>OY804596.1:32254877-32789240 GCA_963680895.1 Fragum sueziense
TAATCTTCCCGTATGTGTTATCAATCCATGATGCACAATCCCCACCGTGGTTGTATTAGCACATACCCAAACAGTGAAACCTTTTGACTCTTTCAAGTATTGAAGCTTTGAAAAAATATTAAGACAATAGAAGAAAATGCAAATAATTCGTTTGCTATTTTGTACCAAAGTACTCTCTTTGGGTATACTTGATTGGCCGTTCGGTGTACACTTTTCAGTGTTCTCTCGAATCAAGTGAGCCAGAACAAGGTTCGGTGCATACACCTTTTGACCCAACAAGCAGGTAGGTGTGGATAACCCGTATGTAAGAACCAAGCTGGCCTCCAATTACTGTAAGTCCGGCGAATGCTTAAAAATAATCTACTTTCTTGCCTTTCCAAAGCAGTATAGATCTAGCTGTTGCACAGCTGCATGTTAAATAGATATTATCTAGACGAAGAAACGCAAGCAAAATATTCTTGAATAAATGGCGTAGTTCTGAAATATTTACTCTTTTGGGAATCGATGCAATATTCTGGTGCGCTAATGTACCACCGAATCAAGGATGTTTCAAAAATACAAAAGATGGCGTTGAACATTCCATTGCTAGCTCTTAGACTACTTGAACTTCATCATGAAAACCACAAAAAGCGCATTATTCAAGCTTCAGATGACAATTTCCTTCCATTTGAAGCTGTTCAAGAAAATTGTTCCATACTTGATTCGCTGCTGAACTGTTGCAACGTTCCATTCCACTGCACCCAACTTGACGTGCGAATCAAGTGTGCCCTTTATCAAAAACCCTTTTCTCGTCTGCATCTCAGCTTTAAAACTGGAACAGTCCAAACAAGGTAGGTCTAGGAAGTGATCAGTGGAGGTTTAATTGCATCATATTTAGGCTACTATAGTGTTCCGATGCTGATTGTTTGAATGTATTGTCTAACAGTACGACATACATGTCTCGTAAACGCATTTAGTTTACGAATTATCAACATACAAAAGAACGAAAGTTTTGTGACTACAGTAGCACACATGTATCATCTTGTCATTATTTGCACACTATTATCGATGATCACTTTGATTAGTTACTTCATCCCACCTATACGTTTTGTTTGTCACTAATTAGGCCAAATAAAATAACGTCAAGTCTCGCACGTCGCTTGACGAGACATATAATTATAATATTTAGACTATATCAACGCTCTGCTCAATACACCTCTTACGAGTCGCGATTTACCAGGTATTCTAGAGTACAGCTAATTCAATCTTATACTGTTACCTTGTGCATAAACTTCTATTTCACAAATGAGCAGGAAAACAGTTCTCGTTGTCCTAAAGATGACGTATTGGTGAGTACCACCTTGAAGTATTGTAATATTCTCGAAACTTCGTTGTGTTAGTGTGTGTTCTGGAGCAAGGCTTCCGATGGAACTCTGGTTGCTGAGGTACACCTCGGAACCGGTTAAATCGCCTTAGAAGGAGAAGAAAAATGAATATGTAAAGCTTTATTATTTTGATGAATAATTCAACGATCGGTGCCGTCATTCAAAATTTTGATTTATCAACAAAAAGATTGACGAAGTCATGGGTCTCAGATATCCTTATGTTTATGTTTATTTTTCTCATCACTACGAACTCATTATAAACAGCATTATCTACATTTATTTGTCTCTTGGATCAAAAGATAGATTTCTTTAATTTCTGTTGTTGGTAGGGTTACATAACATCTTTAATTTGTTTGTGCAATAAATCTGACGAGCTTTTATTTTTGATGATAATGGCTTACAAAGTGGGTGGAGTAAATTAACACGAGAAACAATTTTTTACTTTGAAGTGTAATGACTTTTTCTGTATAGATCAGATCAAATGAAATTTTGCATGTACTTTCATTGAACCAAGGACAGAACATTGAAGGAATCAACAATCCTATTCATCAGTTTGTCGATATTCCGTATTCGTTCTTCTGCCAATCTCAGATTTTGTTTATCTTTTATGTACATACTTTACAAAACTATCTCGACAGCTTTTATTTTTGCACTTATTTTCATGATATCTGCAGAACATGGATCTATACGATAAGGCAAAATAGGTGTAAACTTTCAGTTGAATTCATTCGAAAAAAAGCTATGTGACCTTAACCTTCGAAGCTCATGCTAAAAAATTCACTTTTCATTTTCAAGTTGTATTTTTACTTGTACGAAAAAAGCCTGTAACGCACGGATATGCACAAAAGCCAACGCTATGTAACCGAAAACTTATTATCAAAGGTATTCATGTTGGTGTCGTTTTAAAATCTTGTAACAATGGTTTGATTCAAGCCATACTTATGAGATTTTATTAAAAAAATGTTTATCAAAACATTCAGATAAAATTCTTTGCTATTCAATCTAGCGTAAAAAAGCAACATACACAGAGATTCTTCGGGAGACATGTGCATATATATAGTCGACCAAAAGTAACATCGGACAACTTAATTTTCGTCTGTACTGTCCCTTATTTGAGTGTGTCAAGAAAACGTTGCCCAAGTCGGGTCATTACATATGTACGAGATGTTTCGGATCAATGTTGCTGGGCTATACCATGTGAAATTGATTTTTTATGAGTCTAGACATGAAACATCTTCGGAAACCCCGCGGTCATAGCTACGCTACATGACATGTAGCGTAGCTATGACCGCGGGGTTTCCGAGTATGGACATAAAAGCTCGTAACCCTTTTCCAGAAATATGACTTATTTGAAAATTCCAAAGAGAGAACGGCAAACACTCGCATTTCATATTATAAAACAATTTCGTATAATTGTCTAGATCGTGTGCGTCATATTCTGTCTCAGGAACCATAATCTTTAAAAAAAAATAAAGCAAGTAGTTGTTTTGAACTTAGACAAGTCTCGAGCGTATTTTGTTGATTGACTTGTCAATAAACATTGATAAACATTTAACATCCATGTTTAGTTTGGAGTCTTTTAGTGAAAGTTACTTTTCGACCAGAGAAATATCAACTTACCATTGCTAGCACCGTCATTCCGACCGTAAATCTCAACTCTAGAAATCTTGTAAAAGTTTTGCAGATCCAGTACTAACACATTACCAGGGTTATTGTCATTTGTTGCCGCACAACATCTACAATTATTTGGATCATTTTGCCGCTTATTCCCGTCGACAGCTAAGCGACCTTCCCATAGAAACCCATAGTTTAATGTTGAATTCATGGTAACTGGTCTTCCTTGCGATACAAGTATTTCTTCTGTGGATAAAAGAGTTTTTATTAGAGTAAATGAATAACACATCTCAATCATGATTGTAGTAATGCATCTTTAAAAGTAAACTTTATCATATGACTAAATGAACGTAAGATATTGAATATTGATGTCAATTCACATATAACATAATAATAGGAAGGAACTTGCTTGAATCGTCTTTAGACTAAATCTCGATCAAAATTAATAAAGTCTACATCGAACACCGTTTAATGTATACTACCAGTAAACAATAAATAGTAGGCCAAATGTTAACTAACAATAACTATAATTAAACTAATAATTTATTTATTTATGTCAAATGTGTCTCCGAAGAATGAAGTAAACGCGTAAACGCATGCACATGTGTTTTTAGTAATTCCCAATAGTAACAACCCAGTATAGACGAGTGAGTTTTCAATTTCTTTGGCTCTTTTCTTCGACACATGATTGACTTTGCTTTAAAAATTGGGATTTCAAAAACGAGTTTTAAAGATGCATTCTCACACACGTTTTGTTGATGTTCTTTAGAAATAACAATACAATATTAAATTATGGCCCTTTTATTTTTCTATCTTCCAAATATTGGATTCGTCTTACTTGTAACGGCTTAGATTACGACGGATGTGAAACCCCGGTCACGTATCAAATTGGTTAGAAAACATAGTATTTTGTGATTGTACGGTCCAACGTAACGCTTTATGTTATCAGGGATTTATATTTCGGAAAACATAAGTTCTTTATTGAAAAGGCTTTTAATCACGGTAACCTATTCTATGATACCCACCTGTCCCACCTAAACGAACACTCTTAGCGAATTTAAACCGAAAGTCAAGGGCGAAATTCGCAGTGTTCGTTGGCATTTTATTCAGTGAACTTTGGTTTTCAACGATTTTGTACCGACCATGCACCGAACACGTAACGAACTTGTAGCGACTATGTTGAACAGCCGACGACGTTTCTCCGAAATATACCGCAATACGTTCCCAAACATCAACGAACCCCTACCGTTTGAGTTATGACTATAACGTCATATTCGGAATAGTATCGTGGGGATCGGTGTGTTTCGTTGGCGGTACGTTGGCCTTTTCGGTCAGATCGGTATACATACGCACCTTCATCAGATTGCAAACGTTTGTCCTTCGGTGCGATCATGACGAACATACCGACAAGGAATTCGTCTGCGATTTATTACCGACACCAATACGAAAGCAACGAATGTCAGACGCGCGCCTACCGATTCCTCTGCGAACCATTACCGAGCTCATTTCGAAATCTTGGTCGCTGCATTCGTCGAAAATTTTTGTGCATGCTCAAAACTTTTGTTGGGTGTCTGCGAACAACGACGAATGTCGACGAAACGCACCGAAACATACCGAACATAAACCGTTTGTGGAGCGAACCTTTAACGAATATGCCGAATTATGTTCCTTATGCATTCGGTGTAAGGTTCGGTTAGGTGGGACAGTCCTATAATCCGTTTGTGGAACGAACCTTTAACGAATATGCCGAATTAAATTCGACATGCATTCGGTATAAAGTTCGATTATACCCCTGTCCCACATAACCGAACATTCGTAGCGAATTTGTACCGAAAGTCAAGGACGAAGTTCGCAGTGTTCGTCGACCTTTATTCGGTGTACTTTGGTTTTTTAACGATTTTGTACCGACCATGCACGGAACACGTAACGAACTTGTAATGACCGTGTCGAACAGCCGACGACGTTTCTCCGAAATGTACCCCAAGTCAAGATCGGTATATAAAGGCACCTTCATCGGAGTGCAAACGTTTGTCCTTCGGTGCAATCATGACGAACATAGCGACCAGGAATTCGTCGGCGATTTATTACCGACACCAATACGAAAGCAATGAATGTCAGACACGCGCCTACCGATTCCTCTACGAACCATTACCGAACTCATTTCGAAAATTTTGATCGCTGCATTCGTCGAAGAATTTTGTGCATCCTCAAAAACTCTTTTGGGCGTCTGCGATCACCGACGAAAATCACCGAAAAGCACAGAAAAACATACCGAACATAAACCGTTTGTGGAACGAACCTTTAACGAATATGCCGAATTAAATACATGCATTCGGTGTAATAAAGTATAAAGTTCGATTAGATGGGACAGGACCGATAAGAATAAGTTATATGAAATATAAGAACCTACTACACTTATTGGAAGATATAAGGATTTATCTTGTTAATTGATTTTCTATGTGTGGAAGTCTACAAATCGATTACGATGCCAAAAAAACTGACAATAAATGCCCAGGCACTAGTCTAGGACAATTATAAATGAAACAAAATAAGAACACATACGATATTGTGGAATCTGTGTTATAGCGTATGAAGTAACATTCAGTAAAATTATTGTGGCCATCCATCGTCGTCCACTCATCTGTAATAAATTCAAAGTGTTTTCATTTTTTCCTTTCCAACACAATATGTTGTTTCTTAACATACTTTTGTGGAATTCATTCAAATGAAAGAGGAAAATCCCCAAAACCGGCATTTTCCCAATTCCTCTCAAGGGTTTAATGCTACAAAACACGAATTACGTTCAATAACAACATTTATTGTAATAATAAAGATTTACTTAAATAATATTAATTTGATAAATAACAATAATGATGATGATACTAAAAATATGTGTAGTAACAAAGAAAATAAATGCCTTTAACGATAGCTTCTCAACGTTCCCAATATCTGTTCCTTCAAGCACTGGTTAAAATATACACAAATCCAATGCGGAAGTTAAAATCTGCAAGTCTCTCTTTATTTGATCATATCAGTATATTAATTTCTTGTTATAATCACCAAAAATAATCCCAGACAACTTAATTTTCGTGTGAAAAGTCTGTTTGTCGAGCGTCTTAACAAAACATTGCCAAATTTAGGTCATTGCATATGCAGATGTCCCGGGTTAATGTTGCTGGACTGTACCCCACTTTTGTATTTACTCTTAAGAATATATTCGCCTTCAAAGGGCTATGACTACATAGATATATAAGACTCTTTCTACTAAAATATGGGAACCAAGACTCTATTTTAAAGCACGGTCACACACAATTTCCGCGTTCGTATCGTGTCCCAAAATTATGGAAGTCTTGTGAACATGGTATTCTTGCTTGAATTTGGCTTATCCCTGTTTTGAAGGTGGTGTTAAATATCAACAGCTGACTGACAACTTAACCCTTTCCCAATCAAGACCTGGTTTTGATGACCATTACAGAAAATGTTATGGAAAACATTGAGACAAAAGAAGAAAATGCTGGTGATCAGCATTTTCTCCTTTTGTTTCAATAGTATCCATGCTATATTATATCACCAATCCTATCTTTATCTAAATCTATTTTGTCACATGCAACAGTCTTCAAATAGGAACAGTCCATTTGTTGCTGTTTGCGAAGGGTTTAATCACTACCTCAACCCAGCTTCAACACAACCATGGTTTATTATGCCGCGCGAATAGGGTCTAAAGTCAATATAGCGCTAGACCTTTAATTAAAATAGGGGTAGACCGCTAAAAATAGCGATCTACCGTCATATTTTAGCGGTTCACCAAATATAGGTCTACCCATAAAATAAGGGTAGACTGCTATTTCAATTAACGGTCTATCGCTAAATTATTACGGTGTACCGTTAAATTATGGGTAGACCGCTAATTATTTTTTACCCTTCTGCTAGAAATCTCATTAGCCAATCAAATGACTCGTTAGATCAGTCTTTTAAGTAGTCCCCCTCCTTGCATAAGTTATATCAACGACTTTATAGTACAAGCTCTGTGATTGGCTATCGAAAAATGGAGGTCTACCCATAAAAATGTAGGTATACCGTTAATTTAGCGGTAGACTGTTAATTGAAATAGCGGGCTACCCTTAATTTATGGGTAGACCTATATTTTTATCGGTGAACCGCTAAAATGTGACGGCTATTTTTAGCGGTCTAGCCCTATTTTAATTATAGGTCTAGCGCTATATCAACTTAAGGGGGAATGCTCCAGTTTTTCGGAACACTCGGACTTTACTGTAGTAATTTAAATGTTTCGTACCAAAATGTTTCGCTACAAGATTTTCAATAATATAACAATTTACCATTTTCGACGGTTAAAGTGTATTTATTATGCAAAACTGATTTCCTCAAGATGGAAATCGAATATTTAGAGCAAGACAGTCGTAAGTGTGTATGCAGTTACCACTGTTTTGCGTCATTTTATTCATGTGTAGCTGATAAAAATTGCCGTAATTCACTAATAAGTGCGCTGACCTATACATTTTCTTTTTGAATTATTACCAGGACATGTTGCTTAATACAATGAGGGAGTTTTATCAAATTCTATTATGTAGAACTTGAAATATTTCCAAAAATATGCACATTTTGACATAAAACACTCCAGCTTCGTTGATCTAACCAAACACGTGAGCATGCTGTTTTATACATTTACGCATTTATAATAGCACATATTTTGGGTTTTCTGTTCGTAATAAATGTAAGACGTTACATTAAATCTGTTTTCGGGACTAAACGATGAATATACATCTTTTTATTAGAATTTTAGTGAACTTGGACAGGTGCAAGAAAATGTGAATTTTTTCGATGTAGGGTTATGTGATACAAATGCCAATAAAATTCAAACAAGATCGCTGACCACCCATTTTTATTTTATTTTTCAATTGTTAATAACATGTAATTTCAACGTACAAAATATGAATAAATTCTATTATTGGGAAAAAAAATAGGAAACTGGAGCATTCCCCCTTAATACCCTATTCGCGCGCTATAGTTTACCACTTGCAGCCAGCGTAATGGTAAGGCTGTCTGCAATGAGTATTGGATGCAGGCACCAAGACCTTTGAAGCATTATTATAAATTTGGCATATTTCTTTCGATTTCTGTTCGATTGTTGTTGTAGCAGGGTTCAATTTAATTGCGAAAACTTACACCGATTATCTTTCCCAATCAAATTACCAACACATCTTCAGATATTTACTTTTCGAAAGAAAAGAAGTTTGAAAAAAATTAAAGAAACCGCAAAATGCGTATCCTTGTGTTGTTCCTCTGTAAACTCATGTCTTTCGCTTGTTGCGATTGTATACATGCGTTTTGTAATTTACTACAAACGTATTTTTGTTTGATGCAATAAACTTTTTGTACTGTATCCTTTATTTTTCCATTGCCTGAAATGTCTGTCTTTGATATCAGTATACATTTCGTTGACGAAATAATCCTTTATTTCTCTTATTACACTTTTTGCGGAAAAAATTTGGTGGTATCAACGCCCTTTTGAACGTTTCCTAGTGAATTCACTTCTATTATCATACATGTTTCAACTCTTTTCTCGTTTGATTCTGTCATATGTCTTGCTTTTGAAAAATGATTGTTCGACAAATCTGTTTCGGAAGGGTTACGTGTATGTAATCCAAAATGCATATTCACACAAACAACAGATCCTGTAAGTGGAACACTTTCTTAAAAAACACTAACAGTCCATAATAAAAACACACAGAAAAAAACTTAGGAACACAAGGTGAATAACTGATTAGTTCACTTACGATTGGGTTAGTATCGTTACTGCTTACGCTATCTTTTAAATATTTGTATTATATTAAATATAATTTGAACGTTTTAAATATTTATGGGCAGCAATCATGTGAAGAAACATTGCAGAGTCTTTTATGTCTTTAAAGCATTTTGGCGATATTTTAAGAAGAGCTTATTTCGTTTTTCGTTTGTACTCCAACACTGATATCTACGATTGATAACATTAGTATATTCTTGCTTTCCTCCTTTATACAATAGAACTTTTATTTTTTTGTCACATTAGATAATTTTATGTCTTCTGCAAATCCTTTTAATTAGGACTGTTTTAAAATATGAGCGTTTCGTTAAGGAAATGATAAATTATAAAATTCATCTTTCGTGCAAATTCTTTAAAAATACAAGAACGTTTGAAGTGGTAAAATATAAAATACCATGCAATTTCATTTTAAATAATTTGATCTAAAAAAATACTTGAAGATATTTTAAGTGTAAATGACATTTATATTTGTGACCATCGCGCTTAAAGGGGCAATGTTGGATTTTGAAAAGTATCTAAAAGTATCCTATCTGCGCTAACTGTACAGGTTGACTAGCATGGAAAGGTACACCATAAAACAGTTTTATGAATATAAAAAGTTTTGCTTTCTTGCTAAAAAAAAGTTGTTTTCCAAATAAGGCATCTGATTAACCCTTTCGCGAAATACATGTACACAATTTTAGGGTAGTCCAAAAATTGATATTAATGGTAAAATGTTTGAAAACTATTGCACAGAACAATTGATTGACTCAGAGGCAAAAGAAGAAAATACGGCTTTAAAACATTTTCTTCTTTTGTGTCAACATTCCCAGAGCCAACAATTAGTGACGTCAGAAACAGATCTTGTTAAAGGGTTAACATGGCTGAGTCTTTTCCGCT
The DNA here is from genome assembly GCA_963680895.1 of Fragum sueziense. NCBI lineage: Eukaryota > Metazoa > Mollusca > Bivalvia > Cardiida > Cardiidae > Fragum > Fragum sueziense. The sequence continues at coordinate 32,264,556 of OY804596.1, forward strand.
TCTCATGACGTTTTTCTTTCGACAAAAACCTCGTAACAACAGCTTAAAACTAGTTGAAATGCGACGATATTTGGTTCATTCGTCTTCCCGTGCGGTACTTGCGAAATATCGTGAAAAGGTCATACATGTATGTCCCTTTCATCATTTTATATATCAGCTCCTGCCTTTTTATCAGGATAGAATCATTCTACAGCCGTCCGGATTTTCAATTTTTTTTTCATGGTATGCCAACGACAGGGGAGACTCTCGACCCCCACCCCCGCCTCATGTTCCTGGTGTGTAAATAAACAAAAACCTGACTATGCCATTGGGTATAATCCATTTTTATTCACCTCACAGGGTGTGGCTAAGCGAAGAGGTTATTCGACGAGTTTACTTCTCGATATCTTGGTTGGTAGAAGAGAAAAACGTGCGGCACGAGCATGAACACATTTCGAAATTGAAAGAACGTTCTATTGTAAAATGAGTTGTTATAAAACCTCGTAACTACAGCCTGATTCACGCTGTAGTTATAATGTTTTGCAATAATACCGACGATGTACCGCTAAGCGAGAAGGCTGTTTCTCCTCAAGCTTAAATGTAATGAACCGTTTACTAGGCTCCGCCCTGTCTCCCGAAAAAAATCAGAATATATTTGGGTATTTGATGTATGTCACGTGACATTGATCAGTGTGGACAGGGAAAAATCGCTCTTCGGTTTTTTGAAAAATAAGGACAAAATCTGTGAATATAGTGATATTAAAGTATACAAGTAATATCGGAATGGACTTACGCAGTTATTTGTGATATGAAATGGAAAAATGGATGATATTTGAGGACTTTGAAGGACTTTCATCAAATCTGAGTGAGTACAATTCAAATAAGGAGCCCTACATAGTCTATTATGCTATACACGATAAATACGATATATACACATAACAGTACAAGAAGAAAGACGACAAAGTGACACTTATAGAAGACATTGTAAAAGGGGTTCAAGTGGACATTAGCAAATTAAAAACAGAAAATGTCTCGATGAATTCAAAAATATGTGAAATTGAAAAATCGTGTGAGACGATTAGTGCCTTCTATGATGAACTAGTAGACTCTAGGAGGCACACAGATGAACAAATTGATGAGCTTCTTTTCGCAAACACCCAATTACAACAAGACCTTCGACAAATGAACGAAAACCATGAACAATTGAAAGAAGATCTGCTAGAACTGAAAACGCGATCTATGCAGGAGAATTTGATATTTTTTGGGATAAAAGAGGGACCAGATGAAAACGCCGAAACAATTCTTCGTGAATTTTTGGCCGAAAATGTCCTGTATGATGATATAGAATCGCTTGACAATATCACTTTTGACAGAGTCCATCGTCTTGGCAGAAAGAAATACAACAAGGGAAAGCTTATAGATAGACCTATAATAGCCAAATTTGAACGCTATAACGATCGCGAAAAGATACGAAAAGCATCGTTTGACCTCAACAAAGAGAGAAATGGATACTCAGTAAGAGAACAATATCCGTATGAAATTGAACAGAGGAGAAAAGAGTTATACCCAATAATGAGAGAACTTAAGAAGAACAAAGATGATAAAGTAGTGCTTATTCGAGACAAACTACTCGTAAATGGCATGCCATATAAACATTCGCCACCAAATAAAAGGCCTGAAGGACACAATAATACCACATCGGGATCAAACCGGAGCAGACGACAACACGCTAGCGAGCAGACAGCGCCAAATCAACAAAATCGCTCAGGGTTAAGCCAAAATATACCGGTGTTTAATCGCTTCGAAATCCTGGGAGAAAACGAACGGTCCAGATTTATTCCCGGCCTTGAAAGACAATACGGGAAGCAAAAGGCCACTTCGCCGTTAAACGAGGACGCGAATAAGAAATACAGAGTTGGTACACCACCGAACATGCAATCGACGCCAATGCTCACAAATCGAAATGAAGCGCGCATGAACTCTATGTACTCTACGTCAACAATCGAAGACGATCAAAGTATAGCGCCGATCACGACAGCAGACGGCACGAGAATAGACGCCGCGGAGGGTCCAGACAGTGTCTAGGAATGTGCGGGGGAGTCACGACCTCCACGTGCTGTATTACGCGACGAACCAATACACTATCAAAACAATCATATTGACGCGTCATTACAAAATGAACATAAAGGTGAAATTGACCAGAGCGAATGTAAACTTTTGAAATTCCTCACCCTTAACACATGTGGTTTACTTAATAAACTTAAGTGTCCTGATTTTTTAGATATCATCAATAAATATGATATAATTGGTTTACAAGAGACAAAGATTGACAATACAGACTTTATCGATGTTGATGGATATTTATTCTTCCAAAATAACAGATGCGTGATGACTAACAGAAAATCAGGCGGAATAGGTCTATTAGTCAAAAAGTCTATAGCTAAATATGTACAGATTTTAAAAAGTGAAAGCAAATTAGCTATCTGGTTTTCTATATCAAATAAGTTGACGGGGTTCGGCGATACCCTCTGTGGTGTATTCTATATACCACCAGAGAGTTCGCCATACTCCGTTGATGATCCTTATGGGTCGATACGATCCGAATTAAACAATCTTAATGACGATAATTTGTATGCAAATACGCTTTTGTTTGGAGACTTTAACTCACGAACCAAGAATAAGGCAGATTTCATAGAATTAGACGCTTACATCTTTGAGTCAATAAACTCAAACGAGCTTATAGATGAATATAACAAAGAAATGAATAACTTTTCAGAAACAAACGTAAAGATTTCCCGAAAAAATGCTGATCCATCAATAAATAACTTTGGTTATCAAATGCTAGATTTTTTACAAGAAAATGATCTTTTCATTCTTAAGGGCAGAACAAAAGGGGACTACTCTGGTGGCACGACATCTAAAAATGTAAGCGTTGTCGATTATTTCGTGAGTAATTCTAAGTTGTTTCCTTATATGTCAGAATTGAATGTCCTAGATTTTTGTCCTTTACTGTCAGATGTGCACAACCCAGTTTCGCTTGAAATACAATTTAAATCAAAATTGAAATGTACTTGTAAAGAACGCTATGAGCCCCGTACTAAACTGTGGGACGAATCAAAATCTGACCAATTTAAAGCTAATATTAACGTACAGGAAGTTGACGATATTTTACAATATGTATCACGATTACACAATACTAACGTTGTAGAACAAACCGAAATTGACACATTAGTTGATTCAATAGGACAAGTCTTTAGAAATACCGCTGAAATTACATTCGGAAAATACGGCACATGCCCACAAAATAATGACTGTGAAGTACACAGCAAGAAAGGTCCAATAAAACCAAAGTGGTTCAAAGGTGATTGCGTGAAATCCCGAAAAAACTTTCATCGAGCCAAATTTAAATACAAACTTCGTAAAACTGAAAATAACAAATCGAATCTTAAAAAATGTTCCAAAAATTACAAAATGACAATTTCCAAATATTTTGATATTGATAGAAATAAAATGATAAAACGACTTAAGCAAACTAAAAGTAAAAACCCCAGGAAATTTTGGAAAATTCTAAATAGCGAAAACTCGAATAAACAATCCAGTGACTGTCATATAAACGATTTCCACGACTATTTTAAAAACTTGAATTCCGGAGAAGACGATGCAAATGCAGACCACCTCACTACCAACGATGATGAAACAAACAATAATTTAATGATAAATGGACAAATATCAAAAGAAGAAATAGAAAAAGCTATTAAACAACTCTCTAATAATAAATCATGTGGTATAGACAATATCGTAAACGAACATATAAAAACAAGCTACCCACTTTTGGCCGACGTGTATGTTAAATTGTTTAATCTAATTTTAGATTCGGGGGTTTTCCCAACTTCATGGGCCACAGGAATAATCAATCCTATTTACAAAAATAAGGGAAGCAATGCCGACCCCTCTAATTACCGACCAATAACATTACTTAGCTGCCTCGGTAAGCTTTTTACTAGTATCATAAATTCTCGGTTGCATAAATTTGTTGAAACAGAACATATAATAAACGACTGTCAATCAGGTTTCAGAGAAGGTTTCTCAACTACAGATAACATGTTTATTTTGCATAATTTAATTCAATTAGCTTTTAAAAATAGAAAGAAATTATTCTGCGCTTTTATTGACCTAAAACAGGCTTTTGACTCTGTATGGAGACAAGGAATTTGGCATAAACTACTTCAATCGAATATAAACGGGAAATGTTTTAGATTAATCAAAAGCATGTATGAAAATATAAAATCATGTGTAAGACTTAATGGTGTTTGCTCAAATCTATTCCCATGCAATATTGGAGTAAGACAAGGTGAAAATTTATCTCCGATAATTTTTTCCCTTTACCTTAATGATTACGTGACTTTTTCAACAATTCTAATATCATCAATGGGATAGGTGTTCCACTTCCGGATCATATCATGACTACAGTAAATGAATATTTAAAGATTTTTCTATTGCTTTATGCCGACGATACGGTACTTATAGGAGATAGCGCTGACGACCTCCAAAAAGCTTTAGATCTATACAAAAACTACTGCAAAGAATGGCATTTAAAAGTCAACAATGACAAATCAAAAATAGTAATCTTCTCTAAAGGTAGAAACCGGCAATATGAGTTTACGTATGATAATGAACCAATCGACGTTGTTAATGAATACAAATATTTAGGCATCACATTTAGTAGATCTGGAAATTTCCATAGAGCGAAGCAAGAATTAGCAAAACAAGCAACGCGTGCTATGTATAGCCTATTACGAAAGATAAAGAAACTCTCATTACCTATAGACATGCAAATAGATCTATTTGATAAAACTGTAAAACCAATATTATTATATGGGTGTGAAGTAATAGGTTTTGGCAAAAACGATGTCCTTGAAAAAGTTCAACTCCGATTTTTAAAACATATTTTGAAACTGAAGAAATCAACACCGACCTCTATCGTCTATGGTGAAACGGGTGTCTATCCGCTATCAATTGACATTGAGACTAGAATGACGCAGTTTTGGGCAAAGATTTCAGTAAATACGCCAAACACCCTCTTATATAATGTTCACTGCTCTATACAAGAAATGTATCTACGAGATAATGAAAATTGTACAATATTCAATTGGTTGAGACACGTCAAAAATGTATTCATCAAAACTGGTCTAATCAATGTTTGGAACAATCCATTAAATTTTAACCCAAAGTGGCTTAAACTTACAATAAAACAAAAGCTAAAAGATCTTTATATAAATTCGTGGTTTAGTAAAGTAGAAAATGACCACAGTCTCGTAACATATAATTTGTTTAAAAACACCTTCGGTTTTGAAAAATATTTAACAGAAATTCCCCCTGCACTCCTTCGATACTTCATTAAGTTTAGAACGAATAACCACCGCCTCCCTATTGAAAAGGGACGATGGACTAATATAGATCTAAATGACAGAAAATGTGACCTCTGTAATAATAATCTAGGTGATGAGTACCATTACTTATTAGAATGTAAATCATTGGATAAACAACGTAAATCTTTAATACCTCACAAATATTTAAAAAATTCAAATGTCATTCAATTCGGTTTATTAATGAATAGTAACTCAATTCATGAGCTCATTAATCTATGCAAATTTATCAAAATTATATTAGAAAATGTATAAAAATCAATCTTATATGAATTAACCCTTTCCCAAACAAGACCTGGTTTTGACGTCCCTAATGGAAAAGGCTAGGGAAAGCGTTGAGACAAAAGAAGAAACTGCTGATAGCCAGCAGTTTCTCCTTTTGTCTCAATATTTTCTGTGCCATATTTTACACAAATCCTACCTTTATTAACATCCATTTTGTCATTTGTGGCAGTTTTTGAAGTGAATCACTCTAAAATTTTGTTGTTTGCGAAAGGGTTAATATGTAATTGTTTACTAATTAATACGTATTCATGTGTGTACAAATGAGTATGCGTGTGTAGTCTCATTTATTCTCAGAAAGTAATTTCAATTATTGTTTTACTTATTGAAATGAATAAAATGCACTGACCCTGCTCCAAACAATGTCCTAGAAAATCCCGAGAGAGAAGAAGGAAATGATGATAACAACATTTTATTCTTTTCCATGGTCGTTTTCCAAAGACCTTCTTTTCCCTAACATACACAATTTCCATTTTTGTAACATTTATATTATCTTTTGCAATTTCTTTTGTTCCTATCCAGCCGGACATTTTGCAGTTTGGATAAGGGTTAGTTTGTTGTAAATTTACATGCATACTCAGCGATCTAACAAACTTTTTATTGGTATGATTCCACCTCCATACATTTCGTTTCGGTATGGAGCGAGGTATCATAAACACTCAAGTACGCACTACGTAGCCAACCCGGTGTGACAGGTTCTCTCCCATACGGGTTTATCATTTGTATGGAAAGAATCTGTCAGTCCGAGCATTGCTGGAATAAAAATATTGCTAAAAATGAAAGATCTTAATGATTTGATAAATTATACATATTTCCATGTAACTAACTACAATCTCTTAGTGTAATACGTGCGGTGTACCTCCTTCGACAAAATTCTCATACACAGAAGTTTGTGGGAGGGGATGCAACGCTACGTCACATTTTCATTTCTTTTACAAAACCCTTTGTACATCTAACACTATTGTATTTTTCCCTCCACACGTTTGTAAACATTTACCTCATGTATTCCTGTACAGGAACTGAGTGAAATAAAGAATTTGTATTGTATTGTATTGTATTGTCATTTTAAGTTAAGACAAAAGTAAAAACTCTCTAAAATTTTATGAATGAAATATTTGTATATCTTTGATTGTATGAAATGAAATGTTTGTATACTTTTGATTGTATGTAAGAGTACAAATAAAGGAAGGTATTACTGGGCATCAACATTTCCATGTTTTTTCTATCACCTTTTCAAAGATCCTTTATCAATTACGACAAAACAAAGCTATGTTTGGAAAAGACTGGTATAGCTTCAAATTTTTCGAAAGGCGAGATAAAAAAAATGAGAAACCATTTTACAATTTGTAAATTTTTATTAAGTTTTCTTACATGGGATTATCAATAAAAATACTCCAGATAAGTTTTAACCCGTTCGAATAAACTTGACATGTCTCTATCTGATAAACTTGATTGAGTGGCCATCCTTAATCCTTTACCAAACGGCAAAAATTTAACTGTTTTATTTAGAAGCTTCTGCAGACGATTTTACCAACTGGTATAGATAATTTTAAGGTATATGACCCATCATTAAAAACTCCACTTTCTAGCCATGGGACATGCACCAAATCACATACTCTTGTAAATGCACTTCAAATAAGTTGATTCACCGTGCCGGATTTCAAAATTATGCTTCAAGAAGAAAATAATTTACAAATATCTTTTTAATCTATATTCATATACAAGGGAGGTAATTTCATAACATTTTTGTCAAATAGACAATTATGCATTAATTCAAAATTCTAAACCGTTCAAAATGCTTAATATGTTTGTATTTGGAAAGGAAATATGACACAGTTTAGGATTTACTGGCACTTTTCAAATTTCGCCTCTGGCTCTTTAGTGCTAATGATGGGTTGTATACGTTAAGTTGTTGTACCCCAATGTGAGAATATTGTAAATGTAGGTACCGGGATCTGTTTACTAAGTCCTCTACTGCGTTTAAGGTAGAATACCCGTAATATGACCAATTTGATTTACATAAAACATCGGATTTTTAAGAGCGTCCTCGTTACGTATCCGAACTTATTCGGACGCGGTCGTAAATATACGGCGTTGGAAAGTTCCACCTCCGAATGTTTTCGACGTCACCCGAATCGCATTAGGGGTAGACTAGCTTAAGGCGATCAAAGCGGAGAATCGCGTGACACAACACCTGAATAAATCGTCAAATTTTCTCTAATAATTATGTGACACACTTGAAAACAGGTTGAAGCAGAGGTGAAAAAAAACGTCAGGAATTAGATGGATGTGATAGATTCCTCAAAAATAAGCTGATAAAAAATCTTTACTCGGCCATCAATAACGTTTGTATTAGTTGCTTTTTAAAAGCCCATAAGCATTCAAATATTACCTACCATTTTCCTGCTTTTTCTGCTTCAAACCTTTGTCAATCTAATCGGTCATAAATTAACAGATATCTTGAAAAAATATTGGAAGTAGGCCTATTGATTCAAGTTATACCCCGCTGTGACTTATCTGTATCAGACTGTGTAAGGATCCAGATCAGGGACAATGCACTTCTCAGAAAAGCCCATTCATCACCTGTAATGGCTTAAAGGGACATAACATTCAAATTTCATTTTTTAAAGTATATATGTCTTAAAGGGACATTTCATTCCAATGTCAATTTTTTAAAGTATGTCTTGATGCCAAGATTGGTTATTCTAATGAGTGTAAATACTATTAGTTTTTTTAAGTTGTTGCCAATAAGCGAGAAACACACATTTAAAGTTGAGACATAATCGATAAATTGCATATAAATCCGAACTGTTGTCCACAACAATTTGTTCAATTTTAACACAAAAATATAAATTTCTCGCAAACGGCGCAATATTTTGGCTTGAAATTTTCAGAATTTTCCTAAGGAAATATGCTCTTTCAGATAAAAATAAAAGTTAAATTTATGACAAAAAATTCTGAAATGTCACTTTAATGCATAAATTGGTTTTTCTAATGCGTATAAATGCTATCAGTTTTTTGAAGTTGTTATTTAAAAGCGAAAAATACGCCTTTAAATTTGGGACAGAAATGGCAAATTACATATAAATCCGCACTGTTGTGGACAACAATTTGATTGATTTTAGCACAAAAATATATATTTCTTGTAAACGGCTCAATATTTTGGCTTGATATTTTCAGAATTTTCATAAGAAAATATGCTCTTCAGGTAAAAATAAAAGTTATGAAAAAGTATCGTGAAATGTCACTTTAAGATTTTGTGGTTCCTGATCAGACTTCACTTTACCACAATTTCATATGGAATGCGCGTGTCTTAAATGCTATAAAACCCACTTTTGCAGATTTTGACTTATATATGAGTCGGAATCTGAAAAAAGACCTTTATAGCTTTTGAGACTACCATATTTCTTGATCATCTTCACGGGTGGTAAACAGAGAAACTAGCTCCAAAAAGAGTCAACGGTATTTCGTTTCCTCGTGACATCTGGCCTCTACCGAGGTAGTTGCATAGAGCGAAAATCTGTAAACAAAGGTAGGTCACGAACACATTTTTTCTACAATTATTTCTTTTACAATGAGTTTTTGAAAAAATCCGGCGATGCTGTAATATGAAGAAATGGTCGAAGTTTGTTGTGCACGAGAATATACGGTGTTAGTGAGCAGAGTTTTAATACAATCGTTGAAAAACATTTCAAAATCGAAAGTAAAAACTTCTTTACTTTCGATTTTGAAATGTTTTTCAACGATTGTATTAAAACCCTGCTACTAATACCGTATACTCTCGTGCACAACAAACTTCGAACGACCATTTCTTCATATTACAGCATCGCCGAATTTCTCAAAAACTCGCTTTAAAAGAGATTAATTTTAGAAAATGTGTTCGTGACCTACAAATTTTCGCTCTATGCAACTACCTCTTTTTGGAGCTAGTTTCTCTGTTTACCACCCGTGATCTTGTTAGTGTCTAAATGAGGCTGATCAGGCTCCATGTTGCTTTCTCAACCCTTTCCCAAACAAAACCTGGTTTTGACGTCCCAAATAGAAAATGCTTAGGAAAACATTGAAACAAAAGAAGAAACTGCTGATGACCAGCAGTTTCTCCTTTTGTCTCAATATTTTCTATGCCATATTTTACACAAATTCTATCTTTGATAACTTATTTTTTGTAATTTGTGGATTTTTTTAGGTGGATCACCCTAATATTTTCCGTTTAGGAAAGGGTTAAAGTTTCTATGTCAGGAAGACACTATTAGGGGACAACACGGGTCATGATCAGACTGTGCGTATACACAGACTGATCTGGATCCATGTTAAGCTCAAAAGCCATATCTAACCAGATCATGGCCTTTTTGTTTGTTTTCGAGGCTTGGCAATTTTCAAGGTGCGACTTCTGTGAAATCTTTCAAAAGAGAAAATAGTATTAATTTTCGTCAGATTGCATACGATGATCAAATGTGTGTCCGACTGAGTTTATCATATCAGAACAAACACTCTCGATACTATCATAACCTGTGTGTTTAACCCTTTCCCATATAAGACATGTTTTATTTCCCTTTATTGAAAAACATTGAGTCAAAAGAAGGAACTGCTTAAAGCAAATACTCACTCAAGTTAACACCCAGTTTGTCGTCTGCAGTAAACTTAAAATTTGACAATACTGAAAAAATGGTGTTTGGGAAAGGATTAATCTTGACATGTTTTATTCGATAAGCTGATTGAGTGGCCATCCTTTATAATATGCAGGTGCAACCAATAACAGTTTTAAACATCTCAAGCATTGAGAGACGTAAATGATGATAATCAGCATTTTTCCTTTTCCCGATTGCCAAGTAGGCCTTCGCTTTTCTGTAGGGAAACTCAAACTCGGTCTTGTTTGGGAGAGGCATGAAGAACTTCAAAGAGCAACAGGAAAGTTAAAGACTACAGGCCCGTAGGAAGTAATTTCACATTGGGTGGGCTTAAGTCCCTGCGTCTGATTATCGGGGGCTAAATTGGATTTCCTTAAATTTTCAGTGTGAAATAAGGAAAAATCGGCATTTTGGGCCAACCTGGGGGGGAGGGGGCGGGGGGGGGCTAAAAGCGGAGGGGCTAAGCCATTAGCCCCCTGTTCCGACGGGTTTGGTCTAAATCCAGAATCAACGAAGATACAAACGAGAAAACTTTGTTTCAGTGGAGGTAGAATTCTTGACTTGCGAAGATGAGAAATCTTTGAAGAGGAGACGGTGCTGATAATTACAGTGGTCTTCTTTTCCATCAAAACTAAGACTTTTTTGGAAAGCTGTTAAAGTGGTAATCTATCAATCCTGATCAGACTGCATGGAGTAAGCAGAATATCCCGCGCCGATACTTTACAATCTCATTTGAGCCTCACTCAGACTTAACCCACTCGCACAAGTTGACGCCTTCTGGTGCTACACAAGACAAAAAGTTTGAATAATCATTTTGGAAATTGAAGAAATTGCTTGTAACAAGCAATTTCGCCATTTCCCACAATATTTGCAACCAGAGAAACGGTAAATGTGTAAAGCTTTTAATCCCAAATAATTGTCCTCTGCCACGTCATTTAATTTTGACCAGTCTAACATTTTACCGTACGAGAATGGTCTAACCCTTTCCCAAACGGCAGAAATTTTGATAGTTCCAATTTGCAAGATGTTACAGATGACAAAATATGTGTCAATAAAGAACAGATTTGTGTGCAAGGAAGTCAAGAAAATATTGAGGATAAAGGAAAAAATGCTGATTATCAGCATTTTCTTCTTTTGCCTTCATATTTTCAAAAGCCTTTATTTGGGACGTCAAAACTATGTCTTGTTTTGGTAAAGATTAGAACAGTCTTAATGTAGGAATAGAAGAAAGAGTGACTCTGACTTATTTGGTAAGTGTCATTTAAAGTAGGTCAGGCCAATTAAGCATACTTGAACATTAAGTTTATAATTATCATACATTGCAGTAATCTTGGACCTAGAACAATTTTTGTTACATTTTCGATTAAGAACTCAAGTTTCCCTAACACATTACTGCCGTATTATGTTTCCCTCAAAAGAAAAAGAAACTTGCAAAAACATTATGGGAAATGAAAAAATGCTTGTGACAGCAATTTCTTCATTTTCCACAATGTTTTCAAACACAAAACCGAAACATTTTTAAAATGTTATTAACTTGAAATTGTTATCTGCAACACCTTTCTAATTGGAACGGTTCAAAATTTTGTGATCTCTTGTACTCAAGCTAGATAATTTCTGGCGATAAAAACATCGAGGGGGGCACTGCAGCTGGCTTTAAGCTTCAGTTACGAGGTTTTCAAAAAGTATCCAACATTTATGTCAGTATGTGGCATATTTCTGAATTTGGTTTGAATCTGGGAAGGCTGAAAACATCAGGGATATGCTTGATGTGAAGGATCTTTTAAAAGGCAACCGATAAATATGTTATTTACCAGCACGTAATTTTTACCCTGCTCGCTAATAACTTTTTATCGTGTGGCATTTAGCAGATCTACCGCATCCAGCAAATCCTTTGTTTGTTTGTTTGTTTGTTTGTTTGGTTGTTGTTTTTTTTTATTATTTTTTCCTTCTCCTTCTCTGTTCCAAAGCATTTTCAGATCTGCCATCTATTTTAAAATAGAATTATCGAAGATTTCCCGCGACCATCTTCGTCGTCGTCGTCGTCATCGTTGTTGTTGTTGGTGGTGGTGGTGTTGTTGTTGTTGTTGTTATTATTATCATTGTTGTTGTTATTATAGCTGTTGTGTCACGTGATTACCTGTCGCGAAGAAAGACTAATAGAGCTCTATAGAAATTATAAAATTGAAAAGAAAACAAAACTTACATTGTATGATATACTACGTCCTGTTTAAATGATGAGACACATTTTATTACTGTTCAGCTTATCTCGTTTACTTTAATAATATTTGTCATCAAACAACCTGAGTGATAACAAAATACAAATAAGTCATGATCTGGGAAAAGGGCCCTTGTCTCTTTTGAGAACAATATGGATCAGGATCAGAATGAGTACACAACCTTAGTGATAACAAAGAAAAAGTGAACAAGTATTAGGAAAAGGGGTTCTTGTTTAATTTTAGAACAACATCGGTCAAGATTAGACTGCGCCTAAGCCTATGGTATCGTTCTCTTATAACTTCTTTATTACATGTAGAAATGTGTAAAAGACCAGGATGGACCTTAATTAGAGTTTAGTATATGACAACATTTACAATTAGGACAGATAGCTATAGTCAAGTCATGGTATAATGGAACAGAGTCACAAATTTTACCTATAAACAAGACAATATGGAACTCCAAACTACTGTAAATTCGCGTGTAATGGTCCGAATCTTGCATAAATTTATCTCACACCAACAACATTTGAACCAACGTATTTAGAACTTTATTGAAAAAGACACTAAGAATGGTTTTACACCTTGTTTACATACTAAGTAAAAATAGTAAACAAAAATGTGCCATATTGTCCAGCATGATTATAGCGGACGAGAATTGACCTGGCAGAGCATTCCATTCGATTAGCATGGGCTGCTCTGCCAGGTCATTTATCGTGAGGTATAACCCGGGACATCTGCATATGTAATGACCCCATTTCGGTATTGTTTTGTTAAGACGCTCAGCTAACGGACTTTGCGCACGAAATTTAAGTTGTCTCGGGTAAATTTTGGTGGACAATAACATCATGATCGAACTATAGCGGATTCAGATAAATGGCTCATAATGCTTTACTTTGTTAAATATCTTATGTCTTGTTCAACCCATTACTGAACAGTGACGCCTTTTGACTTCCTCACAAGAAATGATTGGGGACAATGTGTGGAAAATGATGTTTTTAAACCTAAAATGGAAAGAATTTCAATATTTCATAATCTTGAAATTGTCGTCTGCAACACCTTTCAAATTGAGCTCTTCACATTGTCGTGTGGTAATGGTTTAACCCTTTCCCAAACAAGACCTGGTTTTGACGCCCCTGAAGGAAAGGCTTGGGAAATCATTGAGTCAAAAGAAGACAAGAGGCCCCTCTGGGCCTTATCGGTCACCTGAATCAAATGAGCAGAAACATTTAAGGAAAATGTTAAGTTAACAAAAAGCGCAACCCCCCAGCACCACCATTTCTTGACAGTCTTTTTTTCTCTTGTACAAACTTATTCAAAGACTCAAATACCAAAATGTGAATTCAATCCAACAGTAGAACATTTCTTAACCCATTACCAAACGACAATATTTTTGGCTGTTCCAAATTCAGAGATGTTGCAGACGACAATTTCATGTGAATGAAATTTGAAATCTTTTGGAGTTTTTTGGTAGAAAACATTGTGGGAAATGAAGAAATTGCTTGTCACAAGCAATCTCTTCATTTTCCACAATGTTTTCCCAAGACATTTGCAACAGGGGAGTCAAAAAGAGTCACTGTGTGGTAATGGGTTAATATGTACCCTATTTACCCCCTTTTGGCACCTTTTGGGGCCCCAAAGGGAGATAACTCCATGATTTGTAAAAATCTGAAACGGCTTCCCATTGGAATGCTTCCTGCCAAGTCTGGTAGAAATCTGTCCAATGGTTCTCAAAAAGAAGAAGAAAATGTTCAAAGTTAAGTAATAACGCGAAGCCCTCCCATCCCCCATCCACAGCACGGCCATTTATTGACGAGTTTTTTTCTCTTGTACAAATTTTGTAGTCCTTGCCCTAAAGACTTTAACTTCAAAAATGTGTATCCAATGCAACAGCCGGTTCATGAGTAGAAGATATTTTAAGATGTACCAAATTTACCCCCTTTTTGGCCGTTTATGGGACCCCAAAGGGAGATAACTCCATGATTTGTACAAAGTCTGAAGCAGCTTCCTATTTGGATTGCTTTCTGCCAAGTTTGGTAGAAATCCAACCAATGGTTCTTAATAAGAAGTCGAAAATGTTAAGTTAACTAATACCGCAACCCCACTCCCATCCCCCATCCCCAGCACGGCCATTTCTGGGCGGATTTTTTTCTCTTGTACAAACTTTGTTGTCCTTGCCCTAAAGACTCTAAATACCAAATGTGAATCAAATCCAACAGCCGGTTCATGAGAAGAAGATTTTTTAAGATGTACCCTATTTAACCCCTTTTTGGCCCCTTATGGGGCCCCAAAGGGAAATAACTCCATGATTCGTACAAATCTGAAGCGGCTTCCCATGGGGATGCTCCCTGCCAAGTTTGGTTGTAATCCGTCCAATGGTTCTCAAGAAGAAGTCGAAAATGTTAAGTTAACTAATAACGCGACCCCCCCCCCCCTCCCATCCCCCATCCCCAGCACGGCCATTTCTGGGCGGATTTTTTTCTCTTGTACAAACTTTGTTGTCCTTGCCCTAAAGACTCTAAATACCAAATGTAAATCCAACAGCCGGTTCATGAGAAGAAGATTTTTTAAGATGTACCCTATTTAACCCCTTTTTGGCCCCTTATGGGGCCCCAAAGGGAAATAACTCCATGATTCGTACAAATCTGAAGCGGCTTCCCATGGGGATGCTCCCTGCCAAGTTTGGTTGTAATCCGTCCAATGGTTCTCAAGAAGAAGTCGAAAATGTTAAGTTAACTAATAACGCGACCCCCCCCCCCCCTCCCATCCCCCATCCCCAGCACGGCCATTTCTGGGCGGATTTTTTTCTCTTGTACAAACTTTGTTGTCCTTGCCCTAAAGACTCTAAATACCAAATGTAAATCAAATCCAACAGCCGGTTCATGAGAAGAAGATTTTTTAAGATGTACCCTATTTAACCCCTTTTTGGCCCCTTATGGGGCCCCAAAGGGAGATAACTCCATGATTCGTACAAATCTGAAGCGGCTTCCCATGGGGATGCTCCCTGCCAAGTTTGGTTGTAATCCGTCCAATGGTTCTCAAGAAGAAGTCGAAAATGTTAAAAGTTAACGGACGACGGACGACGGACGACGGACGACGCACGACGCACGACGACGGACGAAACACGGTCGCAATAGGTCACCATGACCTTCGGTCAGGTGACCTAAAAATGGTGATAACCAGCATTTTCTCCTTTTGTTTCAATATTTTCTGGGTTATATTATTCATAAATCATAACTTTATCAACACCCATTGTGTTGTCTGCAGCAGCTTTCAAATTGGAGGACCCTAAAAATGTGTCGTTTGGGAAAGGGCTAAATGACAAGATACATTTTATTGCAGTTAAGTTTATCGCATTTTATTTTAATAATATTTGTCGTCAAACAACATAAGTGATAACAAAATGTAAATGTGCAGTTAACACTTTCAGCTATACACTCTGATAACCTGAATTTTCTCCCTTTATAATGCATATTATTCAATTGTTCGGTTTAACCTTTTTGAAACAGTGACTCTTTTTGACGAATTAAACTCCATTCAATTGTTAGATTCTGGTGTGCGGGAAATGATTAAGGTAGACTACCCTTAATGTGGACATTTTGAGATTCATAAAACATCGGATTTTTTCCGAGCGTCGTCGTTACGTATCCGAACTTATTCGGGTGCGGTCGTAAACATTCGGCGGTGGAAAGTTCCACTGTCGAATGTGTTCGACGTCGCCCGAATAATTCCGACGTCACGCGAATCTCATTAGGGGTAGACTACCTTAACATTTTAACAAGGACAAAAAGAAAAACGTCCTTTTGGACACAACACTATTGCAAACTTGACCAAAATTGATGAGCAATGCTACACTGCTATACAGAACACTTGGTCAATGCTATAGAAAGTTGAACAGTGTTTGTTGTAAAATTGTTACGTGTCATGTGGTTTCGCTACCAGAATTCTCTGTATTATACAAAAACACTACCATGTCCGACTTTGAGAGCGTACTTGTTATATGCGAAACAGATTTTCCGAAGATGGAAATCGATGGTTTAGAACAAGCCTGAAATTTCCTCGTTCGTAGAAGGATTAAGGAAGGAAGCAAACTATTATACATGTACTACTAGCCCCTTGTCATGCCCACGTACAATTTTGCTTGCAACAAGGGATGGGTTCCAACAACGCATCAAAATAGATTTTCTTTAGATTCTGTGGATTGATAGGGAAACATAATACATTCTATTTCTATATGTAAAAATCTGATGATGGATTATTTCTTTAGATATTGGCAGCAGACAATGTGTGTTGGGTCAATTGACATGAGAAGCAAATTTTTACTTTGAAGTTTAATAACTTTGTCTATATATATCGTTTTGAAATGAAATTTGAAATTTTGCATGTCCTATCAGTGAACTAAGGACATAGTATTTTTGGAACCATTAAACATATAATTAGTTTGGTGATTTTCTGTATTCGTTTCTTCTGTCATCTCATATTTTGCATATTTGTGATGTACCAACTTTACAAAACTATCTCTGTTTGTATGAATTGCCATGATATTTTGTGAGCATGATTCTATATGATTAACCCTTTCCCAAACGACAAATTTTAGGGTGATCCACTTCAAAAACTGCCACAAAATGCAAAATGGATGTCATTAAAGATAGGATTTGTGTAAAATATAGCACAGAAAATATTGAGACAAAAGGAGAAACTGCTGGTTATCAGCAGTTTCTTCTATTGTTTCAATGTTTTCCCAAGCCTTTTATATTAGGGACGTCAAAACCAGGTCTAGTTTGGGAAAGGGTTAAGCTAAAAATGTGTAAACTTTGAGTCGAATTTATTGTAAAGAACTCAAGTCATTTACATTTAGCGGACTAATCACCATGATTTTGCTGTAATTAGCCCCTTTCTGTCGTAACCACTGCACAACTGATAAAAGTTAGGGGAAATTAATTTCAGTTTAGTCCATCGAAGGGATAAGAGATGCCCTTAGTTACAGTAAGATAATTAGATTAAACCACATCCTCTTTTGTTCAAATTTTACTTCCTTGAAATGGTGTGAGGGGAAATGGACAGGAAAGAATAGGGAAGGGTAAAACAACGGAGCAAGATGGACAGAAAGACTTTCGTAAATAAAGGTCTTTTGTTCAAACTAGCCTGGGTCCAGTCGTCAGTATATATACTAGTCAAAACTTCTAACTGGCCACTTAATTTCTGTCACAAATGACACATTAAGTGACGGTATAACTACAATTGTTGTTTTTCATTGAATAGGATATTCATTTTCAAAGTGAAAAAGATTAAAATGTTACCAATATTCTGTTTCGAATGTTTAAAAATTTACACAAGTTTCACCATACCCCTTATTTCGAATTTCATCGATTTTAACATTGGTGGGTGGGGTATGTTGTGGAACATCTGTTCATATCTGGGCAATATTCAATAGAATTAAATTCTTCGTTCGAGAATAATGCTTCTTAATTGATGCCTAGCAATGTTCATAGATAAATTTTAAGAATATCAATTTTTTATTTGGTCATAAATCAGAATTTCTGTCGAATTGTGTAGTTTTCGTGATTTTTGAAAATGTGGGTTCTTGTCTTTCATGTTATCCCAAAGAGAAACATTAACATTTTAACACGAAACGTTTGTACGAAATGATCTTCAAATGACCACCCTTTCCATAGAAGTAAACCTTTTACAAATCAGATTGTCATAAATATTTCAAAAATGCGAAAAACAAAGTGGCCGGTTAGGAGTTTTGACTAGTATATAATTTGGTCAATAGGACAACACATAAAAGACTGATACCCGTTACATATTGCTGCATCCGTTTTTCGTCCTGTTGGTATTGATATTTAGACAGAGGGGAAATGATCAGACTGGAACCAAGTCTATGCCAAACGAATATATTGACCCATTTCAAATTAATATTATGTTTTACGACTCTTACTAAGGAAAAAAAGCTTATGCAAAACTCTAGATCCGGACTCTGCACAAGTCAACCAGATCCCGATCGCAAGCATGCACACTAGAATGAAACACAAACAGCCACTTGTACACAAACTGTCGATTCTGCCCTCAACAATGTCTGTATGTCTTCACAGCTAGTGGCCTATTCTCGGGTATATGTTTATACATGACATCCACGACTCCACGACTCATTACCGTACCACCCCTGTGTAACAGGACCACTGGCCATATCGTGCCAACTATCTTGTCCCCATCTCCGCTGTATGCCTTGAACTTTTCACGGTTAAGGTCGTCCCCGAAACGGGCCCATTCAAGGTGCATCGGCGGGTTCTGTGATAAAGAAATTAATGTTCGATAGAAGTTCTGTAAATTCTTTGATAATTTCTCAGCTTTGACATTGAAAAATCACATTTAAGGATTACAACCCATCATTCTTAGGGTGTTTTCCGTAGAAAAAGACATTGACGGTAAAATACCTTCGACAAATTTCGTGAGTCATCCGTGACAACGAAATTGACGAGGGATATCCTCGTCAAATTCCATTGTCACATATGACGTCCGAACTTTCATAAAGTATTTGCTATCTAATGATGGATGGAATGCATTAATTCATTATGGTTCTTTATTTCAAAGATACAAAGAAAATATACATTGTTACTATACATAGGATAGCGACATCATTACAAGCGTTTAATCTCCTACGCAATGATCTCCACATTGCAGAAATATGTCTCTGGCATTTTCTTCTAATTCTTTGACGATATGAACATTCTTTCAACTTTGACATTAATTCTAAAAAGGAAACATTTATTTTCATAATTTTAAGGACATACTCTGTTAGATGTTAACTAAAAATAACATCATTCCAGAAACATAAATAAGTTACGAAAATTACACCGACAACATCAGAGTGTCCCAATAGCGTTCCCCCATCTTGATACAATTATGTGATAATACCATTATCACGTGATTTGTTGGAAAGTAAAGGTTACTGCCCCTTGCGTAACTATTCAAATTTCCACGTTTTAGGAAAGGTTGGAATAAAATGCATACCTGTATACACATGAGATATGTCAACT
Source organism: Fragum sueziense (assembly GCA_963680895.1). Classification (NCBI taxonomy): domain Eukaryota; kingdom Metazoa; phylum Mollusca; class Bivalvia; order Cardiida; family Cardiidae; genus Fragum; species Fragum sueziense. Next base: position 32,284,124 of record OY804596.1, read on the forward strand.
CTGCCACTTTAAGAATATATTTCTTCACACAATCCGTCAATGTTCCCCCGGTCACTGGCGGGGTTCGAGACATGATCGTCAGAAAAATCTGTAGTCGATAGAAACACGAATTAAACAGATACATGTAAGAAGTCAATTTAAGAGAAAACAAACCTTTTGAATGTTTTATGCCTTAGCATGATCACGGTTGGGAATCACGTGACACAACAATTGATCTTACACATTTACCAATTTTATGGCGGTTTTCCACATTCTCTGCTCCTACCAGAATTCAAATTGGTCACGTATTAACATACAACTATCGAGGATTTTCTTAAATCATTGTATCACGTGATTCCCAGTCTTAATATTACATTATTATAGATATTTCGTAAAAAAAGTCATGCTTTACGTCAGTATCTGTGACAACTATTAAAGAGCTGAGTTACATATGATAATCAAGAATCATGGCCACCTTTATTAAGGACCGCTTTACGGATTCCAGCTTATACATAAATGTATCACATTCTTCCCTCGTAACTACGAATTGTTTGGTATAGTACAAACCCTAATGAGATTCTCGCGATATCGGAATTATTCAGACGACGTCGTAAACGTTCCACCGGCGAATATTTACAACGTCTCCTAGGTTCAGATACTTTTAAAGAAATATTAAAGGGACATAACATTCCCATTTCATTTTTTAAAGTATGTCTTGATGCAAAGATTGGTTATTCTAATGCGTAGAAATGATGTCAGTTTTTTGGAAGTTGTTATTTTTAAGCGAAAAATACGCCTTTAAAGTTGAGACAGAAATGACGAATTCCATATAAATCTGAACTGTTGTCCACAACAATATGCGTAATTTTAGGACTAGAATATATATTTCTCGTGAACAGTTTGATATTTTGGCTTGAAATTTTCAGAATTTTCACAAGAAAATATGCTCTTTCAGAGAAAAATAAAAGTAAAATTTATGAAAAATAAATGTGAAAAATTAATGTCACTTTAACGATGTCGCACGAAAAAAGCTGGCGTCACGTGAATCTCCGTATGGTTTGAATACCTTAAATCTGTAGTTACAAGCTTTTTGAAGAGTATCAGCAAAGAAATATGCATTGCAAACCTTTTTGATTCCTACGACGGATGTTCTTGCCAGCACTTGACGATAATCTCGTAACAACTGAAGAGTTTCGTCACGTTCAAATTTCCTCGGCGCCATCCCATTGGCTACGATCGGTTTACGTCGTTCTTTTTCGGTAAAACTCGGTTTCGACATTATTTTTAGAATGTCGATTTCCTGTTTCATGAGATCAGACAGCTGCTGGTCGCACATCTCCTTTGTAAATTCGAAGGCAGACTGAAAAATAGTTACACGTCGTGTTGCATGAAATCAATAGGAAACGATTTTATCCAGTTAACTATGATGTAATTTCGGAGAAACGATAGTATTTCGTAGGTGCTGGCTGTTAAAAAAATCTCGTAAAGTTTTACGGCTTGATTCAAGCCGCACTTACGAGATTTAATAAGAACACCGACTGTTAATCAATACATAAAAGTAAACTAAGTATATTTTGGCCCAAAGCTGACCAATCGGGATAAAAAATTCAGTAACCAATCAACAGGACCCACAAGGAAAAATATTCAGAAAATGTTTATTAAAGTCTTCTGACATGTTGATGCTTGTAAAGGTTTTTCCAATGCCAAAAAACTGTTGTTTTGTCCAAATACGAAATGCCCAACATCAGTTCAATTCGCATTTCTTAACAAAGTAAATCTGAATGAATTCAGATGCATCTTATTTCATCTTATTTCATAATGTCACTTCTGAGGATGACCCATTAGGGGTCATCTTCTGTGACCTGGGAAAGTCCGCGTTTTCTATTTTTACACCAACCAATCAAAACGCTCGTTGTAAACGCAGGTCTGTTGTCCCTCACAACAACACCCAAAACACCAAAATGGCTGCGGTTGATAGACACGCACTTGACACCGAGCAATGAGCAAAGTCCGTTAATTTTAAGAGCAAAGATATGGCATTAAAAATTTTATAAATGAGGTAGATAATTTTCGGTATATTTGTAAAACTGTCAGTAACAGTTTTATACGATTATTATTATTATTATTATTATTATTATTATTATTATTATTATTATTATTATTATTATTATTATTATTATTATTATTATTATTATTATTATTATTATTATTATTATTATTTTTATTATTATTATTATTATTATTATTATTATTATTATTATTATAATTATTATTATTATTATTATTATTATTATTATTATTATTATTATTATTATTATTATTATTATTATTATTATTATTATTATTATTATTATTATTATTATTATTATTATTATTATTATTATTATTATTATTATTATTATTATTATTATTATTATTATTATTATTATTATTATTATTATTCATACCAAATTATTCTAGAAATTGCAAAAACGAAATAAAAATACAATTACCAATTATGTTTTATATCCGCGATTTCTAGTATACATAGTAGGAAAAAATCTGAACCAAAGGCGGGAATCGATCCTTGGTCGTCAGTATATGGGTCGGACGCTCTACCGACTGAGGTAGTCAATTATCTATTTTACAAGAACTCGAATTGCCAATATAATAGTTTATACGTTCATAAGTTAACATCGCTTTATTTCGGGTTAGCGTGATGATCGTATAAAACTGTTACTGCTAGTGTTAAAAATAAACCGAAAACTATCTACTTCATAAATGCCATATCTTTGCTCTCAAAATTAACGGACTTTGGTCTTTGTCTTTATAGTGAAATCACCACACTGGAGGCGGCCATGGCTACTAATCTTGTTATCGTTAGAAACGGAAGTGTAATGCGCATGCCCGTGCGCATACCAAATGTCTTTCAACTTTTCTAAAGCTATAATCTGATTGGTCCAAAGAAAGGTCAAATAAGATGATCCCTAACGGGTGGGCGTTGGATGTTACTGAAAGATAATATCTAAATTTCAATTGGATTGTGAACAGAGTATACTTCTTGCTTGATTTTATTAAAGACACGCCTAAAAAACAAAAAAAAAAAAACCAAAGAAACTTACCCAAGTAATTTTACCAAGGTATATCAGAACTTTGGCTTCATCATGTATGATTTTCAGTTCATTAAATGCAGCTTGCCATTCGTTGTCAAAGATCGCCCTATAATCTTCTGCGAGTTTCATTGGCTTGAACACGTCAGTTAAATCACTTTTATTGTCGTCTACTGCAACTCTCTGTGTTCCGACAAGAGCGCTTAATCTGCAACAAAGCAGGGAAATGAGCGTTTTATCACGTGAAATTAATAGCCATGAGGGTTTTTTTCTAGCTCGAGAACTTAAAAATTTGTTTCGCATATTCATATTTAGTTATCAATAGACCGGTAATTGTTTTTAGGGATAAATTTTCTATTGCTTTGCGCTGTCCCGGTCTGTTCGGACTACTCTTCAGACTAAATTATATGTTTATTCATATTGTATATTTGCTAGAAACACTGATATTGTTAAAGATAGTCCACTTCTACCACTTCTAATCGGGATTCACGCGATGTCTGAAGTATTCGGACGAGGTCGTAAACATGGAACGTTCCATCACCGAATATTTGCGACGAAACCCGAATAGGTTCAGATGCGAAACAAATGTTCACGACGTCGCTCGATAAATTCCGACCTCGCGCGAATCGAAGAGATGCACTACCTTAAAGCTGGATTAAAGTCTGTATTATTAATGTAAAAATAGTTGAGTACCTTGCTGTGAGTTCTGCGTTCTGTTGTCTCAAAGCGACAATTTCCTTCTCTTTTGCTTCTATTATCTTCTCTGTCCTATCCTTAAAGCTCTTCTCTTGCACGTAAAGACTAGACGTTCGTTTTGGTGTTCTCTGAAATGGAAAATAGTCTCGATTCAAATGTTATTTGGTTCTGTTTGAAATGTGTTTCATTTCATGTACCTTTATTATATAAGTTACAAAATATGGAAGAGAGAACAGTGTTGTATTATTGCATTAAAAGTAGTAACATCCATTATGTATCCGAACCTATTCGGTCGATGCCGTAAACATTCAATAGTCACCACCGACTGTTAACGCCGTCGCCCAAATAATTCCGACGTCGTGTGAATCTTATTAGGGATGAAATACATTAAGACCAACTTGGATCCTGCCCAGCATAATGCTTAAGCAATGTCAATGGGAGGCAACTACGTGTATTTGATACAACTGTCGAAAATTGCTTACTTCCCTCTCTTATTTTTAAAGAAAAGATCATTTTAATGCGTGCGAGTAAATTGTTTTATCCCTTTTACTTGTTTTTCTATGGCTGATCATTTTATATCAGTTCATTTATTTATTTTTTAATAATTATAGGCCTATCTTTTGCATTCGGTTTTGTGTATTTAAATGCATGTATATCTTTTAAATATTACTGATTCCATTTGACATGGCACTGGACTGTATGCAAAACTTGTCCATATTTTGCGAATGGTTTAACATACACCAAAAAGACTTGAATCATAGTACCGTTCGCTTACATTACCCCGGGACATCTGCATATGTAATGACCCCACTTCGGTACTGTTTTCTTAAGACGACCAGCTAACGAACTTTGTGCGTGAAAATTAAGTTGTCTCGGCTTAATTTTGGTGGACTATACACAGGTATAAAATGTATAAATGAAAATAAAACTGAACTGTTTTAGGAAAAAAATCAGATGTTTAATTCGTGATAACAAAAGCTAAAGCTGTGACATGTCAAATGAAATCTGCAATACTAGATATAAATTGGTCTTTCAGCACAATATGAAATAAAGCTACGTTTACGAGGATTTTGTCGAAAAGCGACGATATTTACCGACGGTCTGTCAATCTGACTCTGAAGTCTGCCCATTTCAAACTGAAACTTTCTATACTGACGTAAAGCGTCGTCCGCTTCATTTGTTGATACTTTAAGACCGTCCTGTAGTTTACATAGACACGCCAGAACTAAATCGTCAACTGCTTCTAGTTGTGCATTTGTAGAAAACATGGCAGCATATATCTGAAATTTGGGAAAATATTTAGAATGTCGTCAATGTTATTGCAAAACCTCGTACCTCCAGCTTGATTAAAGCTGGAGTTACGAGGTTTTGTAATAACACCGACGATGTGGTTTTTATTATATCTATTAGGCTAGATCTACACTTCATTTCCCATTTTACGCCCAGGGCCTATACCTTAAGATAAACAGCAATCAGGGTTGTTTATAACCATCGACTGCTTCATTGGTTGATACTTTAAGACCGTCCTGTAGTTTACATAGACACGCCAGAACTAAATCGTCAACTGCTTCTAGTTGTGCGTTTGTGGAAAACATGGCCGCATATATCTGAAAATTTGGGAAAAGATTTAGAGTGTCGTCGATGTTATTGCCAAACCGCGTACCTCCAGCTTGATTAAAGCTTTAGTTACGAGGTTTTACAAAAATGTCGACGATGGGATTTTTAATAATTTTTTTACGATTCTTTCACCCTTTAAAAAAGCACTGGAGTACCAACCGTGGATTCCTAGCATTTCTCTCAGCAGTGCGACCACAATATCCAACCCGATCCTCCAACTGCTCTCTCACATAAATGATTCACACCAATTGATGAGAGAAAAAACGACTTTTGTCAAATGACAGAAAAGATACAGGCAAGGATTCGAACACACAACCCCCGGATTGACACGGACTCCAGCGTAACCGACTGAGCTATCGGTGTTCGACTTACAAGGTATTACAACCAACACTAGATACCGCAATTCGTTCACTTTTCGGCGTTATATGTAACAACGGAAATTGGCGAGGGTATCTGCCGTCTATTTCCGGTGACACTGATGGCGCCCGGAAATTAAAGAGGGTATGCCATCTTCGGGCGTCATCTGTGGCAACGGAAATTGACGAGTATATTCCTCGTCAATTTCCTTTGCCACGACTGACGCTCAAAAATTAAAGAGGGAATACCATCGTCAAGCTCCGTTATCACGTATGACACTTGAAGAACTTTGTTCCAAGTGTTCGGTATCTAATGATGGAAGTAAAAACCTCAAACCTTTTCCAAAGCTTTACAATTTAGACCATCCTAAATTGATAACTATCTTCGACACTTAGAAGGATACTGAGAATTTGTAGATGGTATAATATTGTAGAAAATACTGAAAAAAAGGAAATGCTGTTTATTTTCTTATTTTGCATATCTTACTGCAATTGATCCCATTAAGGAACTAAAAAAACAAGAGTATGTTTAAGAAATGGTTAAAAATGGGAGAAATATGCCTTATTTAAGTTATTTTCTTTTTAGATGCATCATCTGCTTTCTATGCCGAATTTAAAAATTTCTAAAGCTTCCAAATGATTATAACCCTCTGATGAGGATCGTATATACCTAATAGCAAATGAATTTGAGCTAAAAAAAGCAAGGGTAAACTTTTATGATTTGATATACCGTCGTTGTTGATATAAAATCGCGTAAATACGGCTTGATTCATACCGTAGTTACGAGATTTTATAACAACACCCTCGAAATAATATTTGTTTGTCCGAAATAACGTCACGTTTAATTGGATAACATCGTTCCCTATTGTGGAAACTATGGATTTGTTGTCCCTTGCAAAGAATGAAAAAGCCATTAACCCATTACCACACATTGACTCTTTTTGACTCCTCAAAACACAACGACTTTGGAAAACATTGCGGAAAATGAAGAAATTGCTTGTGATAAGCAATTTCTTCATTTCCCACAATGTTTTCCACCCAAAACAACTTATTAGTTAAAAGTTCCATACATTTGAAATTGTCGTCTGCAGGATCTTTCAATTTGGACTATCCTAAAATTTTGTCGTTTGGTAATGGGTTAACCTATTGAGTCGCCAGTAGAAACAGACAGTTAGAGTATAACGAAGTCAGGCTGCACGTATACGTAGAGGCTATTCTTGTATTATGCTACCTTCAAAAGTTGTCAAATCTAATATTTCGTGAAATGATAACCAAAAACATGACTCAAAATTATGATTTAACATTTTAGTCGTTTGCCTTTTCTTTCTAAATTTAGGATTAATGCAAAGTCAACCTTGTGTTAGATTGAAAAAAAAAACAGCGCAAATAATTTGCATACTAAAATTAAGGCAAAATTACTTGAAATAATTAATTTCAATACATTGTTTACCTTTAAAAGACTGAAATTCCAATTTAAACTAATATAGTTTCGCTCTGATTCACGCATTTCGTATTGTTTTGAATTGAAAGTCAGTTATTAATAATTGCAACGCTTTTTAACCCTTTCCCAAACGACGGAATATTAAGGTGGTCACAAAATTATGAAAGCACTCGTAGACAAAATAAGTACTGATGTTAAAAGCGAAGAATATGCATGTTATATCGATGAAGATATAAATGGGTAATGAGAAATTGCTGATTTTCAGTAATATCTTTTTTCTTTCATGATGTTCTCCTAAATCAATTTTCATGGACTCCGAAACCAGGTTTTGTTTAGAAAAGGGTTAAATAAATTCAAAGAGTAATTGAAATACAGTCGACACTCGTTGTGTCGAAGTCATAGGGGGCCGTCAAATTATCTCGACATATCCGGAGTTCGACTGTTCCGATTTTGTTTCGTTCCTATTTAAAAGACATATGACCATTCTATTAAAGGGACATTTCATTCCAATTTCAATTTTTTAAAGTATGTCTTGATGCCAAGATTGGTTATTCTAATGAGTATAAATATTATTAGTTTTTTGAAGTTGTTGCCAATAAGCGAGAAACACGCATTTAAGTCGAGACATAATCGATAAATTGCATATAAATCCGAACTGTTGTCCACAACAATTTGTTCAATTTTAACACAAAAATATAAATTTCTCGGAAACGGTGCAATATTTTGGCTTGAAATTTTCAGAATTTTCATAAGTAAATATGCTCTCTCAGATAAAAATAAAAGTAAAATTTATAACAAAAAATTATGAAATGTCACTTTAAGCATAAAGTGCAATCATAATTGAAGTATAGTAGGAAAAGGAAAGAAATTGCTCGAAACTATCCTTTCCTACTATATTTCAATGGCTATATATATTTCGATTTTTTTCTTTAAACTTTTTGAAATCCGTTGGTAAGCTTTGGACCAAAAATTTACTTTGACTTACGCAGAATTTCGACTTATCCGATGTCGACATAACGAGTGTCGACTGTATATCGAAAATGGTTTGGCACTTGGTTCCCGGCCTTGAATGTATCTTTCTTCAATAGGCTATCAAGTTATCCGTTAAAGTGACATTTCACAATTATTCATACATTAATTTTACCTTTATTTTATCTGAAAGAGCATCGTTTCTTATGAAAATTCTGAAAATTTCAAGTTAAAGTATTGAACCGTTTACGAGAAATATATATATTTTTGTGCTAAAATAAGGCCAATTGTTGTGGACAACACTTCAGATTTATATAGAATTGGTCATTTCTGTCTCAACTTTAAAGGCGTATTTTTTGCTTATTTATAACAACTTCAATAAACTGGTAGCATTTCTACGCATTAGAATAAAAAATCTTTGCATCAAGACATACTTTTAGAAAATGAAATAAATGTGAAATGTCACTTTAACCCTTTCTCAAATAGGAAACATCCCGGGCGTCCAATAAAAAGCTGTTGCAGACAATAAACTGAATGTTTATAAAGATTCGACTGGTGTACAACAAATCACAGGAAATGTTGCGACACATGTAGAATAATGTTGGTAATCAGTCTTTACTTTTTCTTTTTCCTCAATATTTCACGCATATATTGGAGACATCTATTGTAGGGTCTGTTTAGGAAATGGTTAGTAAAAGACTCAGCGATCTGTGTCCATTACTTGAAGGCATTACTTGAACCTGAAGTATATCAAATTTCTATTAACCAAATACCAGACGGCAAAATTTTAAACTTGTCTACATTCGAAAATGTTACAAACGACAATTTCAAGTGAATTAGATTTAAACATATTTTTGGTATTTCTCGGTAGAAAACATTGTGGGAAATGGTGAAATTGCTTCTTCATTTTCCATGATGTTTTCCAAAGCCTTTATCTTTGGGGTGTCAAAAAGAGTCAATGTTTGGGAATCGGTCAAACAATACTGTCGGACACTTTCGAAAGATGTAACCTTTTCTCAAAAAAAAAAAAAAAAAAAAAAAAAAAAAAAAAAAAAAAAAAAAAAAACATAGGATTCGCAAAAATGCCGTTGGCTTGTGGCAAATTAATGTTGCCAAAAGCAGAATATTGAATTTTGTAATCCATGTCGTGAAAACATTTACTTAAAGTATCTAAGACATTGCTTGTCATTATTTGATTCTTTTCTCTCAAAGTTCGCACGATTTTCTCGTAGAATGATTTCAAAATTAGAAGGTTTAGAAAATGTTTTGAGTGATGAGCGTAATTAACCCTTTCCCAAACGACACAGTGTTAGGGTGTTCCAATTTGAAAGCTGCTGCAGAAGACAAAATCGAAGTACATTAAGACAGGATTTGTGTACAATATAGCATAGAAAATATTGAGGCAAAAGGAGAAAATGCTGGTTATCAGCATTTTCTTCTTTTGTTTCAATGTTTTCAAAAGCCTTTTCTGTTGAGGGCGTCAAAACCAGTCTTGTATTGGAAAGGGTTAAAAAGAAGTCGCTTTAAAGGATTGACTTTTACATTACGAAATTCCATTTTGCTCTGTCCCGAATGACATAATTACAGAGTATTATCAAACTGGTCCAAAAGCGTTCAAGAAAAAGTAGTTCGCTACTTTCCTAAAAAAACATCGTAACTGCAACTTAAAACAAGCTGCAGTTACGGGGTTTTCGAAGAAAAGTGTCGATTTGATAACAGGATGACGGATTGATCGCCTGACAAGCAGTACGTCATATTCGAAAGTTGATGTTGCTGTTGATGATGATAATGATTTATTTCTGAAAGTTATTGGTCATTTGCCAAACAATAGTTCATACTGACAGAACATTTCTTTCAACACCTTGTTATAGGGGAGACCGGGGCTATTTCGGCCCCGGGGCAAGTTCGGCTAGTGGCTCTTTTGAGCCTGTCGACAGAGATAGAGAGCTCTGACCCGGATTTTAATGTCACTCACGACGAAAGCTTTTCGCAGAAGGTTTTTGGTCGAATTTAATACAAAAACATAGAATTTAGAACACAATTTTGATTTTTAGACACTTTCAGTATTTTTCCACATTTATGTAAGTTTTAATTTATAGTAATATGCGCCAGGATTCAGATTTCATTTTTGTATATTTTTGAAGACAATTTAGTCCTCTTTCATATTAAAACTAAAGATGAAGTGTTCATGTTATCTAAAAGAAGATATGGCGTGATGTTGACACCAGGTCTGTCTGGGGCTAGTTCGGCCTTTGGGGTTGGGGCAAGTTCGGCCACCACCAAACTTGCCCATGAATAAAAAGAATAACCGCTGTTAGAATTGCCATTTCTTGACGACTCCGAATATATCAATTGTTCAGACCTAGCTCTGACAGAAATGTAAAAAATGGGCAAATTCAAAATCACAGGCCGAACTTGCCCCAGCCTCTACTTGTTATCCCGAATGTCCCCTTACTCACGATGATTTGACTGTCATAACAATGCTTTTTCAATTTATACCTTCATTTGGAAGTCGTATACAGATTCCTTTAAATTTAAACGGTCTAAAAATCAAAGATAAGGATTTATAGGTCTGTGCATACCTTGCCCCAAGGGTGGGCTGAACTTGCCCCATGTATGGGGCAAGTTCGGCCACCACGATCAAAACTCTTAAATTTGAAATTCTCTTTATTGAAAAGAAAAATATAAAAAAGACAGACGCAGTTTGAAAGGCTTTCGCCTGTCGAACTTAGATTTATAAATCACACCCAAATAACTTTCATATAATTCAAAATATGAGCAATCGAAATTAGGGGGCCGAAATAGCCCCGGTCTCCCCTAGATTTTGTGCCACGTTCATGTATTTTCGTTCTATATGCGTTCTATTTCAAGGAGTACAGGCAAGGCATGGATAAATGCTTTCGCTTGAATGTTTGAAGAAACCATGGAATTCTGGTCAGAGTAAGTTAGAACCGGTAATGACCCCCACCCACCCCTCCTTCCAAAGGACGTACGGATCAGAATCCCTAGAGTATAAGCTGAGAAATTAAACAAAACATACCTTGAAGCGGACGGGTTTACGCTTTGAACGTTTCCCAAAAGTCACGTGGGCTACAAGCTACCGTGAATATAAGACATCATTCTCTCTTTGTTTCAATATTTTCTATAGCATGTTATACTCAAATCACATCTTTATGAACATCAATTTTCATTATTTTGTCGTCTGCACCTTTCAACTAAAAGAAAAAGCCCCACTCTTTGCCGTTTGGTAATACCCCCCTCACACATACCTCGCGACCTTACTGCGTCCTTACTGCGACCTTGCTACGACCCAGGACGCAGCAGAGTCGCCATAGACGCAGCAGGGACGCAGCGAGGTCGTAGCAAGGACCCCAAAGACGCACAAGGTCGCAGACCGTCGGCGACTATTTTGAACATGCACAAAACAGTCGCCGAACCTCTGCGTTCTTACTACGTCCTGGTCAGGTCGTCGTGGGGTCTCAGTAGAGTCGCCATAGTCGCAGCAGCATCGTAGTAAGGACGTAATAAGAACGCAATAGACGTTGTACACTCGCACTAAGGTCGCCGCAGAGTCGCCGATAAAATTACAAGAAATTGCTCATTTCACACTATATTGTCTACCAAAAAATACAAAAAATGTAATAATTCATTCACATGAAAATGACGTATGCAAAAATCTTTGAATTTGGATCAGTATAAAATTTTGCCATTTGGTATATAGGCCAACTTTATCGATTATTTAATTCATCTGAATTCGCGACTGGGTCAACTTGTAGCACTTTAAAGGCCCGCTCGTTTGCCTCGTCCGCCTCTCATCTTTGGAATAATATACTGAAAAAAGGTGAAAACGCTACACCTACAATGCTTGTCATATTTCTTCTAAATACAACAAGTAAAAAATCAAACGACAGTGTTTCGAATTGTTCATTGACTTGGTTGTTCTATACACTAAACGTTTTGTGGATCTTAATTACGGGGATGAAAAACGGTCCCTTTTAATGTGACAGGGGTCCGTTTTTCAGATGTACTATTTGAACGGAAATTTTACACAATTTAAACATTCGGAAATCCAAGCAGAAGAATGCAAACCATGCCGAACTGCACGGAATGGTAGTTCGACAAGTTACCAGTCAGGAAATGTAAAGAAGTTTGCATAAAATTGTTGCAGGGTTTAGAAAATGATGTTTGAAAAGCAGACATTTGATTATGTTCCAAAGCTTGATAATTTTACAACGTAATCTCCATAGGAAATTGAAGTCGCAGTTGCATGGACATCTGGGAACAATCCTAGTCGAGGAAAGGGTTCAAAAATCCCCTGTAAGGCCTACTTGATGTTGCAAAAAAATCAATCGAAAACCGTGATAAATTTGTGACTTTCAAACATTTAAGTTCCCTATTTGTTTATATCAAAGGGAGGTAATTCGCAAAATTGCCAGATAAGACCTTGATTTTAGAGCTTGCTACGAGAGATAAGTGAGATTTAAATGTTTTTTTGGCAATCCGGATATGACCAATTCCGAAAAAAATATGAAGAGTTGTCTGCGCATGCGCATATGCGGTATTAGATGAAATTAGCTCTAAGCGTATCAAGGGCTCTAACTCTGACAATAAAGGAGACAAGGCAATGAAATTTCGACAAAACGATTGCTGAAAGAACGTCAAAATATATTTCATGCTAATGTTCGATACTTTTCCAGAAATAAGAAATCTTGCAGTGTAGCGTTTTCACTCTTGTTCAGTATAAATGATTTAACTTTAAACTAAATAAATATACGCCTTCACTCGTTGAAGGTCAGACTCAAAATGATATTTACTGGGAAAAAAGTATTATTTTCATAGACGTAGCAAGGACGTAGTAGTGTCGTCTTACAGTCGCAGAACAGTCGCCGGACAAACGCAATAGTCGCCGTAGAGTCGCCGTAAGAACGCAAAGGACGTAGCACAGTCGCAGCTGGGTCGCCGATGATCGCCGTGGGGTCGCCGTAGGGACGCAATACAGTCGCAGTGGAAACGCCATGGACGTAGAAGGGTCGTATCGAGGACGTACAGAAAAACAAACAGAACACAAGACTGTGGAGCCCCGGACCGTCGGCGAGAGAAATTTGGAAATTTGAAAGAAAAGCAAACGAATTTCGAAAGAAAAATGCTATTTTACTAGTTTTCAGGTCGCAGTAAGGTCGCGAGCTATGTGTGAGGGGGGTATAAAAAACAGTTTGTTACATTTATTTGATTATTTTGGCTGTGAAGCCTCGCTTTATTCTGATGAAAAAAAAAATGTCGTCTAGTCTAGTAAAGGCCTAATTCTTTGTAGTGATATTTTCGCATAATATTTTTTCAGATACCGCGGCTGTAATGTAGGTTATACCTTTCCCAAACAAAGATCTACGGCTGCTCAATTTGCCAGATTTTGGAAACGACAAAATGGAGTTTTATAAAAACAGGATTTGTGTAAAATATATAAAATATAACATAGAAAAGATTGAGACAAATTTAGAAGTTGATTACTATCATAAATTTCTTCTTTCTCTCAATGTTTTCTGTAGTTTTTTACTCGGTACGTCAATACCAACTCTTATTTGGGAAAGGGTTAACTCAGAATACCATATCACCTGGATAAACGGATCACATATCCAAATATTTGTAATGCATGGTCAGATATATACAGACGTTGAAAAGAAAAGTGTTCTTAGTTGTACGGAGGAATAATGTTTCTTATCTAGAAAACCTATTTTCTGCCACTTTTCATGTGTCATTTATTTGATTGGTTCAGGTAGATTACCCCTAATGAGATTCACGCAACGTCAGAAATATTCGGGCGACGTCGTTAACCATTCGGCGGTGGAACCTTCCACCGCCGAATGGTTACGACGTCTTCCGAAGAGGTTCGGATACGAAACGAATGTTAACCATGAAAAATTCCGACGTCACGTGAATCTCAATATTTGTGGACTACCTCAACGTATTTTACCCAACCGTTTATACCAATTGGTGCCATTCCGTCTACATTTTCGGCAGACACGAAAATTGAGAAGGATACCCGGATTTCACAAATCTGTTTAACTTCGTCAACTCCGTCGCTAATCTTTGTCACAACAGATGATGCCGAAGTTGTAAGGAGTGTTGGTAATCTAATGATGGAAATTCTACCTTAACCCATTACCAAACGACAAATTTTTTGGACTAGTCCAAATTCAAAGATGTCGCAGACGACAACATAAAGTGAATGATTTTTTTTCATATTTTTGGTATTTTTTTTAGAAAATATTGTGGGAAATGAAGAAATTGCTTGTCATAAGCAATATCTTCATTTTCCACAATGTTTTCTTAAGCAATGATCTTGTAGGGAGTCAAAAGGAGTCACTGTGTGGTAATGGGTTAACATCGGTATCATGCCTCGTCGTGCTAGATGTATGTAGCCAGTAGGAATAAGACAAATGTCAGAATCGTGCCCCTTTCTTTTTCCCCTCAGTATACTTTCCTTGAATTTTATCTCTAGCGAAATCAAATGATGTTCTCAGCAGACAACTACACGAGCAATGTTTTGCCATTGTTGGCAAGAAGCGATACCGTTGTTATTACCCTTCATTTTTGTTTCCCTAAAACTGTCGATGCTTTTCAACAAAAACCACCTAACTGTAGTTTGTTTTAAGCTCCAGTTACGAGGATTTTGTTGGACCATATTACAGATTTTGTTTGTACGACATGCAACACTTAATTGTTTTGGTGGTCTCCATTCGGACTTTTTTTACTCCTCACAAAATAATGGCTTTGAAAAACATTGTGGAAAATGAAGAAATTGTTTGTGGCAAGCGATTTCTTCATTTCCCACAGAGTTTTCTACCCCAAAAGACAACAAAAATCTAAATTCTATTCATTTGAAAGTGTCGTCTGCAACATCTTTGAATTTGGATCAACCTAAAATGTTGTCGTTTTGGTATTGGATTAAAACTAGAATCTCTCATTTTCCCTCATTTTATGTTCTAAAATGCGCACGAGTTGTTTATCTATTCATATTTCATCTATCAATGAAAGAAAATTACATGAATTATAACCATATTGAAAACCGATAAATTGCATATCATTTTCATATATAAGTTGCAAATGTGGACAGATCTTAATCTTTATAAGACTTACGTCTAAAATAGGGAAAAAACGTCATACAAATTGCAATCTATGACACATGTCAGAAATTGTTGGGCATTTTTAAAAGTCGATATGAATTAAATTGTCGATCATTTTTGTTATCTGAAATAAATTGCTCTTCGTATAAAGAGACAAAAATGCAAAATTGCAAAAGTGGATATTTTCTTTTATGTCTATAGAAGAAATTGATTTAATTCTAAACTCGATAAACAAATTGATAAACGTGCAGACCAAATGTATTTGGAAACTCTCAAAATATTCTGTATAATAATCTGAAAAGGAAGAAAACACTTGCAACCGTATTTTTTCATACGGGTATAAAAAACTCCGGATTTGCCGAACTACGAATTTAACGAGTGTATATTATTAAATTTGAATTCAAAAGTTTTCGTGTACTTTCAGCTTCTTTTTAATTCTGAAATTCTCTAGATTTGAATTAGCATGTGTGTATCTTTTTGTCCTGTAAATGTTTAAAGTCTTACATATTAAAACATTGTAGACTTGACCAGTTTGAAATCATTTACAGACAACAAAATAGATATTTTTTCGGATTCATTGCGTTATATCTTAACAGTAATCTTTGAGAAAAGGCTATTAATAGTTCCTATTAGTTTTTCAATACTTCATCATTTTTTCATCTACATCATGGCATTAACAACACTTTTAGTGGCGCGAGGAAAAAAAACAAGAATAACGCTTGAAGTAGATAAGTTTTATCTCCAAATAGTAAGAAAATTTGGAACAGCATTATTCCTGCCGTTTGAAAAAGGGTTCTCCATTTCAATGGTATATCTGTCAACGACAAAATGCTTACTGATATAGAGAGAATTTGTTCTCAAAATATCTCAGAAAATGTTGATGCAAAAGGAGGAATATTTTTCAAAGAGTTATATATAATATTTGCCAAAAATTATTCGGGAAAGGGTTCAGCGTGATGGTACCAGTGAAGGTTAATAATTTTTTTATGCAAACTATTTTGACCACTAGCGCTTTATCAATATAATACTGAGGAAAAGGAGAAAACGCTGGTTATCAGCATTTTTTTCTTTTGTCTCATCATTTCTGAAAGCGTCCGATGTAAGATTAAACTAAACATATTTGGGAAAGGGTTAAGGGATTTAGCGTGATGATACTCGTGAAAGTTCACCTGCAGACTATTTTGACCCACCCCCACTTTAGTAGAATTCGATAGTGTTAGTAGTCATGGATAGAAAACAGGAAAATCGTGAGTTAAGGCTTCATTTCTTCTTTTCTGCCAAATAATTTCTATGCTCTATAAGAGGGATTTATCGAATAATATTATACTTATTATGTACTGTACCTTGAAAGCCCGCCAAAATTACGTCGTCTGAAAAAGTTTTCTGAAACTGTCATAAAGGCAAAAAAATCTAAACCATCACCCAAACAAGACCTGGCCCCGGTTTTTCGAAAAAACTTAAGTATATTCTCATGAGAACATGCTCAACTTGAAGTTCAAAGGGATACTCCCCAACGTTGAAGGTTGTTCGATTGAAGTTCACGTGGATTTCGTGCGATTTTAGCTCAGATTTGAGCACGATGACGTACTTAAGTTTTTTCGAGAAACCGGGGCCCGGTTTTGACGTCCCTCGTAGAAAGGGGTTGAAAATATTGAGAGGAAAGAATATATTGCTGATAATCGGTAACATTAAAAAAATCCTTTGCGCTCGGCAAATCCCTGGCGTTTTCAATCAGTAGAGCAAGAGATTTATTTTCTCTTCTTTTATCGCGGAATCACTTTATACGACATTTTCATATATAATAATTTATCATAAAAGTATATTGATATAGTCTATTACCGATTTTTAAAAAAAAGGCTTGAAGTAGAGAAGGCGGCAAAGCACCATATCGCTGCTTTTCTGCGAAAACATCGTATCTGCAGCTTGTTTTAAGCTGCAGATACGAGGTTTTCGCAGAAAAGCACCATATAATTTCTGAAAAAAATATTGACGACCAACCGAAAGTTTGGTTGTTTGTAAATAACTTTTTATCCACTGATTGTTTAAAGATCTGCCATTTAATCGGAATGTTTCTCAATTCAAAATCAACCCGTCTCATATTAACCCTTTCCAAAACAAGACCTGGTTTGACGGGTCTAATTCAAAGGCTTGGGAAAACATTTAGACAAAAGAAGAAACTGCTGAAAACCAGCAGTTTCTCCTTTTGCCTCAATATTTTATGTGCCATATTTAACACAAACTCTTTCCTTTTTAACATGATTTGTGTTGTCTGGAGCAACTTTCAAATTAGACCGCCGTAAAATTTTGTCGTTTGGGAGCGGGTTAAGAGAAGATGCTCTTCATTGTTGTGTCACGTGATTCCTTGACTAATCACTGGTATTTGGGAAGCAAATTTTGCAAAATTTGCTTTTCTTTGCAGCCGCGCTTCTCTGCACTTTAACATTCTCTGCATACCACACAACATCTTCCGGTCCTCCTCACTATAAATAGTTCTATCAAAAGCAAAAATTAATGAGGTAACAGTCATTCGAATGTTCATATGTAAGTCTGAAGTTATACATGTAGATATTGAATAGTGTGACTGAAAGTGAAACATTCTATTAATCATGTCTTTAAGCGAAGAAAAGACCGACGTAGTAATTTGCTTTATTATGGTTCAAAGATCAGTCCAATGATCTTCCTTGTAAATGGGTCAGTCAAGTTTACTGAACTATGAAATATATTCAAAGGCTCAAAGCTATAAATAGACAATTTACACACCGATAAACCGTAGCGTGTATACTATGTATTTACAACTGGTAGTACCTGGCAAACCGCGTCCATTGATTGGTTAGTACTAGTATACACATAAAGGTTGTCAACTTGTGCTAAAAATAGATTCAACATCACCAGCATGGAATCAAAGTATTCAAGGTATTCAAATGGATAATCAAAGTACCTAATCAAAGTAATCTACTTCTGGATAGGCCTACATTGTACATTATTAACAAATTTGCTTCCCAACAGTACTTTCAGTACTTTGATTTAGAGAGGGCTTCATTGTATTCAAACCATTTCATAAGCGACTGTAGACATGTCATGTTTGCAACCTGTTCAGTTGCATATGATAAAATGAGCTTTTAACGTCTGTGAATATCATAGCACCTACAATATTGAGTCAAAAGAAAGCCATGCTGGTTATCAGCAGTTCCTTCCTTTGCTATTCCAAGCTTTTCTATTGTACACGTCAATACAATGTTTTGTTTTTGAAAGGATCAATCCAAAAACAAGGGTCTGAGCCAACCAATCATCCGTGGTGCAAATTTCGAAAGAATCCCAATGAAACCAATCAATCATTCAGACACTAATGAATTCAACCCATCACCAGACGGCATAATTGTAAACCTTTCGATATTCAAAGATGTTGCAGACGATAACTGGACGTGGTTCCAATTTTAAAAAGTTTGATCGTTCAAGGTGGAAACATTGTGGGAAAAGAAGAAATTGCTTGTGACAAGCAACTTCTTCGTTTCTCACAATGTTTTTCAAAGCTTTTATCTCGTATGCGTCGAAATGCGTCACTGTTTATGAATGGGTCAAAATTAAGGTATTCGGTCATCGGAGTATGTAGTATGGCGCATTAGATTGGCAAGAGAACAATTTTGGCATTATTTGAATGTCGCACGTTGTAAAATATCTAATACAGACGTACAAACATTCCATGATTTCACCCCCTGCAATCTGATATTCTTTTAATGTGTATGATAAAAGAGCAGAAACGACTAAGACCAATCTAGATGGTATTTGAATTCGAACGTGTAGGCCTAACCTTTTGGTCCGATTTTCACACCATACTTTGACATTTTCAATCAGGTCAGCCCCTTACTCAATTCTCACAGTCCCTTATCCCTTTCCCAAACGATAGACTTTGAGAGCACAGATTTTAAGAAAGCCAAAATAAGCGAATAACTTTTTTGTAAATAAAAAAGTATTGCGTATAGGTCAGAAAATATTGAGGCAAAAAACTAATTATCTGCAATCTCTCCCTTTATCACAATGTGTTCCTATGTTTTCTCCAATATGGACGCAAAGAAAACAAGGGATTGACCGAGAAAGTGTTAACTAATGGCCATCTGGGGGCAATTTAAAAAGCTTTTCCGACCTTGAAGGACCAACCATCTGGACAACCCTTTCATGCTTTCCCCTGCAAGTCTTGCTAACTGGACCAAGCTCATTTAGACTTTTTCAAATGGCAATGAATTTTGTGCTAGAATGGGCTAGATTTACCGTTTTCTATATGTACATCCACAGTTTACGTCGCCACAGTCACACATGACTTATGTTGTGATAGATCGTCGGTGTTGTCTTAAATTCTCGTAACTACGGCTTGAATCAAGCCGTAGTTACGAGATTTATAACAACACCAAAGAAATCCTATTTGTTTGTCCGAAATTACGTCACTGTTAACAAGATCAAATCGTTATAAACGATTCAAAATCTTTTACTAATGAGGGAATAGACCTATAACGGATAATAGGGGAGACAGGAGGTATTAGGGACTATTTATAGTAACAACTTATACATATTCATACCTGTCCACCCTAAAATAAACCAAAATATTTGTATCGATTCTCGTTTAACTTTCAACGTATAATATCTATTGGATGCTGACACGGACGGCAAATATTGAAGCTAAGGGTGAAAATGCTATTGATATGCTATTGTATGGGAATGGGTAAATAGGGATTCATTAGCACTAGCCCCTACTCGAGAATGACCTGGTCAACTCGCTCTAATTACCATAGTTCAGTTAACATTTTTCTGACATTTGACAAAGTCCATTTTGACACGGTTCATAATCCCGGGTCCGTATTCACTAACAATTCTAAATGCATTGATTGTCTAAATCTAACTTACATAACAAGTAATCTGTCCCGGCCAATCAGATGGGTTGTTGTGTAATTTTAGAGGTAAATTTAGAATTAAATTGGCTGGTTAATACCACCTCTTGATTACCATACTTTAGTCAACATTTTTCTGACATTAGTTTATTTATTTATCTATTTATTTATCTATTTATTCATTTATTTATTTATTTATTCATTTTTTCATTTTCAAATGCGACATCTGGTTGACCTCTGTTTAGTAGAGCTGGTTCACATACATGTAATTTGGAAATGATACACTTTTAGATGGTCCCTTTTAGCATGCCAAGTCACATATCGTCGGTGATATTGCAAATCCTTCATCCATATCAATTTTGTCTTCTGCAACTCCTTTAAAATTGTGGTTTTCTATTCCTTTTCTGTTTGGGAAAGGATTAAGCCCTTTCCCTACCATACACAGGTTTTGCCTGGGAAACATTATTGGCCTGGTAAAAGAAAAAAATGCTGATATCTTGCATTTTCTCCTTTTTGCCTCATCATTTTCTTTCCACTTTTGTACATGAATGCAGTCTTACTCAACATTCTGTTTTGTCATTTACAGCAGCTTTTAAATCTGCTACTCTGATGCTATGTTGCAAGGAAAAGATTAAACCAAAATCAAATCCTAATTTTGTTCCATGAATACGGTATTTCCCCTATGTTGTTGGTTGATTTATAGGTTCCATATTATATAAAATGATAAAGAGGGCAATGTTTGACAATTTTTTCTCAAATTATAGGGCCTGAGGATTTTTTGCATAGTTTTATTTTCAAAAAGTCATCCGTATGTTGCAGTGTCTTGTTTTTAGCCCGATCGTAACAGAAAGTTCCTAATTATAAGCATTTGCGCGTGACAAAATTGCCATTTTCGCTAATGTCATCTTGGTTCGGGTGAGCGATTTAGGACCATCATGGTCCTCTTGTTTTGTATTTTATTCATTTAAAATATCTATTCATTGTTTGTGGTTGTTTTCCCGCTTTCCCCAATGGAACATCTTGTCGACATATGTTAAGTAGATCTGCTTCCTATACATGTATTTTGGTTTAATAAACATTCAGACTGCCCCTTTCAGCATGCCAGGTCACACATTTTCGGTGTTATTGCAAAATTTCGTAACTCCAGCTTCAATCAAGCTGTAGTTACGAGGTTTTGCAATAACACCGACGAAATGTGAAACAAGACAATGACAGATGGGCAATGTTGTTATTTATCTCTACAAGAATCTATCATCGTAACAAAAATGTGCCAAATTCTTTAAGCTACACAAGAAAAAATCTTGTAAAAAGTATTACAGCAAGTGGCACTCGGTGGCCTGAAAAGTGCTACTGACTATCTTCTGTCAAACTATAACTTTTATTAGTTATTCGAAACTTATTAGTATAGATCCTTAGACGTTTGTACAATACTTAATCCGTTCCTTCTGTTTAAAAAAGGGTTTTTTTTCCAATTTTGTTCACAAATTGTCTTTTCATAATCATGCAAATTCGAACAGTCGAAATAGTTTCCATCTGGGAAAAGGTTAGGAAGATGAACACTCTGTGAACATTTCTTCCAAGTACATCCAATAATGTAGAAGAAATTTCGTTTACAATACATAGACGTATTTTCGGACAGACGTTGGGACGGAAAGACGGAGAAAATGATACAGGACACCATCTTCGCTAGCCAAGGTTGAACCCACCTACGTTTGTATTCACCCTTGGCGGATTTAGTCCGATTTTCTTGAAATCGCGAAGCGCCGCCTAGCGGTTGTTCTGCTGGTTGTTTACGTCCATTATTGATGACGTCATTAACGCGCGTTGTCTTTCGCGTCGTACGTCATACGGATTATGTAAAATATGGCTGCTTTTTTGGTCGAATTGTCGAAAGTATAATAATTCGTCGATTCAAGTTAGGGAATTCCTGTTTATTGCAGTAGAATTCTTAGGAAAAATCTCCCATCTTCGCGTTTTTGAGTTGCAAATGCAATGCTTTTTCCCGCCCGTTGTCATGATTTGGTTACACATAACAAATGCATCAGTCGACAATCTGATTGGTTCCAGCGAGACCTCGCTGGAACCAATGAAAACGCTTTCCAGGAGACAAAGAAAATCGGACTAAATACGCCAAGGGTGAATACAGAAACGACGTTACGTCGTAGATGTCACCCTTTGCTTGCGAAGATGACCAGACACAGGAAGAGGTTCTTCTCTTCACCGAGATAACGCGTTTCAATTGTCTCTGAAGGCCTAGTCACATACGCAATTCTACGGCCACATCACGTCCAAAATATGCTGTACGAATGGTCGTCTTTTGTCGTGCTCTAGGAGTAATTTTTACAAGGAATAGCAACGATTTTTGTGCTAAAAAAAGACGTGGTTTACTGTTTTATATTAATAAACCGTTTGTGTTGTTATAAAATTTGGAAACTACGGCTTGAATCAAGCCGTCGTTACGAGATGTTATAAGAACACTCACCAAATACTATTTGTTTGTCCGAAATTACGTCTCATTTAATTGGATAAAATCATAGCCTATTGCGTATGTGAACATACCTTTAAAATCGTCTTAACCCTTTCCCAAACAAGACCTGGTTTTGACGTCCCTAGTAGAAAAGGCTTGGGAAAACATTGAAACAAAAGAAGAAACCGCTGATAACCAGCAGTTTCTCCTTTTGTCTCAATATTTTCTGTCCCATCTTATACACAAATTCTATCTTTAATAACTTCAATTTTGTCATTTGTGGCAGTTTTTGAACAGAATCACCTTAAAATTTTGCCGTTTGGGAAAGGATTGATATACAGACACGGTCCGGGCATGATATTATGGAACAAGTTTATAAAATTTACTGATGATATAAGTAACACAGTATCAAACTCAAAACTATTTTTTGAATGCGATGGTTCGAGCCATGCAGGTGTCTCGCACATGAAAGATTCGAACCGAATTATGCCAGATTGTATTGAAAATTAAGAATGAGTTTTCTTTTGTTTTCATTGCTTAAATTTGAAAACATATGCCTTTGCCTCATAACTAGACTATATAACAGTGACAGAAATGTAATGTTTCTTGGTATTTTTTACATAAATCTTTTAACAGAACAGTAAAATGCCACATTCTTAAGCATCATAAGAAATGGGAAGAAATTCCTACCAACATTTTTGTGCAAAAGGATAAAAATAAAAGGAGGGGGACAACAAGTGCATCAAACGGTTTTAACAACTGAATAGATCGATAGAAATTTCGTAGGTGTATAATCACGTGACTTAGAACTTCCGATAATCTTCAATAACTTTGTCAATACTTGACCAATTTGAATTCGGTTTGAAGCAGAGAAGGTGGAAAAGTGTCATGAATAACATGGACGTCGTAGATTTTTTTTTTGACAAAAATCAACTGATAAAAAAGTTATTGAAGATAACCAAAAATTTGGTTTATCTTCAATAACTTTTTTATCAGTTGATTTTTCAAAAATCAACCACGCCCATCTAATGCGTGACGTCTGGCCACATTCTCTGCTTCAAACCGAATTCAAATCGGTTCAGTAGTTACAAAATTATTGAAGATTATCTTTAAATATTGTATCACGTGATTGTCCATCGTGGGGTTTTAAGGGCACATTGTTCAAGGCACAAACAGATGCAATATGCCTGAACAAAATGTTTCACCGTCGTTGAAGAGTACTTAACACATATTTTTAGGGGATAATTTCAAATGGGTGGGAATTGGAAATGATGCCATTGTAGAAATTTTTACTTGCAGATATTCAGATCCGACCTAACGAATGCGCATTCTGATCAAGAAATATTAAAAAAAAGGATTGTCGTTTCACATTTTAAATTCTGCATAAAAATCTGTTTACTTTCACAGACAAACCGAAAGAGGAAATAAGCCTTGCGCAGTCGCAGGACCAGGCGTCTGATGATATACCACGTGACACATGGCAGGGGAAGTTTGACGTCATCGTGGCGTGCTGTGGGTTTGGTATCGGCCTTGGAAACGTCTGGAAGTTCCCATTTCTTTGCTACAAAAATGGCGGAGGTAATATTAGCTCTGCTTTTCTCCCAAACCCCGTCACCACGGTAGATAATCACGTGATACGATATTTTCAGAAAACCTTCAATAATTGTGTAAATACAGGACCGATTTGAATTCGGTTTGAAACAGAGAATGTGGACCGACGTAACGCATTAGATGGACGTGGTTTATTTTTGAAAAATCGACTGTTAAAAAAGTTATTGAAGATAAACCAAAATTTTGGTTTATCTCCAATAACTTTTTTATCAGTTGATTTTTCAAAAATCCAACACGTCAAACTTATCCCTTGCATTTCCCCACGTTCTCTGCTTTAAACCGAATTCAAATTGGTCAAGTATTAAAAAAGATATTGGAGATTATCGGAAATTCTGAGTCACGTGATTATACACCCTGGTCACTACAACCGTTAAAAGCTGTAGATGCAATGTTTTTGAAAAGTGGCATTGTGTTCTTTGGGTAGGTTTGAACTTCTATTTAGAGAAAGCATTAGAGCCGGGATCTAGATTCCCTTGTGGGTATTGAGACCACAAAAACTGAATCCAGATCATGCGCATAATGAGGCCAATAAAAACAACACATGATATACATTGTATTGCATTTTGAAAAGTCTTCTTTCCCTCTTTTCTGTAGCCCTGGATAAGGGGAGAAATCTCACTTTGGTCTACCTTTCTAGGTGCCTTCCTCATACCATATTTCATCTGTTGCATCGTCGGCGGCATACCAACATATTTCCTCGAACTCAGCCTGGGACAGTTTATGGCGAAAGGTGGAATGGGAACTTGGGAGATATGTCCGCTTTTTCAGGGTATTTATAATCATTAACCTTTCCAGATCGGCCATTTTAGGAATTATCAATATGAAAGATTTTGTAGATTATGAAATCATACTCAATTAGAGTAGCAGGTCATAAAATACTTTTACAATGTTCAAGACCACGGTAATACAATCACTCAATATTTACGAATAAACACCACATACAGCATTTTTTTTATTTTAACGACGCTCTCTTTCGTTCATCATAAGACTACATTGTTTAACCCATTCCCAAAAGACACAATTTTAGGGTGAGCCAATTTGAAAGCTACTGCTGGCGACAAGAGACGTTGTTAAAGATAGAACTTGTGTAAAATATGGCACAGAAAATAATGAGAAAAAAGGGAAAACTGCTGGTTATCAGCAGTTTCTTCGTTTGTCTCAATGTTTTCCCAAGCCATTTCTATTAGGGACGTCAAAACCAGGTCTTGTTTGGGAAAGAGTTAATCGTGTCAGAAATTGTAAGTTTTATGACGTAAGACGCAAGAGCAGTGTTGTGTGGCCACAACTTCCTGGTGAACTTACGAGCATGTTTGTGCACATTTGAACGTAAATACACAACTAATCTGATTTGACCCGAGATACATTTCTCGTTCAATCAGATACCTTGTTATTATTGTACGTAAATATCTTAAGACTTTCGGTATGAATACCCGGCACATAACTTTATTCGGTGCGTGATAAATAAACAACTAAACCCGAAAATCTGCTTTGACAATATAACTTCGGCCATGGACAGCTTCATCGGGAATGCTTGAGCATAAAATAAATTTCTAGCTATTGCAAAGTCATCTTACATGCATAGTAACATTCACAATATCGCATGCTCAATTTTGATTCAGGTGTAGTTCATGCTCATGTTCTTACCTACAGAATGTATTCTTAGCATATTTTCCAGTTTTGTTTACACTGGAATTAATCTCATTTCCTATAGATTCGTTGTTTGCTTTTCGCATTATCTAAATAGCATTGAATTTAACCAAAATTCTACCACACATTTCAGGAGTTGGTTTGGCGGCCGCAACTGTCCTTTTCTTCTTGACATGTGACTACATCGTCATTATGGCCTGGGCTCTTTACTACCTGTTTTCCTCATTCACGTCAACATTACCATGGACACATTGTGACAACGAATGGAATACTGTTCATTGCCGTGTGCCAGATGCGTCCAAAATGGCCACCAACGTAACGAATGTGACGTCAAGCCTATCAGATTCAAGCAATATGTCAAGTGTGATGATATCCGTGAGCCAACATCCGGGAAATTTCACCAATGACCCAATAACAGAATTCTGGGAGTTCGTATACACTTTCATAATTATATTCGTCGCTTTTCAACAAAAAACTAGCAACTGCAGCTTGTGTCCACATCACGTCCAATATCATACTGCACGGGTTCCCTGCTCCGGCCGTGATGTGGACGTGAAATGGTATATGTGGCCAGGCCATTAATTACAACAAAACGATCTTAAATAAGTAACACAATTGTTTAAATCATAAAATTAGTTATTTCGTTTTATAATATTCATGCATTGGCAAGACGTTGCATGTATATGCATGATGGTTTTGAATATGTTTTCGTGTTATGTTCCAGACGTAAAGTTCTCCGGATCACAAACGGTATAGATGAGATAGGCGTCGTCAAGTGGGATCTGTGTTTGTGTTTAGTATTGGCGTGGATTATAGTCTTTGCTTGTATTTGGAAGGGGATTCGCAGCTCAGGCAAGGTAGGTTGGTCACCAACGAGGGGATATCAAACATTTTTGATCATGTATACTTATCGATTTCTGTTAAAATAGAACAACGCCAATAAAGTGTATCGTATTTTTCAATCTGACAGTATGCTCGCTTATTTATGTATCGGTTTCAGTAATCGATAACTTGATGATAAGCCACCATTGATGTCATGTATCATGGCATATGACCTGTGTTTCCTTTCATGTGCCATCCAGTGATTTTTCTTTTGTTTGTCAATTTGGACGACAATCGTGAAATTGGGTATCATTTGTCACAGACTGCGCGAGTTTCATTCTTTATTTAGTGCGCGACTTTCACTGTACATTTGGTATGGACAATGAAATGAATAATAAGTGTTGAACATAAATTGATAATTTCCACACCGTTCAATTGGCTAAGGATTGTCTTGAAAAACAACTATTTTGTTATTAACAAACTTAAGATTACATTATCTTTATTCATTAGTAAAAGTATCATTTTTATTATTTACATTATCATTTTAACTCTTATTATATTTAAATAGGCTAAGTGATGTATTTCACTGTGTCCGCTCCATACATGTTCATCATTCGGGGAGCAACATTGGATGGCGCCATCGACAAAGTAAAATACTATTTATAAAACCAGAATTATGAGAACTATTTTGTCATTATTTGTATTATGATTATTTTCATTCTAAATCACTAGGTGATGTATTTCACTGTGTCCGCTCCATACTTATTCATGTTTATTCTTCTGATTCGAGGAGCAACATTGGACGGCGCTCTTGATGGTGTAAAATATTATCTTCTACCCGACTTTGACAAGCTACTGAATGTACAGGTCAGTAAAGAATATTTCAAACCATCCCTACAAAGATAAAGGCTTTGGAAAGCGTTGTGGAAAATGATGATAAACATTCTTTTTTCAATTTATGTCGCGTTCAACAATAAATTTATATATACTGAGTCAAAAAAGAAAGTGTGCATACTTCTACTTAATATATCTACGTAACGGCTGGGATAAACTCTACCAAACTTCTACACGGAATTAAACTATCAACTTCCTCGTGTCTTTTGACACGGTAAGCAACTTTGGGTGATTTAATTGTCTGGCAAATCGCCAAACGCTGATAGCACCTTTTTGTACGTGGTTATTAAAACAAACGTTTCATGATAAAGTTTATTGTCTAAAATCTGCATTCAAAGTGTATAAATGCTAAATCAAACATTAAATTTCAAACTGCTGAATAGGCAAAGATGATACGTCGTAGTAAACGCGACAGATTTCACACGTAAGTTTTGCTAGTCTCTTGAACCGGCGTACAATGTGTCGTTTTCGTCTAAATGGCATCGTTCTTAAATTAGGCGTTTGCAATCATGTTTCCAAAACAAAGGATACATTTTTGATACGCTTTAGTCTGAAATCCCGAATGCAGCAATGACTAGACAAGACCGTTACATGACGTTGACGCCCTTACGTCAACGTTTCAAAACTACTCCAATTATGGCGATTCAGTAAAGCAAACATGTGTAAGCAACACTGAAAATCGACCAAGGCAGATAGACGGCTCATAAGAGATTGGATACCACATGTTTATCACATTATCATAATGCCTAAATCTTACGTTACGCCTGCCTTAGGCACATCGTCATCGGCACGGGACGCGGGAAAATAAGTCATGAGGGCGGTGTAGGGCCGAACATCTCTTCCATCTGAGTTTCGAAAAATTAAGGGGCCATTTAAAGAATTTGTAGGACGTGGAATACGTCTTGCAATATGAACGCAATAGAATTCCAAACGATAAAATGAAACGTTATGTTCGAACAGTGAGACCACAGATGTTTGCCGTTATTCGTTGAAGACATGTCACAATAGAAGTTGAAGCAGAAATCCCAAGAAATTGGCATTATGTAATCTTCTCACGTACGTCAGCAAGTTCTGTGAATTTAGAAATTGACCCCTATCTCAAACATCTTAAGAAAACACAAGTAAAATTCCATTTCACACAATTTAAAAAGACACTTCCATATAGACAATTGAATTATCTTTAATTTAATACCAATATTATAATATCAATATTCAAAATTACGATAGAAATTCCAGTTATTCTCTGTGCACACTTTCTTTTTTGACTCAGCATATATTATGTTACTTCTTATAAGGAAGCAAAAATTGGGTGCGGTTTTTGGTAGTATTTAATGCTTTTCTTTTTGCAGTGTTTCTCTGCTACCACCCTCTTTTCGGTTCCATAGTGTACACCAACCCCATCTTAATTTAACTTCCTTTGTCATCTTTAGCAGATTTCAAAGTGGAATAGTCTAAATCGTCGCTTTTCTACGAAAAACTCGTAACTGCAGTTTGTATTAAGCTGCAGTTACGATGTTTTCGTAGAAAAGCAGCAAAATGCTCATTTTGTCGCTTGAGAGCGGGCTAAATAAATGTCAGATTTATTGCAGGTGTGGGCGGACGCTGGTAACCAGGTTTTCTACTCCTATGCTGTTGGTCTCGGCGTTGTAACGGCTATTGGCAGCTATAACAAGTTTCATGGAAATTCTTACAGGTAAAGATAAGCCTAGGTTCCCTTTTTCACAAACAAGACTTTGCATTGTCTCCCACAATTAAAGCTTGGGGAAATTTTGAGACAAGAAAAAAATCTCTGCGGCGCTCGTCGCTTTGTCATCAAAAACCTCGTAAATGCTCCTTTTTTCAAGCTTCTAAGCTTCAATTACGCGTTCTTCTTTGTTGAAAAGCAGGGAAGTAATAGATGCGCTGCATAGCACTGCAAAAACATTCAATATATATACTTTATTTCATTACTTACAGGGATTATGTGATATTTGCCTTCATGAACAGTTTCACGAGTCTACTATCAGGATTTGTGATCTTTACTGTACTGGGGTTCATGGCTAAAAGACAAGGGGTTTCTATAGACGAAGTAGCGGAGTCAGGTCGGTAAAAATGTTTCTGTTTTATGATTGACCATGAAAATGTTGTCTTAACAATTTGATGTCCGAAATTATTTTTGGGTGCTTTCTAAGAACTTTTCCAATCGAGTTTCTTTTGAAATGATATGGCTGAAAATACTGGGGGAAAATTGGTCTCCATCAATATCCGTAAATCTCCTTTCATTTTCTTTCAATGCATTTTTGCAATGATGTGCCTGTTAGCAATGTAAAAAGGGAAAGATAAATTTGGGTATTTTTTTTTTGCACGTGATGTTTTGGTTTTGCATTTTAGGACCAGGTCTAGCTTTTATCGTATATCCAGAAGCAGTATCACAATTGCCATTAGCTCCGATGTGGTCCGCTTTCTTCTTCTGTATGGTGATATTTCTGGGCATAGATAGCCAAGTAGGTACTTTGTTACTTTATTGACGTATTGAACAATTATGATATTATTGCTTGTGGGCAATGGTTATGAACATTTTATTATTATCATGACAAGGCTTACTCACTTAAGAATTTACAATAGAATTACAGAATTTTGCATAGTTTACTTGCGTAAAAACAAGATAGGATTTGGCACGTGTTAATGTTTTGTATGTTGCGGCAAAAGAAGTCAAACGCTTTTAATAAACACTTAGTAATAAAATGTCTGATCTTGCGTATGTTTCAGTTTGTACAGGTGGAAGGATTTGTGACTTTCTTCTTCGATCTGTTTCCACGGTTCTTCCACGTACGTTATAGAAAGCAACTATTTACGGGTGCATGTTGTATAGGGTGTTTGGTTATTGGACTCTCAATGGTCACAGAGGTTAGTATATATATTTTGCTGCTTTTCAGTATATATTTTGCTGATTTTAAACAAAAAATCGAAAAGAAGTTTTTGTTGAAAAGCGGCGATACAGAAAGCAAAAGAGATCATCCCAGGCATTAAAGTATCGAACTATCTTTTACACGTCGCATTCCCACACTGTACAATCTGTTACAGAAAGTACCTATTTATGGGTGCCTGTTGTATAGAGTGTTTGATCATTGGACTGTCCATGGACACTGGGGTTTGTATATTATATATCCCGACAATAAAGCTATCAAAGCCTTAAGGGGATAACCCAATGCCTTATAGAATCAAAATATGTTATGCAAAGGCATTCCCAAACCGTGCAACCTGTTACAGAAAGCCAGCTGTGGATTGTGTTTTATTATTGGTCTTTTCATGGTCACAGAGGTTAGGGTATCGTTGCTCATCAACAGAAACTTCGTGACTGCAGCTTGTTTTTTAAAAGCTGCATTTACGAAGTTTTTGGTGAAAAGCGACGATACAATTATCAAAAGGGATCATCCAATGGCCTTAAAGTATCGAACTATATTTTACACGCTGTATTCCCACACCGTACAATCGGTCACGGCGACGACAAAGGCAAACTAGAGTCAGATTCTTCAATGGGGCGATATGCGGTTAAAACTCGTGCTTGTGGACTCGTTGGGAAGCAAATTTTGCAAAATTTGCTTAAGTTCTCTATGCAGCCACCTCTCTCTGCACTTTAGCATTCTCTGCATACCATACAACATCTTCCGGTCCTCCTCACCATAAAAAGTTCTATCAAAATCAAAGATTAATGAGGTAACGGTCATTCGAATATTCAATATGTAAGTCTGAAGTTATACAAGTAGATATTGAATTGTGTGTCTGAAAATGAAATATTCAATTAATCATTTCTCTAAGAGAAGAATAGACCGACGTAGTAATTTGCTTTATTATGGTTCAAAGACCAGTCCAATGGCATTCCTTGTAAATGGGTCAGTCAAGTTTATTGAACTATGAAATATATTCAAAGCTATAAACAGTATCAAAGTATTCAAGGTATTCAAATGGATAATCAAAGTACATAATCAAAGTACTCTACGAATCAAAGTATTCACGGTATTCAAATGGATAATCAAAGCACCTTATCAAAGTACTCTACGAATCAAAGTATTCAAGGTATTCAAATGGATAAACAAAATATCTAATCAAAGTACTCTTCTTCTGGACAGGCCTACATTGTTAACACATTAGCTTCCTTACATTACTTTCAGTACTTTGTCTTTTTCAAAAGCATCTCACCCCATTCTCGTGAAAAAGTTTTCATACACATTAATTAGGTCAGTAAATTTCTATTAAATGAGAAAAATAGGGAAATGCATTCTTGTCGAGTGTGTTTGTTGACAAAAGTGCAGAAAATAGATCCGGGATTACTACCCGTGCATACGGGTAGCAATATTTGTATGCAGAAATTCTGTCCAATTGATTCAATAGGGTTTTTACCTTTCCAAACATCAACACTAAAGACTTCCAATTTCAAAGCAATTGTAGATGACAAAGTGGAGAACAAATAACAAATATAAGCATCATCCAACACAGAAAATATTGAGCGAAAGAAGAAAATACTGGTATCATCATTATTCTTCATTCGCTTCAATGTGTTCAAAACCGTTGATCTAAGAGACGTTAATATCAATGGTTGTATATGAAATGGGTAACATGAGCCCCAGTTTGGTATTCACTTATCAGTCTTATTCCAAGTTTACCTTTAAAAAATTACACAACAATCCAACCAATTGGCCGAGACATACGTCTCGTCCAATCAGATGGCTTGTATTGTAATTTGAATTAGACAATCTATTTTGAAATGTTGATGAATACAACACGGTCATTTCTCTGTTATTTTTCCCAGGGCGGAATGTACGTGTTCCAGCTTATAGACTACTACTCCGTCAATAAAACCATGCTCCTGATTGCCTTGTCTGAGCTGCTTGTCATTTCATACGCATACGGTAAGTACATTGTTTCAGTCTTTCCGGTTCCTTTGATGAGAACTACCCGATAGCAGCATTCGTGTGTTTGCCATGTCAGGAGTATTTATATTTTCGTAAACATGTGGTAATTGCATTTAGTTAATTCAGATCATCTAAAAGAAAATAATTGCTAAAAATTGCTGACAGAGCTATTGGAACGCATTGTTAAGACATATTTAGTATCCCACGAAAGCGCAATGATGGCATACCTGACACCAAAGTGCGACCTGTATCTCGCTTACAAAGCTTCGTAACTAAACATATAGTTTCAAACAAAGTGTATTCATAAGGGTTTTTATCACGAAATGCGACGATTCATTTACGATTTCAGGAGTGGACAAATACATGGACAATCTGGAATTAATGTACGGACGACGAGTATTTGTTGGGTTTAAAGTTTGTTGGGCCTTATTGTCACCCATATTTGTCTTGGTAAGCTGTAGCTCATGTTATTTAATCAAATAATTTAGATCTAAATAATTTGACATATTATTTAGTTAGTCGAAATGCACGCGGGTTAAAGTTCGGATGCATAATATTTGTGACCCATCACGCTAAAAGGGACCTTATCGGATGTGTGAAAAGTATCAACCCTAGTCAGGCTGCGCAGTCCGCGTAGCCAGACTAGGGCCGACACTTTTCACTTTCATGTAATTTTCTAACTCTGGAATGTTTTCCCTATCTTACTATATGTCCATTTTACGCATACGGGATCTGGTTTACCTGTGCCGGGTCTGACAAGTTTGTCAAAATTTGGATTTTTGGAGTTCGGATAAGGTCCCTTTTAGCGTGACAGGTCACATTTATTTCAACCCTTTCCCTACTGGCAAAAAACAGAATGGTCCGAATTAAAAGCTGCTTCAGTCAACAAAGTTGATGTAGATAAAGATAGGATTTGTAGGATCCACAGCATTGAAAGAATTGATGCAGAAGAGGAAAATGCTAATCATCAACACTTTCCCTATTTGTCAATGTTTCTTTAAAGCCTTTTCTGTTGGGGAAGTCAAAAATATACGTCTTGCAGGCCCGTAGGAAGAAATTTCATATTGGGGTGGCTACAGCCCCAGTGTTTAAGAATGGGGGGGGGCTTAATTGAATTTTCCCTAGATTTTCAGTGTGAAATAAGGAAAATTCTGCATTTTTTGGCCAACAACTTTGGGGGCTTACCCCCCCCCCCCCCCAACACACACACACACACACACACACACACACACACACACACACACACACACACACACACACACACACACACACACACACACACACACACACACACACACACACACACACACATACTTGTACAGCATACAATATAAGGACCTTGACTTTCCGCGTTATCCTGAGGACCCATGTTAAACGTTTGCGTATAAACGCAATTTTATGTCAGTTTCTTTTTGATTGCGTGTATTGCACAAAATTAATATTGTTTCCCCTTAACACTCAAAGTAAATCAGAGAAAACGTAGTGAGGACTTGTCACCTTTAGCCTGATTTATGAGGACCTTCAATATGAGGACCCTAATTTGCATATTTTACACAATACCTTTTATGGCCATAATTATGAGGACCTTACTTGAAAGTTGTGATGAGGACTTGCACAATTCTTTCGTTCACACTAAAAGCGGAGTGTAATTTTACGGAACATACACAAGAAAAGGAAAAAGCAGACCAATAGACATAAATGAAAATTGGGACCATAGAATAAGAGTGAATTTGATTTCGTCTTAAATGAAAGCCTTATAATAACTCATTGAATTGTTATAAACGATTGTATGATATTCTCCATAGTTGAATAGCATGCGTGAGTATTAGACTGTTTCATGTGTGTAATATTTTAGGTATACACTCATTCAAACTTCTTTAAACGACCACTTTGATTTTCAAGTTAAAACAAAACAAAACAATAGAAAAACATGTAGGTACTACGAAACTATCTTGTTCATTTGGAATTTCGGTCAAATGGTTTAATTTTCGACACAGAAAACATTTTGAGGACCCGTGTGCAAGTCCTCTAATTGTACCGCAGTCCTCTAATCGTCGGTGTGCGTTCAAGCCTGGGTCCTCAGTTTGAGCCCTATACAAACACGGTAAATATCTGAGGACAAGAGACGGATTTTTTAAAACCTTAATTTTCTGAAAAGTGAAACAAGAATATGACACACCAATGAAACTGCAACAACAAGGGTTTCCTTTTTCACAGTGTTTACATAGGCTAATTACGGTCTTCTGCTCTTTAAGATGACATTGTGATGTTTAGGCAGTTTTTAGTTATGATTTTTCCGCTTTCGGTTCGGTTTATTCGCGATTTTGCATCGATTCAGAGGTTGCTTATCTGAGTTTCCGTATTTATGCAGTCTCAATAGCTCGGTGGGTAGCAATGTACATGCAAGCGGTCCCAGTTTGGAAGTGGTTCGAATCCCGGCTCGGCCAACTTTCTTTTTGACGTTTGCTGAAAGTCACTGTGACCCGGTTCATTCGTCTTAAATGGACTTTTTTATGTGATAAAACAGTGAAAATTTTGGAAAGAACGTTGTGCCGGTGAAGAAATATTGGGACCATAGAATAAGAGTGAATTTGATTTCGTCTTAAATGAAAGCCTTATAATAACTCATTGAATTGTTATAAATGATTGTATGATATTCTCCATAGTTGAATAGCATGCGTGAGTATTAGACTGTTTCATGTGTGTAATATTTTAGGTATACACTCATTCAAACTTCTTTAAACGGCCACTTTAATTTTCAAGTAAAACCAAACAAAACAATACAAACACATGTAGGTACTACGAAACTATCTTGTTCATTTGGAATTTCGGTCAAATGGTTTAATTTTCGACGGAGAAAACATTTTGAGGACCCGTGTGCAAGTCCTCTAATTGTACCGCAGTCCTCTAATCGTCGGTGTGCGTTCAAGCCTGGGTCCTCAGTTTGAGCCCTATACAAACACGGTAAATATCTGAGGACAAGAGACTGTGACCCGGTTCATTCGTCTTAAATGGACGTTTTTAAGTGATAAAACAGTGAAAATCTTGGAAAGAACGTTGTGCCGGTGAAGAAATACCATGATCTCATGGATGGGTACATCTGGAAAGAATGTTGTGTATGGTTTACGCGGATTATTTGTTGTTAATTAAAGGAAAGCATATACCCGGTTTTATACGCTTAAACCATTCCCATACAATGACTCTTTTTGACTCCCTACAAGATTATGGCTTTGGAAAACATCATGACAAGCAATTTTTTCATATTCCACAATGTTTTCTACCCTTTTAGACAGAGATATTTTAAATTTAATTAACTTGAAATTGTCTTCTGCAACATCTTTCAATTTTGACAAATCTTGCCGTCTGGTAATGGGTTAATACATACTTCTCATTACCGATGCATGTCGATAAAGAAGCTATAACTCGCCAGCAATGACTTTTTTCCCACGATGCTTGCAATAGCTCCTTTATTTTGAATTTCGGTCGAATGGTTTAATTTTTGACTTAGCATATCAAAATCAGTTGAATACAAAGAAGACATTTCAGGACCCGTGTGCAAGTCCTCCAATTGTACCGCAGTCCTCTAATCGTTTGTGTGCATTCAAGTCTGGGTCCTTAGTTTGATCTGTATACATGGATGCTTTCCGGATTTCCCCTTAAAGTGACATTTCATATTTTTTACATAAATTTTACTTTAATTTTTATCTGAAAGAACAAATTTTCTTATGAAAATTCTGAAAATTTCAAGCCAAAATACTGAACCGTTTACGAGAACTATATATTTCTGTGCTAAAATCAAACAAATTTTTGTTGACAACAGTTCAGATTTACATGGATTTTTTTCATTTCTGTCTCAACTTTAAAGGCGTATTTTTTTTTTACAAATGACAACTTCAAAAAACTGATAGCATTTCTTCGCATTAGAATAACAAATCCTTACATAAAGACATACTTTTAAAATATGAAATTGAAATGTTATGTCCTTTTAATACTTTGTACCCTATTCACGCACAGTTCTTTCGTTTTTGACAAGTGGAATAACTTTTTCAATTTCACACAGTTAGGCCTACGAAATGTCCTTTTTCCATGCGATACATAGCCATCCTTTTAGAATGGAAGGTCATAAACTTTACTTAGATAGTGTTTTAATTTTACGTCCGAACCGCAACATCCAATTATCCCTTTCACAGACGACAAAAGTTTTGACCGGTCAAAATTCGAAGTTGTTGCACACGGTGAATTATAGTTTATGGAGGCAAGTAACTTTCTGTGGAATGGGGTTGATAGGCGACTGCTAGTCGCCAGCATCATCGCTTTTCAACAAAAACCTCGTAATTGCAGCTTGTTTTAAGCTGCAGTTACAAGTTTGTTTTTTTTTTTTTTTTTTTTGAAAAGCAGCGACATGCTTGTTCTTTCTCTCAATGCTCTGTAAGGGACAACTTTATCCCAAACTGTTATGGAAAGCAATAAAGGGGACAAACATTTTCAAATGACGCGTCAAAAAATTTACTTAGATAGCCCTTTAATTTTTACCTTTGAACGATAAAGTCCAATTAACCCCGCTTACTGAACCGGCTAAAATAATGTTGCTTTTCTTCGAAAGCCTGGTAACTACAGCTTAAATCAAGCTGTGGATACGCGTTTTTTTAAGAAAAGCAACGTCATTCACCACATTCAAAGTTATCATAAAATTGTGCGCTACGAAAATTGATGAATTGGCATTATTTAAAATTACACACATAAAATTATTGTGCAAAATTCGAAAACATTCAACATTCCTACAGCCCGATTAAGACATAAAATTTGAGCAAATATTGTACAAAAGAAGATGCTAATGATCAGCATTTTCTACTTTTCTTACGATATTTTCTATAGATGATTCTTTATTCATATATCCCTTTTGTCATCTGCAGCTGTTTTAAGATTGGAACAGTCTCTCAAAGGATTTCTGGGCTATATCATAGTGGGTGGAGCATCTACCTATAGATTTCGGTTGTTTCTCTCACAAGTAGGGCCTACTATCACAACATCCTACCCTAGCCTACAGCTACTCAACCACATAGGTATGACAGTTATCCACCAATTAGTGGCAGACATAAAAGGATATTAAGGTAGAATACCCATTATGTAGCCATTTAGAGATTCTTAAAACACCAGATTTTTCTGCGCGGATTCGTTAATTAGACCAACCTATTGAGGCGCAGTCATAATCATAAACATTTGGCAGTGTAAGTTTGACCGCCGAATGTTTTCGACTTCGCCCGAATAATTCCGAAGTCATGCGAATCTCCTAATGGTGGACTAAAATTGGAACAGTCTGAAATAGTGTCGGTTGTGTAAATAAGTGTAGTGCAACTCCTCTCTTAAAAGATTTCTTGGTCATATCCTGACAGGTGGATCATCTACCTATGGATTTTGGTTGTTTCTCTCACAAGAACTATTACAACATCCTTTCCTAGCTACAGCTACTCAACCACATAGGTTTTACAGTTATCCACCAATTAGTGGCAGACAAAACAGGATATTAAGGTAGAATACCTGTAATGTAGCCATTTTTAGATTCTTAAAACATTAGATTTTTCCGAGCAGCATCGTAACGTAGACGAACCTATTCAGGCGCGGTCGTAAATATTCGGCGGAGGAAAGTTCCACCGGTGAATGTTTTCGACTTCGCTGGAATAATTCCTATGTCGCACAAATCTCATTAGGATGGAGTACCTTAACCCTGGCTGGAGAGCTGGGACGTCATAATCGACTTGAAGCACTGGACCTCATAATTAAGTTGGACGCACTTTGTCATTTGTGAAAGGGCTATATGGAAAATATTGAGGGAAAATGAGAAAAATACTGGTTATCAGCATTATCTTTTCTCTCAATATTTTTTTATAAATCTAGCTATAATAGAACACTGATGCCATGAGTGACATTAGGCCTTGATACAGCAGATTTGCTTTGGAAATTGATTGGGGTTAAATACTTCTTTCAACAGCGAAGTACTGTCATATCGCGGTCGCTAGTGCATCTAACCATGGGTTCCCATTTTTTCGCAAACCAGTACTACCACATCCTTACCTAGCCTAAAGCTGCTCACCCAAATAGACTAACGATTATCAAACTATTTATGCAAGACAATTTCGCCAGAATCAATGTTTGCTACGGCCGGGGATCATACCCAGGACTCCCGAAACTTCATAAGTGAGAGTCTGGTGAGCTGCCAACTGGGCTATGGCCACTGCTTTTGGAATGCATCATATTACTTTGCATAAAAGGAGGTCTGGGTAAGAGAACTGGTTACCGAATATTCATTTAATGTAGTTTTAATTATTAACATGTCCATGTATAGTATTCACTATTCAATTTATGCATATACAGTTGACACTCTGGATGTATGCATGCCACAAGGGACATCATATTACCTCAAAATATCAGAAGAGTGAGACACATCTGATTTTGCAGTGTTTTGAAAAAATGCGTATTGAGGTAGTCCACTCCTGATGAGATTCATGAAACCTCACCCCAGTAGTAAAGGTTGGCAACATAACAAATGTTAATCACATCGCACAAAAAATCCGATGTCGCATGAATCTAATTAGGGGTGTACTACCTCAAGATTTTTCTTTGAACCAAACCCTTTCCCAAACAACAAAATTTTAAGATGGTGCAATTCAAAAGCTGCTTGAGGTCACAAAATGGATGTAGAAAAAGATTGGATTTGTGTACAATCTTTATGTGTGCCAGACAAAAGAAACATCACGGTCATAATGACATTACCTCGAATTATCGGAAGTGTGAGACACACCTAATTTTGCAGTATACTGAAAAATTGTTCATTAAGGTAGTCCATCCCTGATGAGATTCATGCAACAACCCCGGAGCAGTGTAGGTTGGCTACATAACAAATCGCTGGTGGGGAGTCAAAACCTCGTAACTACAGCTTGAATAAGCTGGAGTTACGAGGTTTTGACTCCCCACCAACGAAATGTTTATTACATCGCACAAAAAATTCCGATGTCGCATGAATATCATTAGTGGGTGGACTACCTTAATATTTTCTTGAGCCAAACCCTTTCCCAAACAACAAAAGTTTAGGATGGTGCAATTCAAAAGCTGCTTGAGGTCACAAATGGATGCAGAGAAAGATTGGATTTGTGTACACTCGTTATGTGTGCAAGCCACAAGGAACATTACATTGCCTCGATTTTTATTTCGGAAGTGTGAGATACATCTGATTTTGAAGTGTTTTGATAAATTGTTTATTAAGGTAGTTTGACCCAGATAAGATTCATGCGACTTCACACGAGTTGTAACGGCCGGCTACGTAACAAATGTTAATCACATCACACAAAAAATTCCGACATAGCATGAAACTCATAAGGGGTGGACTACCTTAAGATATTTCGTTGAACTTTTCCCAAACAACAAAATTCTAGGATCATGCAATTTAAAAGCTGCTTGAGATGACATAATGTATGTAGATTTGTGTACATATAACACAGGTGATATAAAGGCAAAAGGAGAAGCTGCTGATCATCAGCATTTTCTTCGTTTGCTTCAATGCTTTCCCATGTATTTAACATTGTACTCTGTTGTTATATGATTTTTGCAAAATTATATGAATTTCAATTGAGAAAAACATAGATCTTCATAAGTCTGCATGTATTTGCAGCCTAGTAAAGGTCCATGTCTTTCTCTTATCTAGGCTGATGAGGTGGAATGCTCATTATAATATGGCCATTTTGAGATTCATAAAACATCACACTTTTTCGAGCAGTGTTGTTAGGTTGTTAGTGTTGGGATCAAAGCCTAAACGATGGCTTAAAAAGTGTTATATATATGTAAAGTTATACTAACATCGTAGTCAAAATTTTATTTTAGGCCAATGCCAGGGATGTCTGGATTCCAACCCCACTCCCTCTAGATCCGCCCTTGTTTCTGAGGCATTTACACTTATTTGCGCACTCATTAAACACTTGTAAGTTAATGATCTGTCTGTAAAGGGAACAATTGTCTACATGTTCTAAATGCATGTATTCATCCCTGGCACTAAACTTGTTTGCAGAAACATGCTCAATTGCATGATGTCTTGTTTGGGGAAAACGTTTGCTTTCCCTGCATTCCAAAGTCGTTTCTCCCCATAAGATATTGTGGATGAAATATTCATTGCATTATCTGCCATCCATCTTGCCATCCCAAGTACAGTGAACTTTAAAAATGTTCTGTAACACTGACCGTCTTGAGTCTGAAAGCAAAATAATACCATTATTTGGCTATTTTGTAAATATGTATTTACAGCAATATCAAATCATGAATTTGGCATAATTCAATTGCTTATTTCATTTTCTGAATGTAGTATAAACGAAATGAGATTTGCATGACATCGGAATTATTCGGGCGCAGTCGAAAACATTCAGCGGTGGAACTTTCCACCACCCAATGTTTACGACCGCGCCCGAATAAGTTCAGATATGCAACGACGCCAATCGAAAACATTTGATGGTTTAGTTATCTCAAAATGGCCACATTACGGGTATTCTACATTAAGGCATATATCCATGCAAATTTTTTGAGAGATAAAGACAGCAATTCTGAATAAAGTTATATAATTCTGTTTGAGTTAAGGGTGGTCCAATTTGAAAGCTTCTGCCAACAAGAAAAGATTGAAGGCTTAATCAGCATAAATTTTATTCTTTTTACCCCAATATTTTCTATGCTAGCAAGTATGTAATGAAAATTGTATTTACGAACCCATTACCAAAGTACAAAATTTAGATGTGTCCAAATTCAAAGATGACGCAGACGACATATTTCAAGTCAGTGAAATTTTATAAATTTTGGTCTTTCAGGGTGAAAAGCATTGTGGGAAATGAAGAAATTGCACAAGTCACAAGCAATTTCTTCATTTACAACACTGTTTTCTCAGCCATTTTTCTTGATAGGAATCTAAAAGCATCATTGTGTGATAACGGGTTAACATAGTCCACCTCTAATGAAATTCATGGGACTTCAGAATTTTTTGTGCAACTTCATAAACATTTCTTATGTAT
Organism: Fragum sueziense; assembly: GCA_963680895.1. Lineage (NCBI taxonomy): Eukaryota > Metazoa > Mollusca > Bivalvia > Cardiida > Cardiidae > Fragum > Fragum sueziense. Next base: position 32,325,649 of record OY804596.1, read on the forward strand.
CCGAACATATTTTGGCAATGTAAACATTTTTTGTAGGAATGTGCTACCGTCAAATGTTCATGACATTGCCTTAGAAATTATTCTGACATCGCACGAATCTCATTAGAGGTAAACTCCCTTAACCTCACATTTTCACTAAAATTTTGGACTGATAATTTTATTTGAATTATTTTATAGATGACAATTTCAAATTGATGAAATTTTAGAAACGTTTCTATTTTGGATTAGAAAAGATAGTGGAAAATGAAGAAATTACCTGTACATGACAAGCAATTTCTTCATTTTTCACAATGTTTACTAACTTTACTAAGCCTTTTCTTATTAGGGAGTCAAAAGGCATCAGTATGTGCAGTAAACAGGGTTTCCTCCGACTCTCAAATCTGGGGGTACAAACCATACTTTTACAGCAAGCATACAATTACATTATTACCCCCTCTATAGTAGAGACAAAGAAGGCTGCTTGCAAAAACTGGGGGTACAAAATTCATTTTTGGGGTAAAAAACCCATTTGGAGGTTTTTGGACAGTGTCATTGTGACCCCTTTGCCTTCAAAGTTAGGGGTCATTTCTACTATTTTGAGGGTCAAATGCAAGTATAATAGAAAAATCCGGATTTAAAACTTGCGTCATTAATGTCCCTCAGGTAAATTTCTAAGGGGTCATTTGTTTTGAAATTGCGACAATGACGCATGATTTGTGCGTCATGGAAAACCCTGGACACCCTGGTAAAGGGTTAAAATGAGATATTGCCAGACCAATACTTAAGACGTGCAAACCCACTTACACACATCTAATAAGGTCATGCATCTATCATTTCTCACGCACAGCAAAAAAATTTACAAATCAAATGCAAGGAAATCACAAGAAACCTACCTGGATATTTCAGAACTTCACATTTGAACTTGACATTCCAAAGGAAAAATCTAGACACATCTCTTGAGCTCTGTTTCAATCATTCTTAGTCTCCAAGTTTCTTTGTTTCGAATAACACCAACACCAATGCAAGTTTCTCCATATCTGAAAATAATGTTCACCATATTTAACCCTTTCCCACACATTGACGCTTGTGGACGCCCCACAAAATAAAGGCTTTGGAAAACATTTGTGGAAAATGAAGAAATTGCTTGTGGCATTCAATTTCTTCATTTCCCACGATGTTTTCTACAAAGAAAGACCAAACAATATTAAATTTTGTTCAATGATAATTGTCGTCTGCAACACCTATGAGTTTTAACTAGGCTGAAATTTTGTTGTTTGGTAATGGGCTAAGTTTATTCTCTGACAATGAACTTATCCCAGGAATAGCAAAGACTGTCGGACCGTCAGACAAGTCTGATGAAATTACCCTCCGTTAAACATGTGCAATAATAGACCGTAATAGAAAGGTGCTATAGAAAAAAATGCCAAATTTGATAAGTCCCGACATACACAGAAAAGATTTTTAAAAAATGTGTGAGGCCTTATAAATAGGACTACTTTGAATATGGACACATCTAAATTTTTGCTGTTTGTTAATGGGATACTAATTTGTGGTCGGGCACTCTAAATATTGAACAACAACAAATAAAAATAATTGAACTAACAAAGAACAATATGATATCGATTATTTATAGATGTTCTTTTTCTCTTGATATAATCACCGATTACATAAATCATTGATATTTTGGGGCCGGTTTTGGGGGCCAGTTTTACCGATGGAAAATCGGCATTGGGTCCAGTTTTATGGATATGGGACCGGTTTCACAGTACAGCTGGCCGCCCCATGAGAATAAGGGTTAAGAAATCAATATGAAAAATGAAGCAAACTGCAGCATTTTCCATTACTCACAATGTCTTCTACCAAGAATCAATATACATAACAAGTAATTCTTCATGCAGAAGCGGATCCGGGAGGGTTCGAATGAACCCACCTCTGTAGCCTGATTATATCAATGTGCAGAAAATATCCAGGCTAAAAAAGATAATGCAAATGCTACGAGTGTACATAGGCATAGGAAGGTTTATAATATTGGGGGGGGGGGGCAAATGTTTAAGTGAATGGAACCCGACAGACGGTAGCGTTGCTAGGGGGGTCTGGGGTCATCCCCCCAGAAAATTTTGAATTCTAAAAAGCCATTTCCTGCAATCTGGGCACTTTCAGACAGCATTTTATCCCTGGACCTTTCTTGAAATAAAATATGGGTTAATTATTGGGGGTCAAAGGATATGTTAGCTCCCCCCCCCCTCCCTTCTAAATTATTGGGAGGACGCCCCCCCACTCCAGTGTGTATTATTGGGAAGGCTGTAGGATATGTTGGCCCACTTCTGAATTATTGCGGGTCCTGTCCCCCTTCCTACATCAGTGTTATGTCCCAATGCTTTTAAATTTATCATCTTCTATCAAGGATATCAAACCCGGTCTTGTTTCGGTACCCGTTTTGTTTGGGAAATGGTTGTAAAAAGTAAAATTCACCTTTTGACTGTCGAAGCAAAGGTTTGACACCAGTCTTACGAAGCCAGTGGGATGTTACATTGGGCATCGACATCTGCCTTGCCGATCTGACAAATTGATTTGTCATAATTTATGCTTTTTATTGTCCTTTCGAGGCGAAAACGACTTGTCAAAGTGAAAAAACACATTTTCGACGCCATGTTGTTTGTAATCGCGATATGGGTAATCCTCAATCCTCAATCCGCGGCCTCTATGGCTCAGGTGGTCACGTTTGTAAACTTGTATCTCTGAGTACCGGTATAATCTCGAATGTAAATATACACTATTGTACTTCCGGTTATATGTGCGGATTGATGGATCAGGGATTTTGGGAAGGCCCATCTGATGGAGCAAAGCGTCCCGTGGATTCAATGTAGGCTGCGACCTCTAGTTTTATGGACTCTCTCCAGTTTGGTATTTCTGGATGTTCATCATTGTTGAGGAGGGATGATATATTTGGTGTGTGTAATCCGAGATGCGATGACAGATGTTGGTTCATGATGTTCCTAGGTTGTTGGTAATTAGAGCAGTCAATGAGGAAATGTTCTACTGTCTCTGGTTCTCCACAAGTACAAGAATTACTGTCTGTTTGGCCTAGTTTGTGTCTGTAGTAGTTTAGTGAGTTGTAGCCTGTCTGTAGTTGGAGACAGGTAAAATAACCGGGTTTTCGGTTGTGGTCGTCTCGAAAAATAAATTAAAAATCAACATACGAGAAAATGTATAAATTTAACATTCCCAAAACATTCAGGTTGTCAATTTCACGATGTTCTCAACTGTATAAGAAATATTGCTCAATATTTGTTTGGGAACAAAATCGTGATCAAAGTCTTCAAAATTATTCTTGAAGCACCCTTACCCATTTCAACACAATGACGTCTTTGATACCCGGCCTACATTATAAAAACTTTTGAAAACATTGTGGAAAATGAAGAAATTGCTTGTGACAAACAATTTCTTCATTTCCCACATTATTTTCTACCTCAAATTATCAATAAATGTAAAATGACATTCAAAAAGAGTTGTCGTCTGCAACATCTTAGAGGTTAGACCAGTCTAATACTGTCGTTTGGTAATGGGTTAAACCTTCAACTTAGATACAATCAATATATTTTACGACTGAGTAGCCTGCCACCATTTGCTATAGGTTATAAATTTATATTTGATTAAAGTGACATTTCAGAATTTTTTGTCATAAATTTTACTTTTATCTTTATCAGAAAGAGCACATTTCCTTATGAAAGTTCTGAAAATTTCGAGCCAAAATATTGCGCCGTTTGCGAGAAATTTATATTTTTGTGTTAAAATTGAACAAATTGTTGTGGACAACAGTTCGGATTTATATGCAATTTATCGATTATGTCTCAACTTTAAATGCGTGTTTCTCGCTTATTGGCAACAACTTCAAAAAACCAATAGTATTTATACTCATTAGAATAACCAATCTTGGCATCAAGACATACTTTAAAAGATTGAAATTGGAATGAAATGTCCCTTTAATTGTGTCTAACGAAAAAAAGATACGCCTTATAAACTCGCACGGATTTGAGGACTTTTATCTTATTTTATTGTTTTTACCCTAAATTAACTGATTTAATATCTACGATTTCGTTTGTATTATTAATAGCCTAATTCTCATGCTAAAATAACACTTTCACAAACAAGACCGGTTTTGACGTCCCCAAAGGGAAAATGCATTGCGTTGATGTTATAGCAAAACCTCGTAATTCCAGCTATATAATTAAGCTGGAGTTACTGGCGAGGTTTAGCAATAACACCGACTGTTTTCCTCTTTTCTCTCAAGGATTGAAAAGAAAACTCGCCAAAAATTATATAATTACAAATGTATTAGGAATCCACCTTATTAAGAATACACAGTGGCGTCACGTTAGGAAAATCTCAACGCGTGCAAGTCCTCTAATTGTACCACAGTCCTCTAATCGTCGGTGTGCGTTCAAGCCTGGGTCCTCAGTTTGATCCCTATACAAACACGGTTAATATCTGGGGGCAAGAGACGGATTTTTTAAAACCTTACTTTTCTTAAAAGTGAAACAAGAATATGACACACCAATGAAACTGCTACAGCAATGGTTTCTTTTTTCACAGTGTTTACATAGGCTAATTACGGTCTCCTGCTCTTTTTGATGACATTTTTATGTTAAGGCAGTTTTGTGTTATGATTTTTCCGCTTTTGGCTCGGTTTATTCGCGATTTCGCATCGATTCAGAGGTTGCTTATCTGAGTTTCAGTACTTATGCAGTCTCAATAGCTCAGTGGGTAGCGGATTTGGGGACATTTATCTTATTTTATTGTTTTTACCCTAAATTAACTGATTTAATATCCGCGATTTCGTTTGTATTATTAATAATTCTCATGCTAAAATAACACTTTCTCAAACAAGACCGGTTTTGACGTCTCTGAAGAATGTTTGCTTAAAAACCCCAAAGGGAAAAGGCATTGCATTTATGTTATAGCAAAACCTCGTTACTCCAGCTATATAATTAAGCTGGAGTTACGAGGTTTTGCAATAATACCGACTGTTTTCCTCTTTTCTCTCAAGGATTGAAAAGAAAACCAACCAAAAATTATTAGGAATCCACTTTATCAAGTATAATCTAAACGTGTGCAAGTCCTCTAATTGTACCGCAGTCCTCTAATCGTATGTGTGTGTTCAAGCCTTGGTCCTCAGTTTGATTTTGCATCAATTCAGATGTTGCTTATCTAAATTTCAGTACTTATACAGTCTCAATAGCTCAGTGGGTAGCAATTTCCATGCAAGCGGTCCCAGTTTGGAACTGGTTCGAATCCTGGCTCGGCCAACTTTCTTTTTGACGCCTGCTGAAAGTCACTGTGACCCGGTTCATTCGTCTTAAATGAACTTTGTAAGCGATAAAAACAGTGAGTATCTTGGAAAGAACGTAGTGCCGGTGAAGATATACCATGATCGCATGGATGGGTACACTTGGAAAGAATGTTGTGTATGGTTTCCGCGGAATATTTGTTGTAATTAAACAAAAGCATGTCGATAAAGAAGCTATAACTGGCAAGCAATGGCTTTTTTCCCACGATGCTTGCAATAGCTCCTTTATATTAAATTTCCGTCAAATGGTTTAATTTTCGATTTAGCATATCAAAATCAGTTGAATACAAAGAAAACATTTCAGGACCCGTGTGCAAGTCCTCCAATTGTACCACAGTCCTCTAATCGTTTGTGTGCATTCTAGTCTGGGTCCTTAGTTTGATCTGTATACAAAAAACGGTTAATGTCTAGGGACAAGAGACGGCTTATTTAAACCTGACTTTTCTTAAAAGTGAAACAAGAATAAGACACACCAATGAATGGTTATGATATGCCACGGTATAGTTTAGAAAACTAGTCAATTACTATCAATGCTATATTCAGAGCCTAGCCTAGTGCTAGTAGACAGGAAGCACGAATAAGTGATCTATCGCCGTGATATAACTGAAAAATAGTTTTGTAAAAATAGGCTTAAAACACCAAACAAACGAAAACGTGTCGATAAAGAAGCTAGAACTCTTGCGAGCATTACTTTATGCAAAATTTCAAAACTCTTAAGAGTTTTAGTTCTGGATAACTAATTTATGAGGACCCTAATTTGCATATTTTGCACAATACCTTTTATGTCCGTCATTACGAGGACCTAACAAGCACACTCTCAAGTCACGTGACAAGAGCAAAAAGTGCATGTTTTGTGCGTCCAGACTACTTTTTCACGTTTAAATGAGGACTCGATCATTTTTCAATTTTCTATATCAGTATATCAAAATCAGTTGAATACAATGAAAACATTTTGAGGACCCGTGTGCAAGTCCTCCAATTGTACCGCAGTCCTCTAATTGTAGGTGTGCGTTCAAGTCTGCGTCCTCTAATTGATAGCTATACACACACACACACACACACACACACACACACACACACACACTCACGAAGGCCTGTCTTGTTCTTGAATCATCGAGAAGATTCAAATGAGTATTTACAACATAGAGATTATAATAAAAATTACTATTTCACCAATTAACACAAATCAACTCTTTTTGACTCCCTAATAAGATAATGGCTTTTGAAAACATTGTTCAAATGAAGAAATTGCTCGTGACAAGCAATTTCTTCTTTTCCAACAATATTTTCTACCCAAAAAGGAAAAACCCGTAAATTTTCATTCATTTTGAAATGTCGTCTACACTATTTTTGAATTTAGAAGTCTAATATCTTGTCATCTTGTAGTAGGTTAAACTTGTTTGTTACCCTTGCTTGTGCAATCTTTATTTTCAGAGTCTTCTGGTATTCGGCATAATATTCTACTCCGAGCTCACATACGACCGAAAACTCTACACGTATCATTATCCCATGTGGGCTATTGAGATTGGTTGGATGTTGACTATGTCATCAATACTTTGCATTCCATTGGTGGCTATTTATAGATTAATAATGGCGAAAGGAAGTTTCCGGGAGGTAAGGAGAATTTGGTCAAACGCCGGCTGTCAATCAAAACCATCTACAAGCCGTTGGACGATCAGAAAAATGCCACGCCCCAGTGTTTGTCTTAAAATCTTTCTTTGCACGTGATATTGTATCGATCTATCGACTGACAATCAAAACAATCGACATGCCAATGCCCCCATTGTTTGTCTTAGATTCTACGTTGGGTGGTGCAGCCTACCGATTGGCATTTGGTCATTTTGCCGAATCGTCGCCTTATAGATACAAAGATAGATTAACTAGGTCTAGCCCAATTTTACGTTACAAGTCTTATATAGTCTTGATTCCTTTGTCTCGGTCAAAAAATCACTATATCAGTATCAATTTCAAAATCAAAAGTATGAATATCTTGCTTCTAATCATTGAATAAACCACTTGTATAATCTTTAACCCTTTCTCAAATAAGACCTGGTTTTGAAATCCCTATAAGAAAATACTAAGGAAAACGCTGCTTAATGTAAAATTAAGTACTGGTTTCTCCTGTGCCTCCATGTTTCCGTAAATAGCTTTATTATTCACATAAATTATTTCTGTACACATCCGCTTTGTCGTCTGCAGCAGTTTGGGAATGCGAATAAGATAAGTCTGAATTTTGCTGCAAATTGTTGAGGCAAAAGAAGGAAATGTTGAGGTTCAGAGGAAGGAAATCTTCATCCTCAACATTTCCTTCTTTTGCCACAATGTTCCCAATTTTTTAACCATCCGATGTTTGGGAAAGAAATTTACAGAAATTGGAATCAGTTCAGTCTGCGCGTATCAAGATGATGTCCATATTAAAATATTTATCGTCTGTAGCAACAGTAAAAGACCAGATTGTGCTTTTGATTAGACAACGCTCAAGCGCGGGCCGATCTTGTTTCGGGATTGTTTTAAGTAGCCCATCCTAATGTGATTCACGCGACTTCGTAATTATTCAGACAATATCGTTAACATTCGGCGATGGAACGTTATTATTATTATTATTATTATTATTATTATTATTATTATTATTATTATTATTATTATTATTATTATTATTATTATTATTATTATTATTATTATTATTATTATTATTTATGTTTAATTTATTTTCAGAGACTCAGAGAGACTATGAGACCTATTCTAAAGAATCATCAACTCGGATTAAAGTGAATACTCCATTGGTGAACATTGTTTTGAAAAAGAATAAACATTGAATTTTTGTCAACTTACTTAAAAACTACAGACCAAGAAGCCCATTTTCACTGTGGGGACCCATATGACAAAACAACAACAACAAAAGCAGGAAAGCTTCAACGGTTCTGTTAGTACCAGGCTGGTTTGAAAATAATTAGGCAGAGAAGGCGGACAAATGTCAGGGATGAAAGTAGATAATGGTACATCTTTTAAAAATCAGGCGATTAAAAAGTTATAAACAAGAAAACGAAAATTTCCCCGTATTGGTTTTTACTGACATCTTAGAAACACATTACTTTAGATACGAAAAATTCATTGATAATTCGGTAACTAAAGGACAATTAGAAAGTACTTTCAGACGACAAACATCTTATAAAAGTAGATATTACGTATGTTTGCTATAGCGTAGAAAATATTGAGAGAAAAGAAGAAATTGTTGAATGTCAACAATTTCTTCTTTTCTCTCAATTTTTTCTCAAACCATTTCATTCCTTCTTCACTTTTTATATTCTCCAAAGAAATTTTAACCATACGAAGTTAAGACAATTATTACATTTATGTTACAAGCTATTTTTGTAATACATGATTGTATATTTAATTTTAATTATCACGCTTCCTTATCATCATAATTGTTGACCTCAAAGAATAATTAAATCCTCTAAAAGAATTCCACACAACACCATGCGAATATATATTATGTTTGCCGGACAGATATTCACCGTTCAAATGACACTGATGACAACTGTTAAACCACCAAGCTCCTCTGTACTGCACGGCACAATTTCTCCCGGTGCCCTTATCGTTGTCCCTGTCATATGTTGTAAATTCTTGTCCAGAATGAATGTTCAAGCTATCACCTGAAATAGAGAGAAACGGAACAGTGAGCCCTTTCACAGATGTTACATACCGTCGCTTTTCATCGAAAATCTCGTTTCTGCAGCTTAAAACAAGTCGCAGAAACGAGGTTTTTATACCTTAATTTTTGAAGAAAATGTAAAATAGGATCATTGTGAACTTCATGTTACAGCTGTTACTTAGTGTATTGACTGTAAGAAATGAATGCCCATCCCCATTTATGCGCCAATTTTGAGCCCTAATTCGAATCATGACTGTGTCACCAACTCACTTAATATGCATTATATAGTCCAGCAGCATTATCAGAATTCCAGCTGACATATATACTGGCCAAAAGTCCTAACCGGACACTTTAAAATGACGATAACCTTCTTAAAAATACTACATTTAAATGAAATTTGATGTATGTGAATTTTTATATGATTTTTTAAGCATAATGTACGAGGGTTGATTGATAAGTAGTGAGCCTCACATAGAAAGGTTTGAATTGTAACTGTCAAACAATTTTATTTTTTAACATTAACCCCTTCTTTGTCAATAAACTTTTGCCAGCGATGTTTTAAGGCCACAATGCCACTTTTGTACAACTCATTCTCCTGATCGTTCAGAAAGGCCTCCACTGCATGTTTGACGTCATCATTTGACTGAGAGTGGGTACCAGCAATAGCTCTTTTCAAGTATGGAAATAAGTGAAAGTCTAATAGATCAAGATCAGGTGAATAAGGCGGGTGTTCTACTAGTTCAAACCCACAGTCATTGGTGGCAGCCATGTCAATGTCAGATTTTTTAACAGGGACATTGTCCTTGTGGAACGGTACACCTATGCTGAGTTTTTCACGGCGTTTGAGCTTGATGGTTTCTCGCAGTTGCCCTAAAATGATGCATAATACTGTCCATAAATTGTTTTGTATATAATCTATCATCAGGATGCCATCAGCAGAAAACCGAAGCCATAAGCTTTCCTGCTGATGGGACAGCCTTTGCCTTTTTAAGTGAGGGTGAGCCAGGCTACTTCCATTGTTTGGACTTGTTTTGACTCTGAGGTGAAGTGATGGACCCAAGTTCCATCCATAGTCACAAACCTCTGCAGAAATTTATCTGTGTCTGCCTCTAAAAACTCAGATTAGCACGTGGCAAAGTGCGCCTAGCGTGCTTCTAGTCAACTGTCAGAAGCCTTGGTACCCAACGGTCAGAGAGCTTTTTCATCTCAAGATTTTCCTTGAGAATGGAATGAACTCTTTCCTGTGAAATACCAGTTTTACTGGCTATATATCTCTCTGTAACCCGTCATAACAATATCATGGACTTTACTGACCATTTCTGGTGTTGCAACGGTGACATGCCTTCCAGGGTGGACGACGTCCTAAAGGCTCTGGCTTGAACTCCCCTACCCATCTCTTGACTGTAGCATACGAAGGGGCATCATCCTCTAGTATTGAAAACATGTCTGCATGGAATACCTTCGAAGTTAGACCCTTTTTATACAGATATTGAATCACTACTCTTCCAGAATCCTTGTCCATTTTGCAAAAGCCACTTGCCTGCTTTACTTTAGAGTGCTACCACTTCAACATAAACTGACCAAATGACACCAGTTTTCGGCTGCACACCTTTTTATAGCCAGAGAATACAGGGGCTGAAAACGGACATCCATGTTTGACCCCCTTCTAAGAGGCAAACAAATTACCAATCAACCCTCGTACGTAGACTTCCATGATGATTTACCAATCATTGTCAAATTTGGATTTGTAATAAAGGAAAAGCTCAAACAGCTCTAAATCTTAGTAAAGCGCGAGATATTACGCTTTCAATAATTCAACGTCCACAAATCGTTATCTGCAACCCAGACCAAGAAAAATTGGAAAACATTGTCAATTTTGTGTGACTTTTGACTGCAAAAGAAACAGAAAGAATAGGAGGCATGGTAAAATGGTGTTCAGAAACAACTGGCAAAACATTTTATCTAGCGAACATGCTCAAATATGGTCTGGTATGGAAAAACGAAGCAACAAACATTTTGGTAGCTCGCCGGGAATCACCAGTCTATATCTAAAGCATTTTTGAAGAAGACTGTGTTTTAAGTGTTTTTTTAGGAATCGTTTTTTTTTTTTTTTTTTTTTTTTTTTGCATACATAAGCTTTTTCGTGTACTGATAGGGCTATATGTCGCGCACAAGTGTCAAACATTTTTCAAATTGTTTTCTTAGCTTATGTTGCAGCTTACGATCCATGAGACCAACATCACTACCTTGACAATATTTCGAGCTCTGTCTGATTTTTGAACTTTTTGAGCTTTCCTAATGTTGCGCTTTAATTTCAATAAAGCAACGGTATATTTTCGCACAAATCACCTGGAAAGTTTCTTAAAAATTCACAAAGCAAAGTTCATGAAAATCCAATCACCACAGAAAAAGTTATCGTTGTTTTTAAAGTGGCCGGTTCGAAGTTTCGACTTGTATACATCCATTTCCTCACAGAGACTCTTTTTAACTCCCCACAAGAAAATGACTATGGAAAACATTGTGGAAAATGAATACAAGCAATTTCTTCATAATAGTTTCCATACAAAAAGATAGAAAAACGTACAATTTTTTTCACTGTAAAATTAAGTGTCCTCTGCAACATCTTTGAATTTGAGCGATTCTAAAATTTTGCCGTTTGGTTATGGGTTAAGTATTTAGAAATATTAATTTTGTCAATTTAGTAGATTCCTCTTTGCAATCCGTTCATCAATATTTATCAGCTTCGTTTACTCAGTGGCAAAGTACGAAACTTGTCACTTCGACTATGTGGAGCACTCCACCCAGGTAAACATGGATGTGCGCACAGGTCGAACGCGGATACTTTTCTTTGTAGTTGTCATTGTCAAGATTCTTGAACAAAAATAGTGGTTGAAACCTGATAAGCACATTACGCTTAGATTTACCTACCAGCATTGCCAAAGTATCCGTTAACAAACAACTTGTAACCATTTGCTTCATCGCCGATATGGAATGTACTGTATTCTGCATACTTGAATACATTATCGAAGTCGGACATATTGATCATCAGTTCGTGGTGATGAGTTGATGATATAAGATGTATCGCGTCATTACCTACATGGAAAGGTACGAGCGATGTCAATAAAATGTTCATCCGTAGGAACAAGATTCAGTTGACCAATTCTATACATTTTGGCGACATTCCTTCTTTTCTTTATGACATGGTGTGCAGTATTTAAACCTAGCATAGACGTTATCGTAAGAAATACCTATATTATGTGCAGAAAGTATTTTTTGTAATCATTACGTAAACGTCGAACATATTACAACATATTGGCCTACTAAAATCTTCGACTGGCTAAACAACAGACTCAAGAAGTCACGTTTGCTCTCCAATACAGTAATCATTATTAGTATAAACGATTGATACTTATCTGTATAGAGTTTTATGCAATGAATCGGTTAACTGTAGAAAACGATCGAATAGTAGAATATCTATATTCTGTAGTAGTTTTATATTTTTCCCCAAACATTGACAAGTATCAAAAAGGAACATATTACAGAAACCATTAAAAACATAGAATCGGAAGAAACATCCTCATGAGCGATCTTCGATACATTGGCTGTGAATGTCCAATTTCATGGAAAAGTTACAAAAGCGACAACATACCTAGCCAATATTCTCCATTTGGATCGCCAAACCCTTTTTTATAGGAAGCCCAGTCTCTAAAAAAATTCACAGATCCATTTGAACGTTGTTGGATTACCTGCATGATATCAAGATTTTATAACGTATATTCTACCGGAATTTCGTGTGTTTTAACCCTTTCCCAAACGACAACATAATCTAAATGTGTCAAATAAAAGCCGAAATTGCAAATGTAACATAAACGGGCTTGTTAGTTAACCGCTGACTCAAAACAATCTAAGTCTGTGTGACATCGCGGTACTTCATTTACGTTAAACTTCGTTTTATGTAGAAATAAAAAAGAAAACGAAATTACTGCTCCTTCTTTGAAATTGGTGGAATTAAACAAACAGAAAACGGAAAGATAATATAACAAGCATAAAATGTTCTTTGAAATTCGCAGAGAGTTGGGTTGTATAATTATGATTAACCCCCTTACATGCCCAGAAAGATGCGCAGAAATTATTACGTGATTAAACTATATAGATAATTACCGTCCAAATACGATTCATCCCGTCCACAACGCAGTTAACTTGTACTGGTCGTTCAACAACTCCAAATGGGTATATAGTGTGTACACTACTTGTCTGTATAGTGGGGATTATGTCCGAACATTCTGATGGCAGTTGTTGGCCTGTGTAAATAGAAGATGCAATTGTATTTTAATAATTTGGAATCTGGGAAAAAGCACATGTCATGTTAGGCAAACATGGCGTATTCGCAGATCATGTAGAAATATACTTGTCATTTATTCTATATCACGGCGCCATTGTTTGTGTGACTGCAAATCCATGCTTGCATTTTTAGTTACAAAATATTCAAGATGAAAAAATGACCATGTCTGTAACCCGAATGTCTAGAAAACATTCCCGAACTCAGAAAATTAGGTATAGATTACGCCATACATAGTGATGGACATATTAACATACGTGATGAATATGGAAAAAATGTCTTTGTCAAAATATGTAAATTTTCAATTAATAACCTCCCTTTATTGACATTTTAATCCAATCAGTTTGAGTTGAAATTTTAAAACATGAGTCTCTCTTATTTTCACATTATGTATAGGCCTACTCTTTTAATAACTCTCAGAATCATATTGACTCGTTTCAGAAGATTTTGGTCGCCATATTGGAAGTCATATTGATTCTTGAAAGTTGCCCTGGAGTGGTATAACTTCGTTTCTTAACCATACATTAATCAGAATATCGATCAGTAAATACGAAATCATTTTTACAGACGATATTGCACCGTCATATTGAATATTTATAAGACAATTTTGTCAATATTTTCCTGTCATTACATGTACCTGGTTGTGGTGTAATTTTATCACACGTAAGAAATTGGTTACACAAGTCAGTTCGATTACAACATTCATAACATAGCGTATGATATCCCCCTGACCGCCTGCCTACAAAAACACCTGGAGACATCGGACATGCCTGAAGTAGAATAATTTACAAACACGTGAAAATGCAAGTTTTGCAAAAAGACCACAGGATCAGCATGGATAGTATCAATTCAATAATTGTTGGTTCGAATAAAGGAATAATACAAGAGGACCATAATGGTCCTATATCGCTCACCTGAACCAAAATGATATGAGCAACACTTATGTTCAATTCAATTGATATTTATGACTTTGAGACTGAATATGAACTTATGGTCAATAACGTTGTGAAAATCAAACTCATCCAAGCTCTTATGGTGCCCAACATTGTTTTTTGGGGGTTTTTTGTTGTTGTTGTTGTTGTTTTTTTTTTTTTTTTTTTTTTTTTTTTTTTTTTTTTTTAATAATTGTAGATTCTAGAGTGTAAACAAGGTCGAAAACAGCCAAAAATGGCAATTTTATCAAATTCAAGGGCACATAACTCTCGTCTTTCTGGTCAGATCAGACTGAAAATCAGCCTCATCTGAGATCTAATATTCTCCAACTTTGTGTCCAAGATTTGTCTTGATTTATTAATAATGGTAGATTCTAGAGTGTAAACAAGGTTGACAAAAGCCCAAAATGGCAATTTTATCAAATTAAAGGGCACATAACTCTCGTCTTTCTGGTCAGATCAGACTGAAAATCAAACTCATCCCAGATCTTATAGTCTCCAACATTGTGTCCAAGTGTTGTCTTGATTGATTAATAATTGTAGATTCTAGAGTGTAAACAAGGTCGAAAACAGCCGAAAATGGCAATTTTATCAAATTCAAGGGCACATAACTCTTGTATTTCTTGTCAAATCAGACTGAAAATCACACTCATGTGAGATCTTATGGTTTCCAACATTGTGTCCAAGATTTGTCTTGATTGGTCAATAATTGTAGATTCTATAGTGTAAACAAGATTGAAAACAGTCAAAAACGGCAATTTTATCAAATTCAAGGGCACTTAACTCTTGACTTTGTGATCACATCAGACTGAAAATCATACTCATCCAAGATCTTTTGCTCCCCAACATTGTGTCCAAGTTTTGTCTTGATTGATAAATATACTAGGGGAAAGAAGAAACGCAACAACTATTTTTTGTTATTTCTCTTAATTCTTTTATGTAAGTGAGTCAAAGTTGTTACTGATTTTTACAGGGAAGTATATCTTCATATTAATCTTTGTGTTTACGTTAGAACATGTCTTACTTGTGAGATAACGTCAAAATAGACGTTTACACGTTTCTCACGTTCAAACCTTTAAATACCCAAATTTTATATAAAACCATTTTGATTTGTGTAGATGCACGTCGACTCGACAAAAGGCAATGGTTTTTGTTTGGATTTAATCCATCATACCATTTTGCAACTTATTCAAAGACGTCGGCCGTCAGCAATTGTGATGTTTACGAATGGAACATCTCAACCCGCAATTGTTGCTGACTTTGGATTACATCGGTTGACAAAATATTGCTTGAGATAACTTCTTCGAACAAACGGAACAACTGACGGCCGCCCGAAAAGCGTTCGTCAGCGTCTAACGACACGACGTCAGGACCATAACGTTCGCTTATTTTACCTACGGAAAGGAGTTATGTTATCGAGAAAAACTATTTATGCTATTTATGGGCAGTACAGCAATCAAATTTTAGCCAGGAATCGTTAACGTCATATTGGATTGCGTGCAAGAACGCATTAAACATTGACGCCAAATCGCTCTCATTTAAACGCGTATTTAAGGCATGTGCAACCTGTGACCTTGATGTAATTTTGACACTAGAAAGTCAATTGATGAAGTCTTACTATGCATTGAAAAAAGTGTTCGAACTAGGGTGATTTTGAGAAAGACAAAAACAAAACGTATGATGAAATTTATTTTTTGTTGCGTGTCTATTTTCTTTAGTATAATTGTAGATTCTAGAGAGCAAACAAGGTCGAAAAGAGCCGAAAACAGAAATTTTGTCAAATTCAAGGGCACATAATTCTCGGCTTTCTGATCAGATCTGACTGAAAATCGAACTCATCTGAGATCTTATGCTCCCCAACATTTTGTTAAAGTTTTGTCTTGATTGATAAATAATTGTAGATTCTAGAGTGTAAACAAGGTTGAAAACAGCCAAAAATGGCAATTTTGCCCAATTCAAGGGCACATAACTCTCATCTTTCTGGTCAGATCAGACTGAAAATCAAATTCATCCGAGATCTTATGGTCTCCAACATCGTTTCCAAGTTTTGTCTTGATTGATCAATGCTAGAGTGTAAAAAAAAAACTTAAAAACAGCATTTTTTAACATTCAAGGGCAGATAACTCAGCACTTTCTTGTTCGATCAGGGCCATAATCGAACTTGTCCGAGAACTTATGATCCTACTTGTTTTGGCCAAGTTTGATCAAGATCGCCTTACTTTTGTGGATGCTAGAGTGTAAACATCCCAAATGTTGACGGACGGACGGACGGACGCCGGAAAAAAAAGTGACCACAATAACTTACCTCGAGCACTTCGTGCTCAGGTGAGCTAAAAAAAACCCATAGAACTGATACATTTTATTTGACAATCGACAATTAATTAATCATGAAATGTGGTATGGACAGTCGGTGGCACTGTTACGTTGCTGTGTTTAGTACAAAACGAGCAATACCAGGAGAAAGTATTAACGCAGCTACTACTACAGGTGTTATTTATTTGGTAGGCCGCCGACTCTAGATACATGATAATGCAAATACAGATACTGATATCTTACACAGAATCTGAATACAGGACATAATAAGTAAATGCACAGCTTCTTATCTCTTACAATATATTGTCTCTTATTGTCTCTTATAATTTGAATTTGTTAGCGCTTGAAAAAAAATAACTTTACAATCAATGTTACTACATGTATATTATAGAATTTTCATAACAAAACAAAATCTTCAATACATCGTTTATTTACCATTCCTGTCAATTTCAAGGATGATGAGTGAACTTCTAAAACTTCTGATTTATTTTGTATCAAAAGGTGAAATATTACACGAAGAGATAGCTACTGTTTGTGAAATTCGCGGGAAGGCTACTCTCTCCAATAACTTATCCATGCCGACTGTGAAGATTTAAATTTGACGTTTCACGTTTGATATCAAATTGCTAACCTGTTTAATTCCACAACCGAAGTCGTAAAGATCTTTTCCTTCGTCCGTGGAAAAGTGTTGCATAAAACATACCTGTGGTAAAAAGCAAAAGTGGAAGGATACGCAAAAGCTAGCTGCAAATATTATTGACTCTAAATCCTGGTCATGATTGTACGCCTAGATCTTCATCTATATTCATTATGTTTAATGGTTGTCTCTTCTTAAGCAGAGTTAATGGGACACACCCTGTACTACTCTGTTCCCATCGCTGATTGTTTACTGTATTTTACTACGAAACAATCAAGCTCTTCTACGATCTAGCATGTTTCGTTTAATCTCGAGGCCATGGCGGGATTTCGCTATCCATTAGTTCGCTGTAATGTGCATGGCGACTTAAAAATCTGGTACAAACTTTCATTGGTTGAAACCTCAATTTACCATTAGTAACCACAAATAGAATCGACGTAATCCGAAAAATCACTTTTATTGGATGAGTATCATTTTTTAGGTGCGTGACCGAGTGCGTGATCGCTACATGTGTAGACATCTATTGGATAATGTCAAAATAACAATATATTGTCACAGTAAATGACGTCACAATATAATGGTTTAAATAATTTTGATAGGCTTACAACAGAGCATGAATCGATCAATATGAGTGGTATACTCTGGTAGAGAGTAACCTTGCATCTATTATATACACAGATATCCTTGCTCTAATTGATCTATTCAAACCATGTCGTAACGCTATGTAATGTGAACTAGGATACCGTCCATATAATAAACAATACAGAATACCTCATTCCCGGTGAATGTGTGTGTTGAGAACAAGCCCTGCCTCCCTCTACGTCACGACATGACGAATAAACGCGTCCTCCTGCTGTAAATAATATGGATTTATATAGCATATTATCTGCTTGTTCTCAACACACTACGACTCGAAACATGTCGTAACACTATGAAATGTGACCTAGGATACCGACCATATAGTATATAATGCAGTATACCTCATTGTCTGTACACGTTGTATGTCGAGAACAAGCCCCACCTCCCTCTACGTCACGACAGGACGAACATACTCGTCCTCCTGCTGTAAATAATATGGATTTATATAGCACATAAACTGGCTATGATTGGCTGGATTTATTTATTAACAATTACTATCTTTACTCTGATTGGCTAAATGATTTTATGTAACCTAGATAACAACCCAAACAAGCCCCGTCTCCCTCTACGTCACGACATGATGAACAAACTCGTCCCCCTGCTGTAAATAATATGAGCCGTAATCTCGAAAAAGGTCTCTTACATTTTCGAAAACTGAGGTTCAAGCTCAGCCTGTAGTCAAATATAGTCCAATAAGGATCCATGCTGCTATCTTTTTAAGGTCACGAAGAAGCTCTTGCAGACCAACATGGATCCTGATCAGACGGTGCGTACGCGCAGGCTGATCTGCATTCAAGTTCGGTTAAAATGCCTTAAGGGACCTTTTCCAGATTCCTGCTCATATGGATTTATATAGCATATTATCTGGCTACGACTGGCTGAGTTATTCTATTTACAATTACTTTTTAAACTCTGGTTAGCTTAATCATTTTATTTAGCCAAGAATACAACCGAAACTGTTATTATAATACTATCAGAGCTTTCATTGGTTGTATTATTTGATGTACAGTACGAGGGGCGTTCATTAATTAATGAAAACATATTTGCCAGTCTTTTCATACGCAACATAATAAAGAAATACTTATACAGTTACAAAGAGCTGCTTTTAAGCTTTCATTGTGAAAATCCAGACTGAACGTTCCGCGTGTTACTATGGAAACGCATGACGTCCCATTCTCAATGGGTCTGACGTCTGACATTTTTGGTGTTATTTTCGCTAAAACAGACTCGCTTCATGGTATTTATTTAAAATTTTCACACACAAAATGTTTATTCAGCATAATTGTCTGATGGTGTTATGTTTTCACTTTAAAATTACATATAAGGTTCTTGTATGTGGCAATACTGAAATCTTCGGCAGTGTGATCAAAAGAATTAGATTAATACAATGATATGAACGGAGGTGTTAACACGCTTTTTACCTATACATGTATATTCCTCTGTGATATGTACGATGCTAATATCAATCATTGGTTTGCAACGTGCAGGGAACTTGTGATTGATTTTGCTCTGCCCAAACATTAAAGTTCTTTTATTTTAAGTGTGATGACGTCATAGTATGACCCCCACACATTGGATCAGGGGAAAACGTCGAGATTTTCCAGATACAAAGTATTTGATGATGATTTTTTTTTTTCTATTTTTAGAGAGCAAATTGACTTTTACTGCTATTTTATGTTTGTACATGAGACACAAAATTAACCAGTACAAGGTCAGAATGAGTCCATTTTGTTGTCTTGGTTTTTGAGAGGAAATATTGATGGAAATCGCTAAAATATCAGAGTGGAAACCTTTGCAAGTTTGTTACAGTGTTGCCATGGTAACGGTTGTCATGCACGGTTCTTGTTACTTTCAAAAAGATTCACATGCTTGTTACTTGCATATTAAACATTAACTATATAATTACACATTCTTAATATTGAGCTGTTAGTGCATTTTCATTGTTTAATGAACGCCCGTCGTATTACGCTATTTGCTGATAAAATTTTGCGTACAAAAAGTTCATTTATAGAAGGTAACCAATGACTGTAGAATACATACATTTATAAGGTATAGTTATGTGTAGGAGAAGAAAAAAGACTTACAACACACATGTAAAATGGTCAGGAATACGACGATTAAGCCGGTGACCATTTTGAAATCTGAAATACAACATAATTACACTTATTTCTCGAATGCAGACCGGATGTACCAATAAAACAAGAGAGCCATAGTTACAATATACGCCGCCACTTTGCTGCTGCTTCACGAGAATAAAAAGTTGTGTTCACAAGAAGGCTTTATAAAAGTCCAGTCTAAAACCTGGAAGGAGTTGCATTCACAAAGCTGAAATGTCATTAAGCTCCAGATACAAAGTGTCAAAAGGCATAACTCTTGCAAAAATCAATGAACCATAAAATCTTTGATCTGTGTACATCTACAAATTATGGTGATGACATTGACAAAGTTTCATCTAAATCAAGACAAAGGTTAGGAGGAGTTGCGTTCACAAGGCTGCAATTTCAATTAGCCCCAGATACTAAGTTTTAAGGGGCATAGCTAAAAAAATCAATGAACCATAAATCCTTACTTCATGCACATCTACCAATTAAAGTGATTACATCCACAATGTATCATTTAAATCCAGCCAGAAACTCAGGAGTTGTGCTCACAAGAAAAGTGGAAATAGGTAGGTACGGACGGATGGACGGACGGACAAACGGAGAAGATGACACCAATATAGGACCGCCTCCGGCGGCGTATAAAGATCGAAGAAAGGAATAAATGACACTTTTGGCTTTTGTGACCATTACAACTAGAACCTGGCCTAAAGATTTTTATGTATGGTCGTTTTGACCCCGTAATCTCCTCAATGACTTAAGGACATGGACGTATTTTCTAATGACGCCAATTGTCACACTATTGTTTGTAATATCATAGCCGTGTCCTTATACTTTAACGCATTAATGGATTGGTTTTAACCAGACATAGAAAATAAACAGTGTACTTACCACCTTGTTATAGCCTTCTGGATTGCTTTAGACTTATGATGGAATTTGTAGATAAGAGAATGTGCTAAAAACGTCAAAAATGGTTGATAAGAGAATATTGCGCAATGGACAGTAACACTTTCCTCAACCAAAACAAGTCAGGTTGGTCCAATTTGAAAGTTTTAGCAGACATTGAGATTAGAATAAATCCTCATTAAATCTGGGCAAAATATAACTAACAATATATTGAAGAAAAAGGAAGGAATGTCTGATGTTGGGGGTTTTTTTTCAATAATTAGAATAGGAGGAACTAAATTACTTATATTTACGCCTTTTCCCAATTGAAAGGAATTGCGGACGTCAAGTAAATGTTACCGGATTCAGGAAATCTTACTTTGATAGTCTTAGAATGGAATATATTTTGGACCATCTTGGTACATGTCACGTGATCATACCATCATTACGCCGTGGCAGGGATTACATGCCTCTGTCGTAATCGCTTTTTGGAGGTTGAGGAATAAGATGTTAATAATAAAAAAGAATGCCTCAATATTTTCTGAGCTTGTTTTAAGCTGCAGTTACGAGGTTTTTATTGAAAAGCGATGATGCAGATATCAAAAGGAATCACCCAAAGCATCAAAGTCAGATTCTTTAACGTGCGTTATAGAAAGCAGCTATTTACGGGTGCCTGTTGCATAGGGTGTTTGATTATTGGACTGTCCATGTTCACGGAGGTCAGTATATTTTACTGCTTTTCATCAAAACCTCGTAACTGCAGCTTAAAAGCTGCAGTTTCTAGGTTTTTGTTGAAAAGGGACGATACAGATATCAAAAGGGATAAACCAATATGTTTTACAAGTTGCATTCCCACACCGTGCAACCGGTTGTAGAAAGCCTGTTGTATATTGTGTTTGATTATTGGACTATCCATGGTCACCGAGGCTAGTATATATCGCTGCTTTTCAACAAAAGCCTCGTAAATGCACCTTAAAACAAGCTGCAGTTTTGAGGTTTTTGTTGAAAAGCGACGATATGTTTATATCAAAAGGGATAATTGCAGGCATTAAAGTATCGAACTACGTAATTTTACACGTCGCATTCCCACACTGTACAACCGGTTACGTCAACTACAAGGCAAACGAGAGTCAGATTCTTCAATGGGGCGATATGCGGTTAAAAACTCGTGCTTGTGGACTCTTTTTTTCAAAAGCATCTCACCCCATTCTCGTGAAATAATGTTCATGTCACGTACATTTATTCGGTTATTAATTTCCATTAAATGAGAAAGTTAAGGAAATGCATTCTTATCGAGTGTGTTTGTTGACAAAAGTTCAGAAAATAGAGCCGGGATTACCACCCGTGCATACGGGTAGCAATATTTTTATGCAGAAATTTTGTCCAATTGATTTAAGAGGATATTTTCCTTTTCCCAACATAAACACTAAAGAATTCCAATTTCAAAGCAATTGTAGATGACAAAGTGGAGAACAAACAACATATGTTAGGACCATCCAATACAGAATATAATGCGCGAAAGAAGAAAATGCTGGTTATCAACATTTTTCTTCATTTGCTTCAATATTTTCCAAGCCTTTGATCCAAAAGACGTCAATATCAATGGTTGTTTATGAAATGGGTAGGTAACATTAGTCGTGTGTGGTATTCACCAATCAGTCTTATTCCGAGTTTACCTTTAAATTTACTAAACAATCCATCCAATTGACCGAAACATACGTCTCATCCGATCAGTTGACTTTTAATGAAATTTGAATTAGACAATCAATTTAGAAATGTTGATGAATACGATCCCGGTCATTCCTTTATTATCTTTCCCAGGGCGGAATGTACGTGTTCCAGCTTATAGACTACTACTCAGTCAATAAAACCATGCTACTGTTTGCCTTGTCGGAGTTGCTCGTTATTTCATACGCATACGGTAAGTACATGTACACTGTATTTTCGTAGTGTTCGACTTACTTTCTCGATCAATGAAATTGTAGTAAATTCCAAAATTACGCCTCTATATTTCGCATAAACGAGACTGCCGCCTAGTTTATGTGACGTCTATACATAGCCACGCCCCGTCTCCAATGAACTGCTAGCGAACACTTAGTCAGATAGAGTCTGTATAGTAGATTATAAGCGATATAAACATTAAATGCGCTGCGCGCATTTGAATGCTTATTTTTCGTATGGTATCTACTATACAGCCTTTATCTAATACATGTATATTCTCTTGACGATTTCTATCTTTACCCAGCAGGCAAAAGACGTCACCCAGACGTCTTTTTTTGGTTGAATAGTGGTCACGACGTCATATAACCAAATATCGACCAGAAAAAGACGTCTGTTTCCAGACGTAAAAAAGACGTCCTAACAAGACGTTTTTATGACGTCTTTTTCGGGGTGTGGTCGCGACTTCAACTTGAACACAACGTGTCTCCACAGACTTAATTTCAACGTCATCTTAATTACGTCTTAGGGACCTAGATTTATTATTATTTTTTAAGCGAATGGAAACATGGACCGTGTATTATAGGAGGCATGGGATATCCTGGAAATTATTTGGGGGCCTGGCCCCCTCTTCCTACGCCAGTGTACTGTTGGGTTTACCAGGAATTAAAATTTCAAAGCTAGTGCAAGGGAGAGAAAGAATGTATATAAGAATGGAATTTGTGCAGGCCCGTAGAAACTGTCCAGAGATGATACCCCCCCTCCCCCACACAATGCACACACTCCCCATGTGGTTTACTACGGGCCTGCTAAGTATGTTGTAGCACTGTGCCACAGAAAGTATTACTTAAGATAAAATTTAATGGAGAAATTCTGTTTATAAGTAGACCTATGTCTGACTGTTTTAGAAATTTGTCATTGTTAGGTCTATTACCGGTATAATTTTCAATGCATGTTTGAAAAATGCTACAGTGGAATTTGGGGTAAAATATTCATTTATATGTAATATCAGTGTTTTTATTTCGTTAAATTGTTTGTGTGAATGAAAAAAATGAGCATGCTTTCGCTGGCTTGTTTAATAAACCGTGTTTCATGTGTAAAAATCGTTTTATTTCACACTGATATGCGAGAGCACATTTATCTCCAGTCTACTAAATCTAATAAATCCAGTCTAATTTCAGGGGCGGTCACTCTAAGAGTCTAACCGTTATTCGGAAATATTTTAAAAAAATCAAAAGAAATTTGAAGCTACGGCAGATTTAAGCGTAAGTATGAACACAAAAGTACCGTTTTCGTATCATTGAAGGGTGTTTTCGTGTATTTACCATGTAATTTTATCCTTATTTTTGACATTTCACTGATAATCATTAAGCGTTAATTTCGTACCATAACAATTTCATACCATTCGCGGGAATAGCCCCTGTCTGACAAATTTCACTTGTGTATTTTGCATGAATAATAAAAATGCTTGTAATTATTTCAATAAACCCAAAAAATAGCTTCTGAATGCAGTTTATGAGCTGATTTAGAAAGATCTCTGTATGATAACATGAATACTCCCATAGAATCAGTCGGCATGACGTCATAGCCTCACTTTCGTTTTTTCATCGAGGGTACTACCTCGGTCTTTATCGTTACGGGACACCATTTTTGAGGCAGAATATTTCAAAAATCCATCGTTAAAATTCATAAACAAAACTCTTTTTTTAAAGAATGTGATTTAAACTTTCTAACTACCAATGCATTTTTAATAATCGGGCGTAGTCCTCGAGATATTAATGCTGAAAGTTGGTAATGCTTTAAGGAAAAAGACCGAAGCTTTCACCTCCACCGAATGAGTGCAGGTGCGCGCTGTATGACTGACGACGTTTTTGATTGGCTGAAGGGATTGTGCCGACCGAATCAATAGGCAGGGCTTTTCTTCCTTCTATAACAGAGGCCGAAATTCGGTGGCTTCCCAGTTGGAAAATGTCTCATTTTTTCCCAATTTCAAAGTAAGAATTTCCCAATTTTCAAAACAAAAATTCACAAAATTGGAAAATGATCATTTACCTAATGGCACTTCTAGTCACAAAGAAGCAGTCTATGTTAAAGTATTATTTAATAATGCTGGTAATAAAGTGTTTATTAAGAAAATGTACATTTATTCTTCAGTGACTTTTTTCCCAATTTGACCAAAATCGCGCTAAAATTTCCCAAAATGACTGACCAGGGCCCCTTCCCAATTTTCGGAAGAAAAGCCCTGATAGGAATATCTTGTTAAGGTCGGAGTCGGAGCATTGATTTATCAGGGGGAAAATTGAAATTGTAGGGGAAAATTCCCAGAGGACAAGGGGCCAATATTCGGCCACACTTTATAAGTTTAAAATAGAAAAAAAACACCCTTGGCTCGCTTGGTAAAAGACAATCACTTGTTATGGCTTGTAAATACGCTTCATCAGCTTCACACAAGTTGATTCACTGTGCCGATTTCAAGATTATGCTTCAAGAAGAAAATGATTTACAAATATTAATTATTGTACTCTATATTCATATGCAAGGGAGGTAATTTTGAATATTTTCGTCAAATATTTCTATAAGTATCATTATGGATAAAATCAAAATTCGAAATTGTTCAAAATGTTTGTTCATGTTTTATTTGGAATGAAAATGTAACACAGTTTAGGGATTACTGGCACTTTTCAAATTTCGCCTGTGGCTCTTAAGTACTAATGATGGGTTGCATACCATAACATAATTTTGTTGTCTAGAGCAGCTTTCTATTTGGAGCTTCCCTAAACTTGGTCGTTTGGAAAAGGATTAATGATAAATTAATAATTAAACTTGTAATTTTCCTATTGACCAAACGCCAATCAACAGATCTCTTTGCCTAACATAGAATTTAAGACAAACAATTGGGATGTGAGTGATCGTTAAAAGGGAACGATTTTATCCAGTTACTCGTGACGTAAATTCGGACAAACAAAACAGTATTTCGTAGGTGTTGTTATGAAATCTCGTAACTACGGCTTGATTTAAGCCGTAGTTACGAGATTTCAGTGATTTTTTTTCTTAAAAAAACGGTCGTTAGTGGGCCCCTTTCCCCTCTCTGGGAAATATACTTTTTTCCCCCATTTCAGAGAAATTTTCCCCTCCTAGAACTAGGTTTTTTGTCACAAAGAAAATTTCAAATCATATTTAGATTCTAAGCATCTCTAACAGTTCTAATCATAAATGGTTGTTTGAATGTCCCATTACAGGGGTCTTGTTTGCCAAAATTTGGGGCCGTTATTCGGCCCCATTCCCAATGGCAAAAAGTATCTTTTTTTCCCAATTCTCTGGTGAAAATTCCCTATGAGAACCCGGAATGCCCCATGTTAAGACCTTATCTTCATTTACAAACATTTTGAAGACAGTTTTAGAGTAGATTCTTAAACAAGAGTATGTACAAATGCATTTTACATCACTACAGTCTTATTTGCAGCTGAAACTGAGTGACAGTATGAATATAAACTTGTTTTAGTTTTTCCCAATTTAGGTAAAAACGTCGCTATTTTTCCCAATTTCACTGGCCCCTGGCCCCAAACAAAATTTGGTAGCAAGACCCCTGCATTATGAAGTACAAGCAAGTTAAATGCATTTATAACACTGTATTCGAGAGTATAAGCATGTTTTGAAATTTCCCCTTTTTGGGCATTCACGCGCAAATTTTCCCCCATCTATGGGCCCTGACCCCCTTCCCCCAAAATTAAAAATAAACACTGGATTTTATAACAACATTGACGGTTTATCAAAAGTTGACATAACGGATAACCTAGTCTATTGTAAGCACAAAATTCTTTGCCATTGGCATGCCGATTGTTTTGATTATCAGTCGATAAATCGATACAATAACACGTGTAACGAACAATTTGGGCATGACATTTTTCTGATCGTCCATTGGTTAATCAATGTTTTTGATTGACTGTCGGCGTTTGGTCAATTGCCCTGTCTGACTAGTGCATTGGTAAATCAACTCATATGATTTTTAGCGAGCCGGGACTTTATATGGGGGGCCCCGGGGAGCTAATGTCACAGCCCTAATGTCCGCGTGGCGTCGCATCTCCAAAAATCTTAACCTGGCCTATATCTCGGGCACTATTACAGATACAGCCTTGATATTTCACACATGGGTACTCAGGGTTGTGCCTAGGTCAGAATTTTTGAGGGACACCAGTGTCCCCCTACCTAAATTTCAAGGGGACATTGGGAACTTTTGGGGGACACTCTAAAATAACAACTGTTTCAGTGATGATTCTGATCATGTCTTGCATTTCATGTTGGCAGCAAAATCGCGCAACCGCAGACAAATTACCCACCAATTCTTCTGGAAATTTTGTTCATTGCATTTAACCCATTACCACACAGTGACGCCTCTTGACTCCCCATTAGATAAATCCTTTGGAAAACATTGTGGATAATGAAGAAATTGCTTTTGACAAGCAATTTCTTCATTTCCCACAATGTTTTCTATCCAAAAAGTTATACAATTTTAGAATTTCATCTAATTGAAAACGTCCTCTGCAACTTCTTTCAAATTGGACTATCCCAAAATTTTGTCCTCTGGTAATGGGTTAATTAGTCTCTGAGAAAGATAATTGAGGCATTTGGCTGTCTGCATCTGCAGATAGACGGTCCAGGATAGGATGTTTTAACAGCCGAATTCGTCAATTCCACATCATCTGCTATCTTTCTTTCCAGACATGTCAATTCAATTCAGTAGCAACTGTAAGACCGGTTCTCGATATTTTATATATCAAAATCGGCTGAATCAGTAAGTACATTCTGAGCGCGCCCGAAATCCTCGATTGCTTAGACATTGAGAATTTATTTGCGGGAATCCCGCGGCCTAGGCACAACACTGGGTTTGAGTTTATTGGGGTTTTACGCCGTTTTCAACTACCAGGGTCATATCGCGGCGGCTGGAGCACCTAACCGTTGGTTCCTGGTATTTCTCGCACCAGTTCAACCACAATATCCAAACCGAGCCTCCAGCTGCTCTCTCACATAGATGATTCACACCCATTGGTGAGAGACAAATGACTTTTGTCAAATGTCAGAATGGATAGGCTACTGGCCGAGCCGGGGTTCGAACTTGAGACCCCTGGATTGACAGACCCCGACATAACCGACTGAGCTATCCGGGATCGGCCGGCACAACACTGGATACTTCTGCCAAAACCTTTCATTCGGGAAATGACTTTTGACCTAGTGACCTTGACCTTGGAGTTTGACCTACTTTAAAAAAAAACTTTAATCTGGCCTATATCTCATGCACTATAATAGATAGAGCCTTGGTATTTCACATACCTAATGCTTTAACCTTGAGACCATGACCTTTGCTTGACCCAGTGACCTTGACTTTTGACCTTAAACTCCATCTTTGGCGACAAGCTCTCTCTTATAGCAAGCTATGTTGTCCGCGATCAACTCTTGTTCATCAATATTTTAGAAAAATCTATAATTGTGACCCACAAAACACAAAAAATGCTCTTGTACATGGTCTTATCTGTTCTGGTTTCTATTTTCAGGATTCAGATAACTTTGCCATGTTTGAGACGTGTACAGAGATGGGTGGGAACAGCATTTACAGGGCTGAGAATCTCATAAAACAGTTGACCCGTTGGCATTTACATATATCAAATCTCAAACCCGGGCTGTGATGAACCTGTTTTGACTCCATGGGCAGTTAGGCTAAGGGGGTCAATTTACTCCAGAAAATGAAGATTTAACTTCGTTTGACATTTTTAGCCGTTATAGAAGCGTTCAAGAACTTGTTAAACACTTCTGGAAAATGTGATTCCAGGTCGGACTAGCATTATGTACAAGAAAAAGGGAGGTTCAGTGAAAACTGACTTCAGTGTTGTGGGAGTCATAATGGTTGTCAATTCAGTTCTAGAACGTGGTCAATGGAAAATCGGTAGAATCATGCATTCTTATCAGGGAATCAATATTTGCACATTGTATATACCAACAACCCTGAAGGTGCCAGTTACAGGGCTGTGTCTACTAGTAAACAATTCAGTATAAATATGATAGTGAAAAGTGTGATAGGGGCCATCATAGGGCCCCCACCATAATACCCTGATAGTGTTTTCAGTGAATTGGTGATAACAATGCCCTAGTGTAGAATATTGTTTTTCTTTTTAATGAATGGTGTAAGAAAAATCTACAGTGGTAAATAGTCCATACAAAATTCCATCAAGAAAATGGACCTCTACAAGATAATCAACGAAAGATTCCTGGACAACAGGCTGAGAAATCGTTTCTACATGTGAAAAGACAGAAAATTTGATATACAGAAAGAACAGTACATTCAGCACTGAGCGGAGACAATCACAAAACATCAACTTTAAAGACTTGATGGATCAACAAAGTGTTTGAAATTGATTTGAAAAATGTTTATTGAGATTCTAAGATTAATACATTGTACATGTCAAAAATGATTGTATGATTGATTGTGTTTGACAGGGCAGTCAATGCATAGGAACATTGGGTTGTTTTGAAATTTCCAAAACAGCTAGAATTTAGACTGATCCAGAGCTAAAGATGATAAAATGAACGTCAATAAATAAAGTAATTTATGTTAAAAATAGCCAAGAAAATATTTAGACTAAAGGAGAAACTGCCGTCTTTTGTCTAAATGTTTTCCCATGCCAATTTTGTTACTTAGGGATGTCAAAACCAGGTCTTGTTTGGGAAAGGGTTAAAGAAAAGCTCTATTTTCACATTTATTCTGATCGAAACAGGTTGTTATTAACTGTAGGGAAAGATGTGTGAGCACAAAGATTAAATATTCCATTCTAAAGTATAAAATGTGTATATTATTACAGAGAAAATACATATCAAGGGGAAATGAGAAATTGCTGATTATCTGCAATTTCTTCTTTTCTCTCAATGTTTTCCCAATTTTATTCACACTGGAGACATCAAAACAAGGTATTGTTTGGGAAAGGGTTAAATCGTATGCCCTCGAACCTGACAACATTGTGCTACAGTCACATTTATAGCCTCTTCCGGTTTTAACGACGAAACGCAATCAAAAATAATTGCAAATCATTGAAACATAGAATTTCGTTATTTTCCACTGCGTCCAATCAAACATCACACTTGCAGGAAGATTGCAAGAAATATAAACAAACCAGTTTACAGCTACTTTGCAGCAACAGTTTGCAACAACTTTGCGGCAAATAGTTTGCAAGAAAACTAATTTGCACACGAAAAACCAAGTGGCGGCAAATTTGCAGCAAATAGTTTGCAGGAAGTTTGCTAAAAGAATTTGGACCAGTTTGCGGCAACTTGCAACTTGCAGCAAATAGTTTGCAAGAAAGCTAATTTGCATACGAAAAACGAAGTGGATGTAAATTTGTGGCAAATATTTGCAGCAAATTCGCCGCAAACTTGCAGCTAATTTGCTGCAACTGTTTGTGGCAGGGCTTTTATTTTGGTAACGAAGTGTAACTTGATCTCCAAAAGGAACAAGCATTTACAAAAAAACACTAGTCTGCAACTTTTACATTTGACTCATCTGTTGTTTTGCACATAAAACAAAATCTGTTAATAATGAAATTTCAATAAACTTACATGCAGTAATACATTTTTGAAAATTTTGATACCGAATATGCCAATAGTTTGGTTACATAAGTATTCAAAATGTCCTATAACCAAATGCACAGTTTGTTTTGAATGTCAGTATATATTACATATTTTTTCAAATATTTACTCCAGTTCAGTGAAAAAAAAAGAAAAAAAAGTTTGAGGCCTTAATCTAAAATTCTAAATTATGATCCTTAAATTTTGTAACGTGAAAAACTGAAGATAAGGACCAAACATTTCTCTCTTTTTGTGACACGAAACAACTAAGTAATTGTCAAAACCTTGGTGCTTGTACTTGATGTGAGTAACGGACCGTAGCATTACTGTCAAGATCTTGGTAATAAGTGCAAGTTGAGTGTCTGACAAATGCTATAATACGTTTGCAAGGAATTGATTTAATATTAAAAGATCACTATTGTTGGCGCAAATTCGTATGGGACATGTTTTCATTTTGTCCAAATGTAAACAAGACAGTGTTGTATAAAAGATGAATAAATTCTTTGTAAGTAGTGACGTAGACATGTTGAAAATTTAGGTACAGTGATGGAGTGGTCTGTTCACTGTTCAGAGTTTTCTGCGTTTTATCGAACAATGTTTTGTTTACATTTGAACAAAACGTAGACATGTGCCATACAATACTGTGCCAACAATAATTGAATAAATGTTATTTTAATTCAATATCTTTAGTGGTTAACCATATTCCTACATGATAATTAGGTGCTTACATCTGATACCAAAGCTAGTTAAGTTAACCCTTTACCAAAAAGCAACATTCTAGGTTGTTTGAATTCCAAAGCTGCTGCAGAAGACAAAATGGTGTTGATAAAAATTGGATTTGTTTACAATGCAGCATAGAATATATTAAGGCAAAAGGAGAAAATGTTTATCATCAGCATTCACTTCTTTGCCTCAATCTTTTACTTGATCATTCTGTCATAACTGGGAAATGTTTTGGAAAGGGTTAATGATGAAGATTTTATTTCATTGACTTTTTGTTATCAAAGGCCAACAGTTAGTGTTAAATGATTTTATATTAATAAAATGTAGCTTTATTATAAACATGAAGTTGTAGGTAATATTCCTTTCTTCCCAATCATGCTTTGTATCAATTCGCTTGTAACCCTTTCCCAAGATGAGAAAATTGTTAAAAATGATTCGAGACTGGTAGCTGCTGCAGACATCAAGATGAACGTAGTCAAAAATAGGATTGTTTTAAATTATATAGGTAAAATGCTGACAAACAGTATTTTCCTATTTTGTCTCAATGTTTTCCAAATTTCTATTATGTACATCAAAACTATATAGACCTTGTCTGGGAAAGGGCTGATTTAATCCATGATACAGTGATATATGAGATATTGAACACCCTATTTTTATGCCCCCGATAGGGAGGCATCATAAATTTGACTTGTCCGTCCGTCTGTCCGTCCGTCTGTCTGTCCGTCCGTCATTCCGTCCAAAAACTTTAACATTGGCCATAACTTCCTTATTACTTAACATATTCGCTTCATACTTTACCACAACATTCCTTGGTACATTACCTTTCTGTAGGCACATACTTTGGTGACCTTGACCCCTGGATGACCTTGACCTTGAACATAGATTGGCCATAATTTAAAATCAAAGCGGTGTCGGGGGCATTGTCATCTTACAGTGACAGCTCTTGTTTTCAAATATTGTGGAAAAGAGAGAAGTAAATACTGGTAACAAATGTTTAATTCTCATCTAGACCAACAAACTCTCAACCATTCCACAAATGAAAAACTTTCAGACTAGTACAAATTGAGTTGTTGATAAAAAAAGAAGCTTTCACAGAAAATAGTACCTATACAGCTTTTAACATAGACATCCTTGTGAAAAGGCAGAAATTGCTGGTTGTCAGCATTTTCTTCTTTTGCCTAATGGGTTTCTAAACTTACAGCATGTATTCAGATGACAAAAGTGGTCGGTTTTACGTTGAAAAGACGTCTTTTAGAGACGTTTGGAAAACGTCTTTTTCTGGTTGAATTTGATATAAGGAAAGACGTCTTTTTCAGACGTCTTTTCAACGTCATTAAGTGACATTGTTCAGACGTCTTTTCAACGTCATTAAGTGACGTCTTTTCAACGTCACTTAATGACGTGGAAAAGACGTCGGGAAAAGACGTCTTTCCTTATATCAAATTCAACCAGAAAAAGACGTCTTCCTGACGTCTCTAAAAGACGTCATTTCAACGTAAAAACGACCACTTTTGCCAGCTGGGTATGAGCGAAAATATCCGAGCTTAATGATAACTACCCCTAATTGAAGCAACGCAATTATTTTATTTGTCATGTCGGAGCTACTTGTTATTTCGTAACCATACATTGGTAAGTACATTGACTCATCCTGTAAAGCAGGTGTCAGAAAATATATAGAGGTAAAATGAAAAAGCGGTTTCCAGGATTTTTTCTCTATTTCCCCTGTCAGCGTTTTCAAAGCTTACGATCCAGAAAACGCATAATCATTGACTATTTCTCTTGGAACCAAACAATAAACGGCAGTTAAATTGCTTTGTCGGAGATGATCATTATTCTATACGCATATTAGAAAAGTATAAACGTGTACAATGAACCTGACACCAAAGTGCCAACTGTATTTCCCTCCCCGGGCTTCAACTACATGTTAACACATTCACATACTGACGCTTTTTGACGTTCGTTGAGAAAAAATGCTTGTGACAAGCAATTTCTTGGTTTAAACATATTTTATTTATATCATTTCTAATATGTTACAAAAGGACTGTATTAACATACAAACAAAAGATACAAAATGGATTAGAACGAAAGCTTTTGCTTATAAAGTTCTTTTCCAAGTAAAGGTAAGATATTGCCCAGAGTTTCGCCGGATATATACTGAGGTGTTGACACAAAAAAAACGCAGGTACACACTTGCTGTGTATCTACACTTTTTCCGTGTCAAAACCTCAACCTAACCTTTTTGGTTTATAAAGCTTGGTTTATAAAAACTTGTAATGTTCATAAATGTTATTAAAATAAAATAATAGTGATGGGATTGTGCGAGATGGTTTGTTCTCTATAACATACTATCAAATATTTGATTCATGGTGTTGTCTTTACACATGTGCTTCTATTTATGTTCACCAGTATCACTGTCTGACTATATAACATAATTATACAAGATACCAATGTGTAATTAGCAAATCATGCGATGTAAACGCATTTCGATTGTTTTCATTTATTATGCCTAGAGTCTGAATCTTTTACTGCCCCTGATGAAGGCCTGTACATCTAAGAATATATTAACATTTTCGTGGTAAGGTAGATCTTCATCACCGAACAGCAGAACATCCAGACTGATGGTAGTAATATTTCTAATAGAATTGAATAATCTATTCCTAATTAATTGAAAACGGTTACACTCAAAAAAGTAGTGATAGCTACTTTCAACTGAACCGCATTGGCACAATGGGGATTCCGCTAAATTCTTTTGAAAAAGGTGAAGATTAAGAGTACTGCATTTAGTGCGTAGTCTAGTGTGCGCGACTTGTAATTTCCTATCACTAATGAAGTATAGTTTATTAGAAGTGGGTTTGTCCCTATCCAAATAAGTTTTAAAGGCACTTAGTGAATCTAGATCACGTATTTCTTGTGGTAATTTGTTCCATTCTTCAGTTACAGATGGTATAAATGAGTTTTTGTACAATGATGTTCGGCACGCTACGCCCTGGATATCATTAGAACGCCTTAAATTGTATTGTATATTGTTGTCAATTCTATTTGGAACAAGAGAAGTCATGTAGTCTGGAGTAAGACCTTTTATCATTTTAAAAAAAGTATGAGTTTGTGTTATTTCCTCCTTATTCTTAACGATTCCCAACCCGATTCTTTTGATAAATTTTCTATGGAGACAAGTTTAGTACAACCAGTTACAATTCTAGCACATTCATTTTGGACTTTATCTAATTCAGTCTTAAGGTATTCCGGAATATTGTCCCAAATGGTGTCTGCATATTCTAAAATTGGTCTAATAAAGGAATTTCTTCATTTCCCACAATGTTTTCTAATATAACAGAAAAGACCCCAAAAATTAAATTTCATTCACTTGAAATTGCCATCTGCAATATCTTTGAATTTGGGTACATGTAAATCTTAAATTTTCGCCGTTTTGTTATGAGTTAAAATAAGTTGTATTCGTGATTTTTGTCTGAAAGGCGGAGATTTATTTACGATTTCAGGAGTGGACAAATACATGGACAATCTGGAGCTGATGTACGGACGAAGAGTATTTGTTGGGTTTAAAATTTGTTGGGCCATATTGTCACCCATATTTGTCTTGGTAAGTTGTATTTCAAGTTAGTTAATCAAAAGATTCAGATCTAAATAATTTGATACTTATTATTTAGCTGGTCGACATAATGCAAGTTATCATTCGGATGCATAATATCTGTTTTAATATTTGGCAAAAATAGAAAGGTCCGAAGTGAAAGCTGCTGCAGTCAACAAAGCTGGTGTAGACAACGATATGATTTGTAGGATCCCTTTTTGTTAATGTTTCGTGAAAACTTATACAGTTAGAGATGTCAAAAATCTTTGTCTTGTTCTTTTCTCACAGAGAAGATTCAAATGAGTATTTACAACAAAGAGTTTACAGTAAAAATCACTATTTAACCCTTTCCCAAGCGGCAAAATTTGGACCTTCCAAAATTCAAGTTTCTACAGACAACAAAAATAGATGTTGCTAAAGATAGAACCTTTGTATAGTATAGCAAGGAAAATATTGAGACAAAGGGAGAAATGGTGATTATCAGCATTTTCTTCTTATATCCAACTATTTTCCCAAGTCTTTTCTAATAGGGACGTCAAAACCAGGTCTTGTTTGGGAGAGGGTTAAACTTGTTTGTTACCCTTGCTTGTTAAATCTTTATTTTCAGAGCCTTCTGGTATTCGGTATAATATTCTACTCCGAGCTCACATACGACCGTAAACTATACACGTATCATTATCCCACGTGGGCTATTGGTATTGGTTGGATTTTGACTATGTCATCAATACTTTGCATTCCATTGGTGGCTATTTATAGATTAATGATGGCGAAAGGAAGTTTCCGGGAGGTAAGGAGAATTTGGTAACTGGTCGAACCGTAGCTCTATAAATACCAATATCGATTTACTCAAATTGTACAAATTGTACTTTAAAAGTCTTCTAGAGTTGATGTCTTTGTCTCGGTCAAAAAATCAGTATTTCGGTATCAATTTTAAAATTAACAGTATGCATGTCTTGCTTCTGATCATTAAATAAGCCACTGATCAAATCGCTAACCTTTTTTCTAACAAGATCTGATTTTGAAATCCCTACGAGGAAATGCTTTGGCAAACATTGCTCAATGTAAAAATAAGTATGCCTGCTGAATTCTTCTTTGCCTCCGTGTTTTCGTAAATAACTGATTTAGAACAGTCTGAACTTTGTGGCAAATTATTGAGGCAAAATAAGGAATTGTACATCATCATCATTTCCTTTTTTGCGGCAATTTTTCCCAGAAATATTTCGTCAAAAGAATGCCTTATTTGGGAAACGGTTTTAGAGAATTTGGATCCAGATCAGTGTGCGCGTATCAAGATGATGTTCACATAAAACATTTATTATCTGTAGCAACCGTAAAAGAACAGATTTGGTTCTGATTAGATAAAACTCAAGCGCCGGTGTAACGTAGTAAAGTGACCCCCATAGAATACTGACCCCACGGTCACTTTACTATATAGAATACTGACCCCTTTCTATAAAATACTGACCCCCATGTAATATAACGACCCCCCTGATTTTATCTATAAAATACTGACCCCCACCTAGTTTATTGCTAATTTAACATACACTACATGTATACATATCGTTTCAAATCACATCCGTGTTTATCATGCTCCTCGAAAAAAGTTTGGGGAAGCATTTAGTCGCCATGCTATCCTTCCGTTCGTTCGTCCGTCCGTCCTTCCGTCCGTCTGTCCGTCCTTCCTTTTATATACAGTCAGATGTCAGCAACCTTGAGGCCAAATTCAATGAAACTTCACATGTATAATCCCTGAATACCTTTTGAGTCAGTGTTCTCGATTCTTTTTTTCAAATTGAGGCTGCGTCACAGAAAAAGGGGCCTTAATGTAGAAATTAGTGTTTCTCTAATTTCTCTTAATGAAATGAACATAATTTAATGAATTTTTGTTCTTCAGTGATGAATGAGATGTTCTGTAGCTTATATAATTAATAAATCATGTACAAAAATCCTGTCATGTGAAAAGGGGACTAAATGTATAAAAACATTGCGTCTAGATCTTTAAGTCTGCCCGAAGCAAAATCTCCACAACTCTTGTACAAAATTGGACGAAACTTCAATATGAACTTCGTGAAATTCTGCCAAGAACCTTTTCTCTCTGTTTCTCAATTTGATGCTGTGTTATAGGAAAAGGGGCCTAATTGTAGAAGTTTTTCGCATATTTCTTTTAATCTAGACAGAATTTAATGAAATTCTATACTCGATTAATTATTTTTTTCATATCCTACATCTTTATTTTCCAATTGCGACAGCTGCTTGACGCCTTTTTAGTCTGGCTTATTTCTCTAAATTAAGTTTTATGGACTTCCCATTACGTCCCCTTTAGCGTGACGGGTTACTTATACCTTCCCATGACAAACACATGGTTCTACACTGAAATGTGACATCATCGTGACCTAGTTTTCGGATTAAATCACTTCGCCAATCGTTGAAGCGTTTATTTGATTGGTCAGAAAAAGGGTCACAGAAGATGACCCCCTGTTGGTGCCTGTCAGATTTACTGTCAAGTCAACACAGGATTTTAATCAGATTGAGAAGCCTAGATAACTATCTCGCTATTCAAAGTGGCTAAATGTTAACATAGTCACTCTAGTGGTAGGAAAGTGCGTATGGCAGACACACATAGGCTACATAACTCTGGTAGGCTTCGAACTCACAACGCTGAGAGACAAGTGATTTTCGGTCAGAAACCTTTTAAAACCATTTACCCTTTCCATACAAATATACGTCGGTAGTAGTTCGATCCATGAACATACTGTACGCATACTGTGCATACGATTAAGAACCAATACAGCTGCTCCGAGACCGGATAGCTTAGTTGGTAACGTCGGGGTCTGTCAATCAAGGGGTCGTGAGTTCGAACCTGGCTCGGCATGTAGCCATTCTGACATTTGACAAAAGTCATTTGTCTCTCATCAATGGGTGTGAATCATCTATATGAGAGTGCAGCAGGAGGGTCTGTTTGTATTTTTTGGTAGTACGAGTGCTAGAAATATCAGGAATCCATAGTAGGTGCTCCAGCGGTGTAACGTAGTAAAGTGACCCCCATAGAATACTGACCCCCCGGTCACTATTTTATATAGAATACTGACCCCCCCGGTCATAATATTATGACCGGTAGGTCATAGTATTATGACCGCCCCACACGTAGAAAAGTGACCCCTCACGTAGAATTGTGACCCCCCATAAAATATCGACCCCCTTCCCCACATTCACACCAAAAATCTTTCTCTAATATAAACCCAGCTATGGTACCCGTACAACATAATTATCTCAATTGATAGTCATCGGAGGTGCAATGGCACTCGTCCGTACATGCGTCTGTCCGTACATACAGAGTGATTTGACCGCAACTTTTCACTCATTATTGGGCGCAACCGATTCAAATTGTCTGGTTAGACGCTTCAACCGCATCTGATTTGGTTTGGTTTATTGGAGTTTAACGCTGTATTCAACTGCTATGGCCATATTGCGGCGGCTGGAGCACCTAATATGAATTCCTGGTATTTGAGTTTATCGGGGGTTTACGCTGTTTTCAACTGCCAGGGTCATATCGCGGCGGCTTGAACACCTACCCATGGATTCCTGTTGTTTCTCAAACCAGTTCTACCACAACATCCATACCGAGCCTCTAGCTGCTTGCCCACTTAGGTTAACGAATTCAAACCCATTGGTCGGTGAAAATGTTGTCAGAAAGGGTATTAGCTGCGGCCGGGTATCGAACCCGGGACCTCTCTTCGGGACCTCTCGAATGAGAAGCAAAAGCGCTACCAACTCTGCTAACGCCGCGGCCTGTCCTGGTATTTCTCGCACCCGTACTACTAAAAAATACAAACAGAGCCCCAAGCTTCTCTCTCATAGATGATTTACACCCATTGGTGAGAGATAGATGACTTTTGTCAAATGTCAAAATCGATAGATGCCTATCCAGGTTCGAACTCACGACCCGTTGATTGGCAGACCCCGACGTTACCGACTAAGCTATCCGGTCTCGGAGCATCTGTAATGGTTCTTGGTCATATGTACAGTAGGCAAGGGCAGATCCAAGGGGGGGTCCAATCCCAAGATTTTTTCCAGGGGGGGGGGGGGGGGGGGGGGTAAAGCTCAAATTATGGCTTAAAATGTAATAAATATGTAACGTTACACTAAATGTATATAGTCAAAATCTAATTTTCGGCCAATGCCGGGGGGGTCCGGACCCCCCCCCCCCCTTTAGATGCGCCCATGAGGCCTACAGTATGTTCATGGATTACGAACTTCTACCGATGTACATATATGTGGAAAGGACAAATGATTTTAAAAGGTTTCTGACCGAAAATCACTTGTCCCTTGAGCAGCGTTGTGAGTTCGAAGCCTGTACCAGTGTTATGTATACATGTGTGTCTGCCATACGCAATTTCGTACTTGGCGGTTGCATATTGTATTAGAGTGGTTCTGTTAACATTTTGTCACTTTAGCGAGATAGTTATCTAGGCTTCTCCATCTGATTTAAGGGGGGATGCTCCAGTTTACTCATGTTTTTCCCAAGAATAGAATTTATTTATATTTTGTATGTTGAAATTACATGTTATTACCAATTGAAAAATAAAATAACAAGAGCTGTCCGAAGACAGCGCGCTCGACTTTCTAAGTTGCTTAGTATAAAGGGGGCATAACTCCGGATATAGTGGAGCCAGGGTCATGGGCCTTGATATTAAGGTAGAGGATGTGATGGTGAATAAGTGTTCCAAGTTTGGGTTGAATCGCTTTGATAGTATGGAAGTTATTGATGATTGAAAAAACTTTAACCTTTGTTGCAACGCCGGGTGACAGTATAAGCTCTCATTTTCTTCGAAAAGTCGAGCTAAAAATGGATGGTCAGCGATCTTGTTTGAATTTTATAGGCATTCGTATCACTTACCCCTACATCGAAAAACTGCACAATTTCTTGCATCTGTCCAAGGTTACTAAAATGCTAATAAAATGCTGTATATTCATCGTTTAGTCCCGAAAACGGATATAAAGTAACGTCTAACATTTAATAGGAACAGAAAACACAAAATATGTGCTACTATAAACGCGTAAATGTATAAAACAGCATGCTCATGTGTTCGGTTAGAACAACGAAGCTGGAGTGTTGTATGTCAAAAGGACATCTACGGATAAGGCGAGAATTCTCCCTAAAAGGCTCAGCTCGATAGGTCAATACTCAAAACTAACAAATTGAGAAACAAAATTAAGCTTTATGGTTAGGTAGACAAATAAAGGAAATAAACACTGATTTTTATGTCATTTTAAAAGTTCTATAGGTGCAGATAACTCTTGATTTTAGTACCCACCTAAATGGTTTCGTTTTCTTACACTACCGGTATTCAAAGAGGTAAAATGAAGATTCTTTTATCTTTATTTGCAATTTATTTTCTACAGATACAGGGATAAATGGTGTTGACATCATATGGCAGCTTTGGTTTTGTCCGTATTGCGCATGCGCACCGTTGAAACAACTTTAAACGCACACTTTCCCGCCAAAAACCGAGGCATACATACCTTCCCAAGACTGGCTAACATCGTTCCCCCCCCCCCCTTGACCCAGCTTCCCATTGACATATGTTGTGTAACTGGATCATAGGCTTCCTTGGTAAAAAGGATTTGCTGGGTCACGGGGGGGAACGTACTTTTATACTAAAAATAGTACTCATATACCATATGCCATAATTTTGGCGGGAAGATTTCGCCTTTAAACTCGTTTCAATGATGCGCATGCGCATTAAGGACAAATCGAAAAATGGTTTATGATTTCAACACCAATTGTCCTTACATTTACAGAAAAATGTTTGCTTATAAAACTAAAGAAAACTTAAATCTGGTTTAATGAATAATGTTCGGGTAAGAAAATGTAATTTTGGGGGTAGGTACAGAAACCAAGATATCTGTACCTGTCGAATCGTTTTGATCGTACAAAATCAGTTTTCATATGATTTAGATACATATCTAACAATACAGTTCGAAATAATAATCAATTTGCATGTTTTGAAAAATGACTTTTCCATTTGAGCCTTTTAGGGAGATTTCTCGCCTTATCCGTAGAGGTCCTTTGCATATTTTTGGAAATAGTTCTACATAATAGAATTTGATAAAAGTCCCCCACTGTATTAAGCAACGTGTCCTGGTAATAATTCAAAAAGAAAATGTATAGGTCAGCGCACTTATTAGTAAATTAGAGCAATTTTTATCAGCTACACATTAATACAATGACGTAAAACAGTGGTAACTACATACACACTTACGACTGTATTGCTCTAAAAATCGATTTCCATCTTGAGGAAATCAGTTTTGCATAATAAATACATTTTTACCGTCGAAAATGGTAAATTGTAATGATATGTTATATTATTGAAAATATGGTAGCGAAACATATTGGTACGAAACATCTAGTTTACTACAGTAAAGACCGAGTGTTCCGAAAAAACTGGAGCATTCCCCCTTATTATCCTGTGTTGACTTGGCAGTAAAATTTGACAGGCACCAGTAAGTGGTCATCTTCTGTGGCCTTTTTTCTGACCAATGAAATCAACACTTCAACGATTGGCGAAGCGATTTAATCCGAAAACTAGGTCACGATGACGTCACATTTCAGTGTCCTGAAAAAGTATAAGTAACACGTCACGCTAAAGGGGACATAATGGGAAGTCCATAAAACTTAATGTAGAGAAATAAGTCAGACTAAAAAGGCGTCAAGCAGCTGTCGCAATTGGAAAATAAAGATATAAGATATGAAAAAATATTTATTCAAATATGAAATTTCATTAAATTCTATCTAGATTAAAAGAAATATGAGAAAAACTTCTACAATAAGGCCCATTTCCCATAACACAGCATCAAATTGAAAAATAGAGAGAATAGGTTCTTGACAGAATTTCACGAAGTTCATATTGAGATTTTGCTTCGGGCAGACATAAAGATCTAGACGCAATGTTATCATACATTTAGTCCCCTTTTCATATGACAGGATTTTCGTACATGAATTAATTATTGAATAAGCTACAGAACATTTCATTTATCACTGAAGAATAAAATTTCATTAAATTATGTTCATTGAATGAAGAGAAATTAGAGAAACACTAATTTCTACATTAAGGTCCCTTTTTCTGTGGTGCAACCTCAAAATAAAAAAAAAGCGAGAACACAGACTCAAAAATGTATTTCAGGGATTACACATGTGAAGTTCAATTGAATTTGGCATAAAGGTTGCTAATCTGGCTGTAGACGGACGGACGGACAGACAGACGGACGAACGGAAAAACAGCATTGCGACTAAATGCTCCCCGATTATCTTTAAAAACATTTTTCGGGGAGCATAATAAACAAAGATGTCATTTGAATCGATATACATGTAGCTTATTTTAAATTAGCAATAAGCTAGGTTGGGGTCAGTATTTTATAGATAGAATCAGGGGGGGGGTCGTTATTTTATATGGGGGTCAGTATTCTATGGGGGTCACTTTACTACGTTACACCGGCCGATCTTGTTTCAAGAAATGCATTGATTCATCCCCATACCAATATTATTATTATTTATCGTCGCTTTTCAAACAAAACTCGTAACTTCAGCTTAAAACAAGCTGCAGGTACGAGGTTTTTGTTTAAAAGCAACGTTAGTTTCAATCTATTTGCAGAGACTCAGAGAGACTATGACACCTATTCTAAAGAATCATCAACTGGGATTAAAGTGAAGACTCAATTTGTGGACGATCACATGGATATTAGGAATAAGAATAAACATTGAACCACTAGCTTAGTGACTTGACATGTCTATCTATGTAAAAGGGCTCTGGAAAACAATGTGACAAGTGACAAAAGAAGACGCAGCTTATATATGATTAGCATTTCCTCTAATTTTGCATTGACTAAGTAGCCAGTCTACAATTTCCAGTCTATTTTTTTATTATTTTCGGACTGACTAATTTGACGCATCACTTTATCCATTTTTGGATAAATCACTACGCGGTGCGCATAACTCCAAAATTCTGTCGCCAAAAAGTAGCAAGCAGAAAATTGAAATAAAAACAACATTTGCAGCAAAATAAAGTTTGATTTTCGTCTCAATTTTATCGAATGAAATAATTAATTCAAATCAGATTATTCATTTTACTTTATGCAAGCATGTGAAGCAAATGTGCCGCGTGACAGGAAGTACCACGTGTATGGATTTAAAGGGCGCTGACATCTTGAAAGTAGTTAATCCAGAATGCCCACCCAAGATAGATGATAATCGACGGGTGGCGACATCTATTGGTAGATATTGCTAATTTTGCCCAAATATTCACTGTATTATAAAGTATACATTTCCAGTTTTTGACTTTAATTAATGTGTTGTCTGCAACTCCTTCCAAATTGTTACAGTCAAATATAACGCACTGTGTGGACGAGTAGCTGGAGGCTCGATTAGGATGTTGTGGTAGTACTGGTATGAGAAAATGTAAAAGAATGCTTCATTTTCTTTTATAATAATTTATCGCACAATTATACAAAAACCGTTGTGTTGAACCTCGGATATCTCGAGGTATTTTGGCGGACCGTCTGACTGCGACAAATTGAGTGTCAACTGTATTTTTACGAACCGTAAAGATGTACGCTATCATATGATGGGGGGAAATGTTGTTTATCAACATTTCTTTCCTTTTCCCAGAAAATTTCAAAAGTTTAAAAAAAAACAAAGTATGTAAGGGTCAGGATTAGATAACGATCCATAGATTCTGAAAATTTCTGTCAATTTACTTAAGGTAGAATACCTGTAACGTGACCATTTTGAGATTCATAAAAGATCGGATTTTATCGACCTTCGTACTTATTCGGGCGCGGTCGTAAACATTCGGCGATGGAGTGTTTCACCGCCGAATGTTTTAGACGTCGCCCGAATAATTCCGACGACGAGTGAATCTCATTAGGGTGGAGTACCTTAAAAACATTAGTAATTAATTACAAAGATTGCCATTATCACGGCGGGGAATCACGTGGCAAAAAGCAACAACAAAACATGAAGGAAATCTTAATTAGTTCTGTGTATACCTGCCTTACTTGATAAAAATAAGCAGAGAAGGCGGACAAATGTCAGGGACTATAATGGTTGTGGTAGATCTTTTAAAAAGCAGGCGATAAAAAAGTTATTGACGAAAAAACAAAATTTTCACCATCATGATTATATTGACATCCTAGATACATATTGTTAAGATACACGACATCAATGGATTATTCGGTAACTAAAGGTAAATTCAAAAGTACTTGCAGACGACAAAAATCTTATGAAAGTAGATTTTGCGTATGTTTGCTATAGCAAAGGAAATATCGAGAGATAAAAAGAAATCATTGAAATTCAACTATTTCTTCTTTTCTCTCAATATTTTCCCAAACCATTGCTTATTCATTTACTTTTCATAAT
The DNA here is from genome assembly GCA_963680895.1 of Fragum sueziense. Lineage (NCBI taxonomy): Eukaryota > Metazoa > Mollusca > Bivalvia > Cardiida > Cardiidae > Fragum > Fragum sueziense. The sequence continues at coordinate 32,369,744 of OY804596.1, forward strand.
CGGGCAAGTTTAAAAAAAAATGTGACCATTCACTTTTTACATGCCACGGCTCTTACAGAGAAACATATTCAACCCAATCAAAGCTAAAAAGATGTGTTATATACTGGGTACCAAGTTTAAAGAAAATCGCTTCACAAATAAAATATATATGTCATTAAAACATGTCAAAAATGTCAGGAGTGAAACGTTTTTGTGTGACACTTAACACTTTTACCAAGTTTCTAAGCTATGGTAAATAAAAGACAGTGACAGGATACTACAATAAGCACTTGTAATTCATAAAACAACATGTACATCATCATCTTAAAATTACCTTTTTATCTTATCTTCACTGGTTTAGGATGTGGAGCCTGTTTTATACAATACCCCTCTGAATTTTATGTCAGGAGTGAAACACTTATTTTTCAAAATGTGTTCTCATTTTTGTCTATTCAGTCAGAAATCTACCACTCAATTTTTTTTAGAAAGCCATCAACCTTGTGGACATTCTGCACTCTACTATTTAGTGATTCGTGGGTTACAATTTCTCATATTGTGCAATATATATGCTGTCAGGAGTGAAACGCTTTTTTGGTGACATTTTGCAAGATTGTGCACACAATATTAGCTAAAAAGTAGTGAACATGAATTTAAAATATAATTTGGGCACTACTTAACCATTTAGAATAGTTTTTAGCCACCCTAATTAAGAAATCTGGATGATATTCTGTAAAATAAGCTGTTATTCTTAACATTTAAATGGCACACTTTGGTCACATTTTTTTAAACCTGCCCAATCGCAGAAATTTTAATCGTTCAAATCACAATTAAGACAGTTGTTACAGTTTTATAGCAAGTTTCTTTGTACTATATTTAAATAACTTTAATTATTACGCTTCCTTATCATCATAATTGTTGACCTCAAAGAATAATATTCGCCTCTAAATGAATACCAATAAACACCGCGTCCAGCTTTATCATGTTTGCCGTACAGGTATTCACCATTTAAATTACAGTAAGTGCAATTCTTAAACCACCAAGCTCCTTTTCTTGTCACTGCACAATTACTGCTGGATTCATCGTTGTCCCTGTCGTATGTTGTAAATTCATATCCAGAACTATAGCTCAAGTTATCACCTGAAATACATACGAACGGAACAGTGAGCTCTTTCAAATATGGTGTACACATATCGCCGCTTTTCATGGAAAATCTCGTATCTGCAGCTTAAAATAAGCTGCAGATACGCGGTTTTCGTTGAAAAGCAGCGTTATTTGACAGCTAGGGAAGATGGCAATATGGACGACAATTATAATACATGACAGAATACAGTATAGAACAGAAATATTGAGGTAAAAGGGAAACGATTTTCCCTTTTCTCTAATTGTTCCCCATAGTTTATCTTTGAGGGACGTCAAAACAGTTTTTGATTTGGAAGAGGGTAGAATCATGACTGTCACCATTAGACTCTATTAATATGCATGTTAAAGTCCAACAGAAATATCAGGATTCCAGTCGAAACGTACAAAAGTATCTAAATATCTTTGTGAGTTTTGTAAACTTTACTTATCATTTACCGGTATCGAATTCACAATCCGTTCATCTACGTTTATTTTGTAAGCTTCGTTTACTCATTGGAAAAGCACGTGATTTGTTACCTGGAGTATTGTGGTCCATTACATCCAGGCAAAAATGAATGTTTACAGGTTGAACGCGGATGCTTTTCTTTATTATAAAGTTTCTTGAACAACTATATTTGTTGAAACATGTAGACACATTAAACCCTTTACCACACATTGACGCTTTTGGACGCCCTACAAAATAAAGGCTTTGGAAAACATCGTGGAAAATGAAGTAATTGCTTGTGACAAGCAATTTCTCCATTTCCCACAATGTTTTCTTCCAAGAAAGACCAAAATGTTAAATTTTGTTCAATGGAAATTGTCGTCTGCAACACCTATAAGCTTGGACTAGGCTAAAATTGTGTTTTTGGTAATGGGTTAAGCTTACATTTACCTACCTGTATCACCAGAATATCCAGTAACGAACAGTTTGTAACCATTCGCCTCATCGCCTATATGGAAAGTGGAGTATTCTGCATACTGGTGAACATTATCGAAGTCAGACATGTTGATCATCAGTTCATGGTGATGAGTTGATGATATAAGATGTATCGCGTCATTACCTACATAGAAAGTTACGAGACTTATCCAAGAAATGCCCATTCCTAGAAACAAGATTCAATTGGCCAATAGTGTATATTTTTGAGACATTCCTTCTTTTCTCTGTGACAAGATGTGCACTATGAGCTAAACCTAAGCATATGCGTTATGTCATTAGAAATACTTATATCATGAGCAGAAAGTATTGTTGTTTTGTAATAATTACGTAAACGTCTAACATATTACAATGTAATTGACCTACCAAAATCATCGACTGGTTAAACAACTGACTCAAGAAGTCACGTTTTCCCTCAAATACAGAAATCATTATTAGTATAAACGATTGTCTCTTATCTGTATAGAATTTTATGCGACGAATCGGTTAATTGTAGAAAACGGTCGAATAGTAGAATATCTATATTCTATAGTAATCTTATATTTTCCCCCAAAAGTTGTCAAGTATCAAAAAGGAACATAAATTATTCCAAAAACCATTATAAATAATTACATAAAATCGGAAGAAATATCTTCATGAACGACGTTCGATACATTAGCTGTGATCTGATTAACACATTCAGACCATGTCCAAATTCATTGAAAAGCTACAAAAGTGACAACATACCTAGCCAATATTCTCCATGGGGATCACCAAATCCATTTTTATAAGAGTACCAGTCCCTATAGAAATTCACAAAGCCCTTTGAACGCTGTTGGATGACCTACATGATATCAATATTTTATAGCGTATATTCTAAAAATATTCGTATATTTTAACCCTTTCACAAACGACAACATCATCGAAATGTCTCAAATTAAAGCCGAAGTTTCAAATATGCAACATAAACGGGCTTGTTAGTTAACCACTGACGCAAACAATGTTATTCTGTATGACGTTGTGGTATTTTTTTCACGTTTAACTTCATTTTATGTAGAAATAAAAAAGAAAACGAAATTACTGCTCCTTCTTTGATGTTGGTAGAATTATAGAAAAAGTAAACGGAAAGATATTTAACAAGCATACGTCGCGAAAATGTTCTTAGAAATTTGTAGAGAGTTGGGTTGTGTATGATTAAGCGCAGAAGTAACTACGTTTTTAAACTACGAGGGATGATCCAAAAGTAATGTCACAAACGTTGTTTTCTGTGATTTTATGAACGTATCGTCATGCTTTTTTACATGCCGAAAGATTAACATTCATGTAATACATACACAAATTTTCATAAAGTTTCGTGTAGTATTACAAAAATAAACCACATTTGTAAATGGCGCATTGGTGTCCAGCGCCGCACAACACACAACGTCATTGACGTCAAAGTCTACTCCTTCTCAAAATATCGCCATCCGTGTTTAATGCAACATTCGTGGGGTTCGGCCCACTTCATGAATACATTTACAAACAAACTCATCCAACAATTTTTTGCATGCATTCCTTGGATCAATTTCTTCTCAGTTGGTTAAGGTCGACGTGGTGAATTCCTCTTAGATCTAGCTGAAGATGCGGAATAAGCCCAAAGTCACATGGACGTTGGCGTCATTCCACAACTCCACATGTCTCCCGGCTCTTTTTTAATCTTCAAACGACTAGTCCTCTTTCCCCAAAACACTTGCACCAACTTAGACGAGACCCCAATTAACGATTCGTTCTTTTAGGTTGAATTCATTGTTTCTGTTGCTTCAATCGACTATTTTCAAATCATTTAGCAAGTGGTCAGAATTGCACGTTGTGGACTTTTATCCAATCCTGCCATTTTCCCGAATGCGAGTGATAAATTCAAGGAGTCTTATTTGGTATTTCAATGCACCAATTTTTATTGAAACGTAGTTTAGCAATATCATGACCTCGCGTCATTCAAATTTCAGCTTAATTGCCGTGGTTTTTCTTTTGATATAATGATAAAACACTAAGTAAAAATAATCGTTAAACGCATAGTCTAAGGCGTGCGGCGCACATGCGCGATACGGATCTTTTATATCATTTTATTTTCTCGGATACATAAACAATATTAAATAAAACATAAAAACATGTTTCCAATAGGATAAGCTTGAATGACAAGTCTTCATTTGTACAAGAATACGTCGAATAACCAAACTATAGACACTGTGACATTACTTTTGGATCATCCCTCGTATAAAGATTACCGTCCAAATACGATTCATCCCGTCCACAATGCAGTTTACTTGTACTGGTCGTTCAACAACCCCAAATGGGTAAATAGTGTGTACGCCACTTGTCTTTATCGTGGGGGTTATATCCGAACATTCTGATGGCATCTGTTGACCTGTGTAGAAAGAAGATGTAATTGTATTTCAACAATGTGGCCGGAATCTAGAAAACATGTGTGTCATTTGGGACAAACATGACGTATTCGCAGATCATTTAGAAATGAACTCGTCATTTATTCTAGATCACTGTGCCATTGTTTGTGTGCCTACAAATGCATGCTTGCAATTCTAAGTTACAAAATATTCAAGATGAAAAAATAAATATCGACCGGTGTTTCGACCATGCCTGTTACCCGAATCTCTAGAAAACATTTCCGAACTCATAACATGGGTAACAGATTACCCCATACATAATATTGGGTACATGAACACACGTGATGAATATGGAAATAATGTCTCTATCAAAATGTGTAAATAATCAATTAATAACCTCCCTTTATTGATCTTTTCAACCACTCAGTTTGAGTTGAAATAAAACATGACATTTTCACATTATGTATACTCTTTTGATATCACTCAGAATCAATATGCCATATGAACCCATTTCAAGAGATTTTGGTCGCCATATTGGAAGTCATATTATTTCTTGTAAGTTGTCCGTGGAGTGGTATAGCTTTTTTTCTAACCATACTGTAATCAGAATATCGATCAGTAAATACGAAATCTATTTCTTTACACGCGTTATTGCAGTGTCATCTTGAATATCAGACAATTGTTGTCACTAGTTTCCTGTCATTACCTGGTTGTGGTGTAGTTTTATCACACGTAAGATATTGGTTACACAAATCAGTTCCATTACAACATTCATAGCACAACGTGTGAAATCCTCCTGACCGCTTGCCTACAAAAACGCCTGGAGAACTCGGACATGCCTGAAATAAAATACATAATTTATTTAAGAAATGAATGCAATTTTATTTTTTTCATGAAGGTATGAAAAATAAACTCTAATCACACTGTATGAATCCGCGAAGCGGTTCATACAAAAGTGTGATTTGATTATTTTTCCTACCTGCATGAAAAAGATAAAATTAGAAGCTACATTCATTTCTTATACATTGCTGTAAATTTATATTCTGCGATTTAAAATAAAAACAATAAAACATAAATTTTCTTAATTAATTTTCAACAAAAATGACCGGTTAATAGTGCGGCGTAATACACTGTTTGACCGGAATAGTAGCGCCGGCAGTTTTGTGTTCATGGAGCCATGAAAAACTATTTTTCAACCGATCAGAACGCTGGTATTTTAAATGAAATCAACTAATAGTAAATTATAAACACATGAAAAAAAAATTGCAGAAAGACTAGAGAACGAGCACGGATAGTATCCATTCAATAATTGTTGATTCGAATAAAAAATGATAAAAAACATAGAACATTTTATTTGGCAATCGACAACTTAAATATTCATGAAATGTGGTATGAAAAGTAGGTGGCACTGTTTAGATGCTGTGTTTAGGAAAAATGAGAAATGCCATGAGAAAGTATTTATTACAGTTGTTATTCATTGTATAGGCAAGCGACACTAGATTCATTCATGATAATGCAAAATTTATACAGATTCTAATCTCTAACACAGAATCTGAATACAGGACATTATAAATGTAAATCCACAGTTTACTAACAGTGTTACGGTCGTTAGAACTTATCAAAGCACAAAAATGTCCATTTGTAGCAATCTAGCCTATATCATAGGCTCTATGATGAATGTCTCTTGTACTTTGAATTTGTTAACGCTTGAAAAGCATTAAATTTGCAACCAATGTAAACGCTTTTAGAATTTTCATAACAAGGTATGTTTTGTTAAATTTCTCAGCTTATACCCTATTGATATTGATGAGATAAAGTGCACGGAACGCGCCTTTGAGCGGGCTTTTCCCGGCTCTAACTCACTCTGATCCAAAAACAGTGGTTTCTTCAAACCTTCGAGGCAAAGTGTTTGTAAGTACTTTAAACGAAAGTGAGAAGCGTTCACATGTACCGAAGAAAACTTTCGATTGAATGTTTGAAGAAACAACGGGATTCGGAGCAGAGTGAGTTACAATCTTAGCCATGTCGACTGTGAGAAATTAAATTAGATGCTTCACGTTTGAAATCAAATTGCTAACCTGTTTAATTCCACAGCCGAAGTTGTAAAGATCTTTTCCATCGTCCGTGGAAAAGTGTTGCATAAAACATACCTGTGGTAAAAAGAAAAAGTGGAAGGACACGCAAAAGCTAGCTGCGAATATTGTTCACTGTAAATTCTGCTCAAAATTGTACGCCTCGATTTTTATTCATATATTACATATTTCATTTCACATGGCGCAGCTTTAATAGCTCTACGTAATTATCATAAATTACACGCATGTGCATTTTTAAATTACCAATTCAGTAATATTTTCTTGCATATCTGTTATATCTGTGTACTATCATACAAGTCCTTTTTAAGAATGTTACCATAAAAATTGTTTGCGAATTATGAGCATATTTTGCATAGAGGTCAGCGTCAGATCAAATGAAATCCGTAATATAAACTGACACGATTTAAAAAACGCAAAACACGTTTTCATTAAACATTCCTCTTCTATTGCCTTGATCGACACCATATTTGGGGACATGTATGAGGCAATGTATACGCTTCACGCCCCAGCGATTTTGTCGTGTTTTCTATAAACCATCCGAACATCTGAACCGACCATCACTTGATGCTCGAGTGGCTCGTGCATTTAAATCACGTGTTAAATCTTTTCTGTACAAATTGCCACTTTGATTAACTTATTGAAAATATACGAGAACAATGAAAGAAAATTGTGTACAAAATGCTGAGGCTTACTTTGCGAAAAAGGGACCGAGTTTTTTGGTTTTCAGTGTTTAGCAAATGAAGGTAGCTAGACGCTTTAATGTAGCAGAATCGACGGTTCCAATGTTTATGAGAGGTATAAACGACACGGGAAGATTTACAGACCACCCACGTCCCGGTCAGCCGCGTGTAACAACTAAACGTCAACATAATTGTATACGTCAACGTCACTAACGCAACAGATTTGTGACGGCTTTGTCTACAGCAAATTTTATGGTTGGTAATCGCGGGTGGCCTATACATCGCGACATGGAGATAAATCACCTGTGAAAACACGGGGTTCGCTGTCATCGGCCTGTTCGATACCAGGCTCTTGACTCAACGTGCATTTTGGCATAATCTAACGTCCATTCATGCATAATCCGTGGCTTTAAAGGTCATTTTCTGTCCTGTTATGTTAACAATTGTAACATTTACAATTTTTCATGGCTATAAATCGGTTTTGTAAGATGTAGGAGATACCATTTGTAAAAGTACATTTTTGCGTTTTTAAATCGTGTCAGTTTAATATGTTTAAGGACAGATCCTCCATTTATTTCCTACGGTAAGATTTTTTTCATTTTTTCTGTACTGATATTTAAATATATGAGAAGTAAAAAAATGACTTAAAAACTATAGGTCACCAAGCGAATTAAAAAGTTATTGGATTTCAAGGGACACTACTCTTGTCTAAAATTGCAAAAATGGGGTGTCACTTTGATATCCACAAAAAAGGTGTTCGAAATGACTAGGATTACATAAATAAGTCTTTATTGTGTCAAATATGTTTTATAATGTCTAGATGAGTATCAATTTGGGAAAATTTAGTGATGATTTTGAAATTTTTAGTAAAACATTCTTTCAAAAGTAGCTACAATTTCTCTTTTTTCGCAACGTTTCTGTTAATAAAAAATATTGCAGCGGTAAGAATTTTTTTCTTTTTTGGTATAGACATAGTGCTTGGTCATACCTACAAAAACAAAAAAAAGAAAAACATATCAAACCAAGCGTATAAGTAAAATTTGGTCTACTTTTTGCAGCTTTGTCCGAAATTGTTTCACTATTTTTATCCATTTTCTTCCTTATTACCAGCTTTAGATGATAGAAAGTGCCATCTGTTGTGTCCATCTGAAGCGGAGTAGCTCATAAAGACACCACTTTGCTTTTGTTGCTCCGTTTCCTATCGCTAACGCCACATGTTGAACGCGTAACAGAAAGCGAAATGTACCATCCGAGTACTATTACACTTTAATTGGCCAAACAGAGAAAATTGAAATAAGCGAAAAAGATCTTGCCATTTATCAACCAAACATTAACTAAATGTAAAAAAATACATTTGCTAAAAAGGCCAATAACTGAAACAGCTTTATTTCGTTATTTAGGATATGCGCAGTAAGTTGCGCAGTAACAACTGGAGGAAATGTCCTTAATATTTGCTCTTCTTTAGAAATGCGACCACAGCCAACAGGATATACCTTGCACTACTCTGTTTCCATCGCTGAATTTTTATTGCATTTTTCTTCGAAACAATTAAGCTCTATTTTGATAGCAAATTTGGTTTAATCTTTGAGCCATGGCGGGACTTCGTTATCCAGGAGTTCGCTGTACAGTACATGACAGTTTAAAAATCTGATACAAGATGTCATTGTTTGAAACCTCAGTTTATCGTCACTAAGTATTAGATAGAGGCTGTAAAGTAGATTCTACGCGATATAAACGTTCAAAAGGCACAGCCTTAGTGTTCGTCAACCAATGAAAACATACGCTTCTACAGTCATTCTTCAAACCACGCCTCCGACCGGAGCTACTATCGAACGGATCTTATTGGAATTACATCATTTTCCCAAAAAATACATCATTTTCCAAAAAAATTACACCATTTTTCATAATTGCACTGGAAACGGGGGCGTGGCTATGTATATCCGTGACCGGCAGTACGTTTATGTGAAATATAGCGCCGAAATTTTCAAATATACTGCAATTTCATTGGTCCAAAAACTAGGACGAACACTTATGATGCAGTACATGACGTCACAATACATGTATAGTAAATAGTTTAACTGTGATAGCGTTACGACATGTTATGAATCGATAAACATTCATGAGCGGTATACTCTGGCAAGAGCACATATTCTCTACACAGAGATTACTGCTCGTATTGATCGATTCAAATCATGTCGTAACGCTATGAAATATGAGAATACCTCATTGTCTGTACACGTTGTGTATTGAGAACAAGCCCGGCCTCCCTCTACGTCACGACATGATGAACAAACTCGTCCTCCTGCTGTAAATAACAAGGATAAATATAACATATAATCTGGCTATGATTGGCTGAATAATTCGATTTACATGTACTATCTATACTCTGATTGGTTAAGTGAGTTTATGTAGCCTAGATAACACCCAAAACTCTGATTATATACTATCAGACCTTTGATTGGATGAGTTATTTGATGTACAGTTCTGCACTAGCTCTTATTGGCTGATATCATTCGGTATTCAAAAAGTTTGTTTATAGAAGGTAACACATGACTGTAGAATAGATATATTTATGAGACAAAGTTATCTGTAGGAGAAAAAAAGACTTACAACACACATGTAAAATGGCCAGGAACACAGTGATTAAGCCGGTGATCATTTTGAAATCTGAAATACAACATATTTACTTTTATTTCTCGAAGTCAGAGTGGATGTAACAATAAAACAAGAAAGCCATAGTCACAATATACGCCGCCATTTTGCTGCTGTTTCACGAAAATAAAAGGTTGTGTTCACAAGAAGGTTTTATAAGTATACAGTCAAAAACCTGGAATTCACGAGGCTGAAATGCCATTAAGCCCCAGATACTAAGTATCAAGGGACATAACTCTTGCAAAAATCAATGAACCATAAAACCTTTGATCCATGTACATCTACAAATTATAGTGATGACATTCGCCAAGTTTCATTTAAATCAAGAAAAAAGTAAGGACGAGTTGCGTTCACAAGGCTGCAATAAGCCCCAGATACTAATTTTTCAGGGGGCATAACTCAGGGAAAATCAATGAAGCATAAATCCTTACTTAATGCACATCTACCAATTAAGGTGATAACATCCCCCAAATTTAATTAAAATCCAGTTAGAAACTCAGGAGTTGTGGTCAAAAGAAAACTGGAAATACGTGCGTACGGACGGATGGACGGACGGACAGACGGAGAAGATGATACCAATATACGACCGCCTCCGGCGGCGTATAAAGATCGAAGATGGGAATAAATGACACTTCTGGCTTTTAGGACCATTACAACTAGAACCTGTCTAAAGATTATTATGTATGGGCGTTCTGTCCCCGTTATCTCCTCAATTGACTTTAAGACGTATTTTCTAATGACGCCAATTGTCACACTATTGTTTGCAATATCCTAGCCGCGTCCTTATACTTTTACGCAATAATGGATTGATTTTACATAACGAGACACAGAAAATAAATAGTATACTTACTTACCACCTCGTTATAGCCTTCTGGATAACTTAAGATTTATGATGGACTTTGTAGATAAAAGAAAGTGCTAAAAACGTCAAAAACGGTTGATAAGAGAATATTGCGCAATAGACAGTAACACTTTCCTCAACCAAAACAGCCTAGGTGGGTCCAATTTGAAAGTTTTAGCAGACATTAAGATTAGAATAAATGCTCATTGAATTTGGGTAAAATATAGCTAACAATATATTGAAGAACAAGAGTGCCTGAAAGGCACTGATATCGCTCACCTGAGTTCTTCGTGTATTTGATTGTGTACAATATAGGTTTTGTTGTAAACAAATATATATGTCAGTATTATGTCATATTAAATTATTGTAAACTAGAATATCACTGAAAGTGATCATACACCCAAACAGCACTGTTTTTTGTGCATTGTACATTACATTTGAACTGTGATCTCGATCAATTGGGAAAAAGAGCAAACAAAAAAATCAACAGACCAAACAACACATGTAAATGTTGCGAAAAAATACCAATTTTCAACAAAAGGACATAACTCATTTAAAAATCAACAAGCCCCACCCTGCCATGCCCACATTTTTTCAATTAATCAAAAATTCTCAACCATGTATTGAAGACAGTCACTCAAGGTACATTCCTGTAAGGTTTGGTTCAACTTAACCATATAATTACTTTTTAAAAGAATTTTCTCATGAATTTGTTTTAAAGTCCATTAAAGCCCTGCCCCGCCAAGACCACATTTTTTGACGAATAAAAAATTATCGAACAGATATTGCAACGAGTCACGCAATGATCATTTCTGCCAAATTTGGTAACGAATTGCCTGATGGTTAAGGAGAAGAAGATTTTGGAAGAATTATCTAATGATTTCTTGAAGTCTGGTAAGCCCCACCCTGTAAGCCGATGTTTTTCACCCAGTCAAAAATTCATGAGCATGTGTTGAATACAGTCTCTCAAGGGACATTCCTGCAACGTTTGGTTCAAATTGGCCGAATAATTGATTTTTAAAGATTTTTCACATGATTTCTCCTAGTCTGATAAGCCACGCCCTGCCACGCCCACAATTTTTGACAAATCAAAAATTCACGAACAACTTTTGAAAGTCACCCAAGGAACATTCCTTTCAAGTTTGGTAATAATTAGCCCAGTAGTTAAGGAGGAGAAGATTTTTGAATAATTATCTTTCGATTTCTCGAAGTCTGATAAGCTCCGCCCTGCCAGCCCACAATTTTTGACGAATCAAAAATTCATGGGCATGTGTTGAAAACAGTCACTCAAGGGACATTTCTGCCAAGCTAGGTTCAAATTGGCCTGATAATTGATTTTTAAAGATTTTTCACATGATTTCTTTAAGTCCGATAAGCCCCGCCCTGCCACGCCTACAATTTTTGACGAATCAAAAATTCACGAACAAGTTTTGAAAAGAGTCACCCAATAAACATTTCTGCCAAGTTTGGAAAGAATTGGCCAAGTGGTTGAGGAGGAGAAGATTTTTAAAGAATTACCTAAAGATTTCTTTTAGTCTGATAAGCCCCGCCCTGCCACGCCCACAATTTTTGACAAATCAAAAATTCACGAACAAGTTTTGAAAAGGGTCACCCAAGGAACATTCCTTTCAAGTTTGGTAAGAATTAGCCCTATGGTTGAGGAGAAGAAGATTTTTGAATAATTATCTTACGATTTCTCGAAGTCTGATAAGCCCCACCCTGGCCTGCCCACAATTTTCACCCAATCAAAAATTCATGAGCATGTGTTGAAAACAGTCACTCAAGGGACATTTCTGCCAAGCTTGATTCAAATTGGCCTGATAATTGATTTTTAAAGATTTTTCACATGATTTCTCTAAGTCTGATAAGCCCCGCCCTACCACGCCCACAATTTTTGACGAATCAAAAATTCACGAACAACTTTTGAAAAGGGTCACCCAAGGAACATTTCTGCCAAGTTTGGAAAGAATTGGCCTAGTGGTTGAGGAGGAGAAGATTTTTGAAGAATTATCTAATGATTTCTTTAAGTCTGATAAGCCCCGCCCTGCCACGCCCACAATTTTTGACGAATCAAAAATTCATGAACAAGTTTTGAAAAGGGTCACCCAAGGAACAATTCTGCCAAGTTTGGAAAGAATTGGCCAAGTGGTTGAGGAGGAGAAGATTTTTGAAGAATTTCCTAATGATTTCTTTAAGTCTGATAAGCCCCGCCCTGCCACGCCCACAATTTTTGACGAATCAAAAATTCACGAACAAGTTTGGAAAAGGGTTACCAAAGGAACATTTCTGCCAAGTTTGGAAAGAATTGGCCCAGTGGTTGAGGAGAAGAAGACGTTTAAAGCAATTGTTGACGACGAACGACGCACGACGCACGACGCACGACGCACGCCGGACACAGGGTGATCACAAAAGCTCACCTTGAGCATGTTGCTCAGGTGAGCTAAAAAAGGAAGGAATGTTTGGTGTGTTCGTTTGATTGTTTTTTTTTTTTTTTTTTTTTTTTTTTTTTTTTTTTTTTTTTCAATAATTAGAATAGGAGGAACTTAATTACTTATATTTACGCCTTTCCCAATTGAAAGGAATTGCGGACGTCAAGTAAATGTTACTGGATTCAGGAAAAATTACTTTGATAGTCTTAGAATGGAATATATTTGGGACCATCTCGGTACATGTCACGTGATCATACAATCATTACGCCGTGGCAGGGATTTCATGCCTCTGACGTAATCGCTTTTTGGAGGTTAAGGAATAAGATGTTAATACTCAAAAGAAAATGTCTCAATATTTTCTGAGCTTGTTTTAACCTGCAGTTACGAGGTTTTAATTGAAAAGCAAAGATGCAGATATCAAAAGGGATCATCCAAAGCATCAAAGTCAGATTCTCAACGTGCGTTATAGAAAGCAGCTATTTACGGGTGCCTGTTGTATAGGGTGTTTGATTATTGGACTGTCCATGTTCACGGAGGTCAGTATATTTTACTGCTTTTCATCAAAACCTTAAAAGCTGCAGTTTCGAGGTTTTTGTTGAAAAGGGACGATACAGATATCAAAAAGGGATAAACCAATGCCTTAAAGTATCAAAATATGTTTTACAAGTTGCATTCCCACGCCGTGCAACCGGTTATAGAAAGCCTGTTGTATATTGTGTTTGATTATTGGACTATCCATGGTCACCGAGGCTAGTATATATCGCTGCTTTTCAACAAAAGCCTCGTAAATGCACCTTAAAACAAGCTGCAGTTTTGAGGTTTTTGTTGAAAAGCGACGATATGTATATATCAAAAGGGATAATTGCAGGCCTTAAAGTATCGAACTACGTACTTTTACACGTCGCATTCTCACACTGTACAACCAGTTACGTCAACTACAAGGCCAACGAGAGTCAGATTCTTCAATGAGGCGATATGCGGTTAAAAACTCGTGCTTGTGGACTCTTTTTTTCAAAAGCATCTCACCCCATTCTCGTGAAATAATTTTCATGTCACATTTATTCGGTTATTAATTTTCCATTGAATGAGAAAGTTAAGGAAATGCATTCTTATCGAGTGTGTTTGTTGACAAAAGTTCAGAAAATAGAGCCGGGATTACCACCCGTGCATACGGGTAGCAATATTTTTATGCAGAAATTTTGTCCAATTGATTTAAGAGGATATTTTCCTTTTCCCAACATAAACACTAAAGAATTCCAATTTCAAAGCAATTGTAGATGACAAAGTGGAGAACAAACAACATATGTTAGGACCATCCAATACAGAATATAATGCGCGAAAGAAGAAAATGCTGGTTATCAACATTTTTCTTCATTTGCTTCAATATTTTCCAAGCCTTTGATCCAAAAGACGTCAATATCAATGGTTGTTTATGAAAAGGGTAGGTAACATTAGTCGTGTGTGGTATTCACCAATCAGTCTTATTCCGAGTTTACCTTTAAATTTACTAAACAATCCATCCAATTGACCGAAACATACGTCTCGTCCGATCAGTTGACTTGTAATGAAATTTGAATTAGACAATCAATTTAGAAATGTTGATGAATACGATCCCGGTCATTCCTTTATTATCTTTCCCAGGGCGGAATGTACGTGTTCCAGCTTATAGACTACTACTCAGTCAATAAAACCATGCTACTGATTGCCTTGTCGGAGTTGCTCGTTATTTCATACGCATACGGTAAGTACATGTACACTGTATTTTCGTAGTGTTCGACTTACTTTCTCGATCAATGAAATTGTAGTAAATTCCAAAATTACGCCTCTATATTTCGCATAAACGAGACTGCCGCCTAGTTTATGTGACGTCTATACATAGCCACGCCCCGTCTCCAATGAACTGCTAGCGAACACTTAGTCAGATAGAGTCTGTATAGTAGATTATAAGCGATATAAACATTAAATGCGCTGCGCGCATTTGAATGCTTATTTTTCGTATGGTATCTACTATACAGCCTTTATCTAATACATGTATATTCTCTTGACGATTTCTATCTTTATGAGCGAAAATATCCGAGCTCAATGATAACTACCCCTAATTGAAGCAACGCAATTATTTTATTTGTCATGTCGGAGCTACTTGTTATTTCGTAACCATACATTGGTAAGTACATTGACTCATCCTGTAAAGCAGGTGTCAGAAAATATTTAGAGGTAAAATGAAAAAGCGGTTTCCAGGATTTTTTCTCTATTTCCCCTGTCAGCGTTTTCAAAGCTTACGATCCAGAAAACGCATAATCATTGACTATTTCTCTTGGAACCAAACATTTACCGGTAGTTAAATTGCTTTGTCGGAGATGATCATTATTCTATACGCATATTAGAAAAGTATAAACGTGTACAATGTACCTGACACCAAAGTGCCAACTGTATTTCCCTCCCTGGGCTTCAACTACATGTTAACACACTCACTCGCACTGACGCTTTTTGACGCTCGTTGAGAAAAAAATGCTTGTGACAAGCAATTTCTTCATTTCCCACAATGTTTTCTAATATAACAGAAAAGACCCCAAAAATTAAATTTCATTCACTTGAAATTGTCATCTGCAATATCTTTGAATTTGGGTAAATCTAAAATTTTCGCCGTTTTGTTATGAGTTAACCCTTTCCCAAACAAGACCTGGTTTTGACGTCCCTAGAAGAAATGGCTTGGGAAAACATTGAAACAAAAGAAGAAACTGCTGATAACCAGCAGTTTCTCCTTTTATCTCAATATTTTCCGTACCATGTGTTACACAAATCATGTCTTTATTATCATCAATTTCGTTGTCTGCAGCAGTTTCCAAATTGGATCACCCTAAAATTTTGTTGTTTGGGAAAGGGTTAAAATAAGTTGTATTCGTGATTTTTGTCTGAAAGGCGGAGATTTATTTACGATTTCAGGAGTGGACAAATACATGGACAATCTGGAGTTAATGTACGGACGAAGAGAATTTGTTGGGTTTAAAATTTGTTGGGCCATACTGTCACCCATATTTGTCTTGGTAAGTTGTAGTTCAAGTTATTTAATCAAAAGATTCAGATCTAAATAATTTGATACTTATTATTTAGCTGGTCGACATAATGCAAGTTATCATTCGGATGCATAATATCTGTTTTAACCCTTTCCCAAACAAGACCTGGTTTTGACGTCTCTAATAGAAAAGGCTTGGGAAAACATTGAGGCAAAAGAAGAAACTGCTGATAACCAGCAGTTTCTCCTTTTGTCTCAATATTTTCTATGCTATATCATACACAAATTCTATCTATAACAACATCAATATTTTCATCTGCAGCAGTTTTTGAGTACGACCGCTCTAAAAAATTGTCGTTTGGGAAAGGGTTAATATTTGGCAAAAATAGAATGGTCCGAAGTGAAAGCTGCTGCAGTCAACAAAGCTGGTGTAGACAACGATATGATTTGTAGGATCCATACAATTGAAAAAAAAATTGCAAAAGAAGAAAATGCTACAAATGTATAAACACGTTCTCCCTTTTTGTTAATGTTTCGTGAAAACTTATACAGTTAGAGATGTCAAAAATCTTTGTCTTGTTTTTTCTCATAGAGAAGATTCAAATGAGTATGTATTTACAACAAAGTGTTTACAGTAAAAATCACTATTTAACCCTTTCCCAAACTACGAAATTTTAGGGTGATCCACTTCAAAAACTGTAAAAAATGACAAATTATATGTTGTTAAAGATAGATTTTGTGTAAATTATGGCACAGAAAATATTGAGACAAAAGGAGAAACTGCTGGTTATCAGCAGTTTCTTCTTTTGTTTCAATTTTTTCTCAAGCCATTTCTAATTGGGACGTCAAAACCAGGTCTTGTTTGGGAAAGGGTTAACCCTTTCCCAAGCGGCAAAATTTGGACCTTCCAAAATTCAAGTTTCTACAGACAACAAAAATAGATGTTGCTAAAGATAGAACATATGTACAGTATAGCAAGGAAAATATTGAGACAAAGGGAGAAATGGTGATTATCAGCATTTTCTTCTTATATCCAACTATTTTCCCAAGTCTGGGAGAGCGTTAAACTTGTTTGTTACCCTTGCTTGTGCAATCTTTATTTTCAGAGTCTTCTGGTATTCGGTATAATTATTCTACTCCGAGCTCACATACGACCGTAAACTCTACACGTATCATTATCCCACGTGGGCTATTGGGATTGGTTGGATTTTGACTATGTCATCAATACTTTGCATTCCATTGGTGGCTATTTATAGGTCAATGATGGCGAAAGGAAGTATCCGGGAGGTAAGGAGAATTTGGTAACTGGTCGAACCGTAGCTCTATAAGGTCAGACACCGGCTTGAATTTGCCCTTCTTTAGCCTATGTTAAAATGGTCAACTTACCGCTGTCACAGCACCTTCCACAACATTCGCGGACACTCGTGACTTGGGTCGCTTCATCTACTGCCTCTATACTCTCTTTTTATGGTGGTTTCAATATAGGTTGAGAAGGAAAATCTGAAAATATCCAACAAAGAACATGACCACTAGTTACTTTCACTTTAGAATAGCTGTTGTCCGCCCAACTACATGTACATTTTTGGGAAGTATCCGCAGAAAGTAGTCCTGCAAATAATGCAAAAAAATATGCTATAAAGCAAAAGAGCAGATGCAAAAATACTAATTTATCAAAGAAAACAGCACTTAAACTATTGTTTAACACTCCAAACAGCCCTCTGCATGCAGAGACAAAAATTTCTAGAACTATTTTCTATTGTACAACGACCCGGAAGCAAAAGGTAGACTGGGGTCACTCCTAAAAGATGGTCAGACACCGGCTTGAATTTGCCCTTCTTTAGCCTATGTTAAAATGGTCAACTTACCGCTGTCACAGCACCTTCCACAACATTCGCGGACACTCGTGACTTGGGTCGCTTCATCTACTGCCTCTATACTCTCTTTTTATGGTGGTTTCAATATAGGTTGAGAAGGAAAATCTGAAAATATCCAACAAAGAACATGACCACTAGTTACTTTCACTTTAGAATAGCTGTTGTCCGCCCAACTACATGTACATTTTTGGGAAGTATCCGCAGAAAGTAGTCCTGCAAATAATGCAAAAAATATGCTATAAAGCAAAAGAGCAGATGCAAAAATACTAATTTATCAAAGAAAACAGCACTTAAACTATTGTTTAACACTCCAAACAGCCCTCTGCATGCAGAGACAAAAATTTCTAGAACTATTTTCTATTGTACAACGACCCGGAAGCAAAAGGTAGACTGGGGTCACTCCATAAATACCAATATAGATTTACTCAAATTGTACAAATTGTACTTTAAAAGTCTTCTAGAGTTGATGTCTTTGTCTCGGTCAAAAAATCAGTATTTCGGTATCAACTTTAAAATTAACAGTAGGCCTATGCATGTCTTGCTTCTGATCATTAGATAAGCCACTGGTCAAATCTTTAACCTACGAGGAAATGCTTTGGCAAACATTGCTCAATGTAAAAATAAGTATGCATGCTGAATTCTTTGCCTCCGTGTTTTCGTAAATAACTGATTTAGAACAGTCTGAACTTTGTGGCAAATTATTGAGGCAAAATAAGGAATTGTACATCATCATCATCAGCCTTCTTTTGCGGCAATGTTCCCCAGAAATATTACGTCAAAAGAAGGCTTTATTTGGGAAACGGTTTTAGAGAATTTGGATCCAGATCAGTGTGCGCGTATCAAGATGATGTTCACATAAAACATTTATTATCTGTAGCAACCGTAAAAGAACAGATTGGGTTCTGATTAGACAAAACTCAAGCGCCGGCCGATCTTGTTTCAAGAAATGCATTGATCCCCATACCAATATTATTATTATTTATCGTCGCTTTTCAAACAAAACTCGTAACTGCAGCTTAAAACAAGCTGCAGTTACGAGGTTTTTGTTTAAAAGCAACGTTAGTTTTAATCTATTTGCAGAGACTCAGAGAGACTATGACACCTATTCTAAAGAATCATCAACTCGGATTAAAGTGAAGACACAATTTTTGGACGATCACATTGATATTGGGAATAAGAATAAACATTGAACCACCATCTTAGTGACTTGACATGTCTATCTATGTAAAAGGGCTCTGGAAAACAATGTGACAATTGACAAAAGAAGACACAGCTTATATATGATTAGCATTTCCTCTAATATTGCATTGACTAAGTAGCCAGTCTACAATTTCCAGTCTATTTTTTTAAATTATTTTCGGACTGACTAATTTGACGCATCACTTTATCCATTTTTGGATAAATCACTACGCGGTGCGCAAAACTCCAAAATCCTGTCGCCAAAAAGTAGCAAGCAGAAAATTGAAATAAAAACAACATTTGCAGCAAAATAAAGTTTGATTTTCGTCTCCATTTTATCGAATGAAATAATCAATTCAAATCAGATTATTCATTTTACTTTATGCAAGCATGTGAAGCAAATGTGCCGCGTGACAGGAAGTACCACGTGTATGGATTTAAAGGGCGCTGACATCTTGAAAGTAGTTAATCCAGAATGCCCACCCAAGATAGATGATAATCGACGGGTGGCGACATCTATTGGTAGATATTGCTAATTTTGCCCAAATATTCACTGTATTATAAAGTATACATTTCCAGTTTTTGACTTTAATTAATGTGTTGTCTGCAACTCCTTCCAAATTGTTACAGTCAAATATAACGCACTGTGTGGACGAGTAGCTGGAGGCTCGATTAGGATGTTGTGGTAGTACTGGTATGAAAAAATGTAAAAGAATGCTCCATTTTCTTTTATAATAATTTATCGCACAATTATACAAAAATCGTTGTGTTGAACCTCGGATATCTCGAGGTATTTCGGCGGACCGTCTGACTGCGACAAATTGAGTGTCAACTGTATTTTTACGAACTGTAAAGATGTACGCTATCATATGTTGGGGGAAATGTTGTTTATCAACATTTCTTTCCTTTTCCCAGAAAATTTCAAAAGTTTAAAAAAACAAAGTATGTAAGGGTAAGGATTAGATAACAATCCATAGATTCTGAAAATTTCTGTCAATTTACTTAAGGTAGAATACCTGTAACGTGACCATTTTGAGATTCATAAAAGATCGGATTTTATCGAACGTCGTACTTATTCGGGCGCGGTCGTAAACATTCGACGATGGAGTGTTTCACCGCCGAATGTTTTCGACGTCGCCCGAATAATTCCGAAGACGAGTGAATCTCATTAGGGTGGAGTACCTTAAAAACAATAGTAATTAATTACAAAGATTACCATTATCACGACGGGGAATCACGTGGCAAAAAGCAACAACAACACATGAAGGAAATCTTAATTAGTTCTGTGTATACCTGCCTTACTTGAAAAGAATAAGTAGAGAAGGCGGACAAATGTCAGGGACTATAATCACACCCTATTACCGGCTATCACTACAGCCGTTGCTAACCTTGGGCAGTATCATCTATAAATAGCGGGTGAACTGATTTGTAGTGCCCTTGGCTGGCCATACATTTGAGCACCTACATGTCAAATATTAGCACAGAGAGTCCTCAAACAAAAAATAATTCACCAACAAAGTCGAAACTTCACATATGTGCATATAAAATTCATCTTTCCATGCAAATAGCAGAAAAAACTGAAGCAAATGTTAGAAATTTTATTACAAAATGGATATCTAGTATACTATCTACCAACTAATTGTTTGTGAAGACAATCAACTATTCGGTTATGTCGTTACAGTCAAACAAAGTTTGGTGACCTACAAATTTATGCAATCACGAACAGCACATAGGGGGATCACCGACAGCAGATTCGTACTTGAAATAGGCAATCACAGATAGCATAAATGATACTATTTTGCTTGTCTATGTACAATTCTTTTTCATTATCCAAGTGGTCATGGTGTGAAATATTTAAAATTTGCTGATGATAATTACAACAATACATGAATGCTGGTACTTTTGTTTGATAAAAGAGCATCAGATACGAATAAGATATTTATTAAGCAAGAACTTTGCACATTTTGAATTATTGAAGTTGTAGTTCCGGAAATTTCAAACAACACCGACGATTAATCAATATATAACAGTAAACCAAACCTGTTTTAGCACAAAATTCATCGCTACTCCACTCTCTTGACTGTTTTAAAAACAAACGTTGTTTTAATGTCCCTAATAGGGATTGTTTTTGAAAGGCATTTTGACAAAAGAAAAGTGCTTTTTAAGTAATTTCTTTTTTTTCCCGCATTACTTTCTTGGTTAGAATGTGTACAATTGTTAGGATTATGTACAGTGTACATCCCTTTTTGTTGTCTTCAGTACATTTAAAGATTGACCAGACTAGACTTGGTGTACATATTTATTGATAAATCGTCGCTGTAACTGTTATAACATTTTGTAACTACAGCTAAAATCAAGCTGTTGTTACGATATTTTAGAATTACACCGACAATGTATTATTGTTTGTCCGAAATTACGTCACGGTTTACGTGATAAAATCGTCCCCAATTATCATCCGTGAAAAAGACGACTGTCCTATTAAATGAAAATACACGACACTGGCTGCCCTCCACCGCATACAAATGCTTCCTACGGGCCTTACTTTAACTCATTAGCATGTTACAATCCTATTCTATATATAAGTTGCAAATTGTAAAAGAAAGTTGGTGCATAACTTTGTTTGTAAGGTTAACCATCGTTAAAAGAAACGCAGAGGTTATATAATCAAAGGCAGTTGAATTCTTGAAATTTAACAACTTTTAGGAAAAATAATTCTCTACAATAAATACAGATATAAATATTTCTTTTGTAAAAGGGAAGGTTTCTTTCAAGTAACCGTGACGTAATTTCGGGCAAACAATATTATTTCGTCAGTGTGATTCTAAAATCTAAAACTAATGCTTGATCTGTACTGTAGTTGCAAGCTGTATAACAACACCTATGATTTAAAAATACGTGCATGTAAACCTAGTATATGGCACAAAATTCTTTCCTTTTTGTTAAAGTGACATTTCATAGACATTTTTCATAAATGTTACTTTTATCTTCATCTGAAAGAGCATATTTCATTATGAAAATCCTGAAAATGTTAAGTCTAAATATTGCGCCGTTTACGAGAAATATAAATTTTTGTGTAAAGATTTAACAAGTTCTTGTGGACAACAGTTCAGATTTATATGGAATTTACCATATCTATTTCAACTTTAAAGGTGTGTTTTTCGCTTATCAGCGACAACTTAAAAAAAACTGATTGCATTTATGTTCATAAGAATAACCAATCTTGGTATCAAGAAATACTTAAAAAAATGAAATAAAAATGAAATGTCCCTTTAACGTTCCTGATTACAAAAACGTTATGGTTTTATACATAAAACTGCCTAGGCCCGATTCTCACCACTGGTTGCGAATGATCTATGTGAGAGAGCAGCTGGAGATTCGGTTTGTACATCGTGGTAGTACTGGTAAGAGAAATACCAGGAATCCACGGTTAGGTGCTCCAGCCACTGAAATATTGCCATAGCAGTTTAAAATGGCGTTACATCTCATTAAATCAAATCATAGGCCCGATTGTATCAACGCTGTTTAGCACAAACAAAATATTTCACTGTTTTGTTCAATTTTTTCGATGTGAATAATCGAAAAATAACCGAAACAGATATTTGGCCATTTGGTTAACTCTAGCCTGCGTTTATAAAATCGGGCACAGACTAACTTTAAAAAAATATCTTCAACATTAGATCCTATGCTCAAAAATACCATAGCGTTACTCGTCTATTATAGCAATATAAATCTAAGTTTTAAAATTGTGAGTTTCCGCTTTATGTAATTACTGCTTATGAACTCGATTATTTGCACGGGAATTTGATAAGAGTTTTAATTATGAACACTATTTGGAGGATAATTACTGACCTTGACCGGGTAATTATACTAGCCAAATATCAGAATGGTCATTGATATTGTCCAGCAAGATAAACCCGAGACATCTGCATATGTAATGACCCCACTTGTTAAGGTTAAGGCACTCAACTAACGGACTTTGCGCACTAAAATTAAGTTGTCCCGGGTTAATTTTGGTGGACAATACAGCGATGTCGTTGTTATTTATTTGATATTAAAATCAGATAAATGGAGAATGTTTTTATCCAGTTAACCGTAGCGCAATTTCGGTGAAACAATAGTACATCGTATGTGTTGCTATAAAATCTCGTATGTGGCCATAGTTGCGAGACTTTATAACTATAAAGGCCGCACGGTATAATCCATTTTTATTCACCTCACAGGGTGTGGCTAAGCGAAGAGGTTATTCGACGAGTTTACTTCTCGATATTTTGGTTGATATAAGAGAAAAACGTGCGGCACGAGCATGAACACATTTCGAAATTGAAAGAACGTTCTATTGTAAAATGAGTTGTTATAAAACCTCGTAACTACAGCCTGATTCACGCTGTAGTTATAATGGTTTGCAATAATACCGACGATGTACCGCTAAGCGAGAAGGCTGTTTCTCCTCAACACTGTATCCCATCTACACCGGTAGCGTAATGTTTGTAAACGGAAACAATGGCGGAACCCATCGATTCGAACTGGACGCAGTGCTTAGATAAGGTACGTTTTTGTCTTTTCTTCGAGTTAAGAAATATTAAGTAAAACTGAAATCGATTACACACGTACAAACAACAAGGTACTGAAAATCTCGGCGAAAAACATCCGCAGATGGCGGAGTTAACAACGATTTTAGTTCTCGAAATGATCGACTTGTCAACATTACGTTAAAAAACGACAATTTTCTCATACTTTCACCTGTTCTTGAAAAACTAATAATAACCTTAAGAAATCACTGTTCATTTTTTAACACATCTGTGAAAATTGTAAGCTTGGAGCATTCTTATATTGCTTGTAACCGTTCGATTATTGGAACCACCTTACTGTCGGAGTGTACGGTTAGGAAACCGCCTAAAATTTATCGATGACCGGTTGGGAAACGAGGGTAGGTCCGGTTTGGAACTAACATTTTTTTTATAGGAAATGCATTATTCGTTAGTTTTTTGCAAGCATTTGGTTACTCGCGACAAAAACTAAATAGTGAAAACACGATTTCATATATGGGCTTACTTTAAATCAACATATAAACTTGGAAGTGTGCAGGTTCAAAACTCTGGCTGCATTACTGAAATGTCTTAAATTTACCAGCTCAATCTTCACCAATTGATGCCTTTTTGTTTTTATTATATTACATGTACATGTAATAATGTTACATAAATAAGACATAATTGTGTCATACTGACTTTATATACTGCTGCTCTCACTTTCGTGTATAAGATATATCTCATACATGTATATGTGGTCGAGGTTGTCGACTAGACATATGTTTTCAAAACCAAAATTGGTAAACCTTCAACTTCAATGGCATTAATTCTCGTGTCTAAATGGCCATTCTCTTGCATGACACTTAATACACTCGGAATGCGTTCCTCAAAATCTGCTTTGTACCTTCCAATATCAGATGTATCATCTGATTCCATGTAAAATGTATCTTCATCCAGAGATAGGACATCCATTCCGGTGATTGTTTTATAACCCATACCAATATGAAACTCGTGCGGCATTGGAATCTGCTCATCGGTAATAATGTCAAGCGAATGTGTCATATCAGGTTGAGAATACTTGCATTTTTTAGCCAGTGGACTGTTTAGAACAGATATATCTTCATTCTTTTC
Organism: Fragum sueziense; assembly: GCA_963680895.1. NCBI lineage: Eukaryota > Metazoa > Mollusca > Bivalvia > Cardiida > Cardiidae > Fragum > Fragum sueziense. The sequence goes on from OY804596.1 coordinate 32,394,557, forward strand.
GGAAATGGCAACACTCAAGTTACCGGCTTCACCACACTTTACAGTTATTGTATGTCCATCTTTTTTAACTTTCTCAGGAATTACTGCAAAGTTGTGTGTCCGATATCCCGTCAATCCGGTTTTCATGTTAAGTTCACGAGATCTAACTCTGAGTGGATCTTTCTCGTGATACATACAGCTATACTTTACAATGTCTTGAAGATTTGAGCTGCCAAATTGACAGACGTAACAACGAAACGGATCCATTGCTAGAGACTGAAATAGATCAAAATGTGTTTTATTACTGATGTGTCTAAGTAATGTCATACCAGGGTATGCGAGTCATATACTTTTTTTAGAATGCTTGCCAGACCAGTAATGCTCGATTGGTCGAGTTTGCTATGAAATATGCAGAAAGGTTCGCAGAAAGATACTCCGAGTACCTTTTCTGCATACAGAAATGTACTCCATATCTAAAAAGTGCAGAAATGCCATCGAAACTACATACAAGTTCTCCATTTTTTATTGAAAATAACATGTATTAATGAGTTTTGGGACCACCTGATCGAATTTAAGTGAAATAATGCATAATCGTATGACCACGGGAAAACGTATTATTGTAGGTAAAATCCAGCCAAACACTATCAGGTGATCCCGAAACTCAATATTCATGTTTTTAAAGAAAAAAAATGGAGGACTTTTCTGTATTTTCGACAGCTTTTCTGTTCTTTTTTTCCAAATGGAGCACCTTTCTGTATGCAGAAAGGTACCCGGAATGCCTTTCTGCATACAGAAAGATACTCGGAGTACCTTTCGGTATACAGAAAGATACTTGGAGTACCTTTCTGTATGTTTCATAGCGAACTCGACCAACCGACGGTAGATCAGTTGTTAAACTGCAGATTCTTACTTATTTCGCCACTTTATAAATGTTCCTAGTGTAGACATGGCCAGAAATGTTACCTATCTAAAAAGAAGTTTTCCGTTTACAAACCGGACCCAGTCAGTGGCTAGACTGTTTCCCAACCGGACCATGTGCTGTTTCCCAACCGTTCACTATAATTTACACATGGCATTATTGTTTGCCTTCGTTTACATTTATTACTACATCAATTTCAAAGTAACTTTAGAGAGACACTTACAAATATCCATTGTGCAATAAAATGCCGGAATTTATTTAAAAATCGCGTCAAAATATGGAGAAAATAACAATAGTTTCATGGTATGTTCAAAATGCGATGATTTCGAGGGACAAAATCGTGAATTTCTCGGTCATCTATGGACGTTTTTCGTTAAGACTTTCCCAATTTTGTCCTTCTTTCAAGTTTAATTGATTCCAATTGTACTTGAATTTTTTTAAGTCGCAGAATTGACATAGTGGTACCTAATGTAAGCGCTTTATCCAATGTCAGTCGATGGGTTCCGCCATTGTTTCCGTTTACAAACATTACGCTACCGGTGTAGATGGAATACAGTGCTCAAGCTTAAATGTAATGAACCGTTTACAAGGCTCCGCCCTGTCTCCCGAAAAAAATCAGAATATAATTTGATCACATGTTTATTTACATATATTCTGCTTTTATTCGGGAGACAGGGCGGAGCTTAGTAAACGGTTCATTCCATTTAAGCATGGGGAGAAACAGCCTTCTCGATTAGCGGTAATTCGTCGGTATTGTTGCAAAACATCATAACTACAGCGTGAATCAATCTGTAGCTACGAGGTTTTATGACAACACATTTTACAATCGCACATTGTTTCAATTTGAAATGTGTTCATGCTCGTGCCGCGCGTTTTTTCTCTTCTATCAACCAAGGTATCGAGAAGTAAACTCGTCGAATAACCTCTTTACTTAGCCACACCCTGTCAGGTGAATAAAAACGGAATATATACCAGCCCAATGTTATTGAAAACAAATCACAGGTTTTGAATTTAGAAAGTATTCGTTTATGGAAACGTACATGTTCAAGTCTGTGATAGCGCAGTGGAAAGACGTAGGACTTCTACCCGAACGGACCAAGTTCGATTCCGCTACGAGACATGATTAATTTAATTTCAACGATTTTCCTTTTTTCTTTTGTTCTATTCATTTGTTTGATGTTTGTACTTGAACCCGTTTACAGACAACAACTATGCGGATATGTCCAACCATTTTTCAAAGACGACACAAGAAAAGCGCTTGTGAATTTTATCAAGGGGGAATGCTCCAGTTTCCTAATTTTTTTCCCAATAATAGAATTTATTTATATTTTGCATGTTGAAAAAACATGTTAATTCCAATTAAAAAATAAAATAAAAATGGATGGTCATCGATTTTTGTTTGAATTTTATAGGCATTCGTATCACATACCCCTACATCGAAAAAATGCACAATTTCTTGCACCTGTCCAAGGTCACTAAAATGCTTATAAAATGCTGCATATTCATCGTTTAGTCCCGAAAACGGATTTAAAGTACCGTCTTACATTAACCCTTTCCCAAACGACAAAATTTTAGGGTGATCCACTTCAAAAACTGGTACAAATGACAAAGAGGATGTAATTTAAGAAAGGATTTGTGTAAAATATGGCACAGAAAATATTGAGACAAAAGGAGAAACTGCTGGTTATCAGCAGTTTCTTCTTTTGTTTCAATGTTTTCCAAAGTCTTTTCCACCAGGGACGTCAAAACCAGGTCTTGTTTGGGAAAGGGTTAAATAAGAACGGAAAACCCAAAATATGTGCTATTATAAACGCGTAAATGTATAAAACAGCATGCTCACGTGTTCGGTTAGATCAACGAAGCTGGAGTGTTTTATGTCAAAATTTGCATATTTTTGGAAATATTTCAAGTTCTACATAATAGAATTTGATGAAACTCCCTCATTGTATTAAGCAACATGTCCTGGTAATAATTCGAAAAGAAAAAGTATAGGTCAGCGCACTACTTAGTGAATTACAACAAATTTTATCAGCTACACATGAATAAAATGACGCAAAACAGTGGTAACTACATACACACTTACGACTGTCTTGCTCTAAATAATCGATTTCCATCTTGAGGAAATCAGTTTCGCATAATAAATACACTTTTACCTTCGAAAATGGTAAATGATAATGATGTGTTATATAATTGAAAATATAGTAGCGAAACATATTGGTATGAAACATTTAATTTACTACAGTAAAATCTTTGAGGGAATAGTTCTAAGTGGTCGCTTCTCCATGTTTTTCTCTTGATGTTCTCTATGTGAAGTGTCAAAATCAAATATTTCTGGAAAAATGAAATGGCACATTTTCATAAACAGATCTTTAATTATTGTTTGCTATTATTTCTTTTCTTTAAACATTTGTAGATATATGGAAAATACATGTATATAGATCTAGTTTGTGTTTTTATTTGGAATCTTCAGTTTACAATAAAACATAGGTCTATATTTGCATTCGTATAGCATAATAATCTAATATTAGTTGATTTCATTAAAATCCGAGCGTTTTGATTGGCTATTTTTTTTCATAACTCCATGAAAAAAATTTGGCTTTGCCGGAACTGGTTTAAACATATTTTATTGCCAAAATACATTTTGTACATAATACACATACAATAGATATTAAATAATTACAATAAAGGCAAAAGGGTTTGGCCACAGAACGGAACTTCTTTCGGTGTCAACAATATGGATAAATGGATGTGTCCTGATATTCAATTGTGTGACCGATGATAAAACATCCAATTAAACATGTGTTAAAAGAGGAGAAACGATCACGTAGTAATTTGCTTTCATTACGGTTCAATAGCCAGTCCAATATCTTTCGTTGAAAATGGGTCAGTCAAGTTTACTGAACTATGAAATATGCGACCCACTTCAAGCGCTAAAAATAGGAACTAGGACACGTCTATTTTTAGAATCTTTCTATGCCCAAATTCTTACACGTTTTAATGTCCGAAACTAAACAATGATATTCGATAAGCCATGCATTTAATCGCGTTCACAATAATTGATTGATCAACTAAGTGGTTATTTTGAGGTTAATGACATAGACATCTTGTCTAATAGGCCTTGCTAGTATTCGCGTGTTGCTATAGGCATTTCAAAGCGAAAGTAGAAATCTGGGAAACCAGAATATGTGATGGTATGCTCAAAATGCATAGAAATCAGACTAGCAATCCTTTCACCACTTGGTTTAAAAAACGGTGTTAACTTTTTAATCTATAGATATCACGGTGGATAACCCATGTGACTTTTGGGAAGCGTTAACACCGAAAAAATCGTCCGCTTCAAGGTATGTTTGGTTTAATTTCTCAGCTTATACTCTGTTGATTTTGACGAGATAAAGTGCACGGAACGCGCATTTGAGAGGGCTATTCCCGTTTGTAACTCTGCTCCGATCCCGTGATTTCTTCAAACATTCAAGCGAAAGTTTTCTTCGGTGCATGTGAATGCTTCCCACTTTCGTTTTGCACTTACAAACACTTTGGCTCGAATGTTTGAAGAAACCACTGGATTTGGAGCAGAGTGAGTTAGAGCCGGGAATATCCCTCTCAAGGGCGCGTTCCGTGCACTTTATCTCATCAAAATCAATAGGGTATAAGCTGAGAAATTAAACAAAACATACCTTGAAGCGGACGATTTTTTCGGTGTTAACGCTTCCCTAAAGTCATGTGAGTTACCCACTGTGGATTTAGACCTAGATGAATAGGCCTACATAGAATCAAATCAATTTACATTGTTGGTATGTTAACCATTTCCCAAATAGAAACATTTCAGATTGGTCAAAATAAAAAAAAGCCGTAGCAGACGACAAAATTGGTACATACCTAGATAAAATTAGAACTATTTGTAGATAATACCAAAGACAATATCGAGGTTAAAGTAGAAAATTTTGATTATTAGCAGTTTCTTCTTTCATCCCAATATTCCCCCGAACATTTTCTTTTCGGGCTGTCAAACCCGGTCTTATTTGGGAAAGGGATAAAGTAGTGACGGAACACATGTTTTAGCTAGTAAGACATGTAGTTTTCAGAGATCAAATGCTTTCTAATTAGGGTATAGACTCCTTTCATTTATGTTTTAGTCCGTACCCGCAGAACACTTCCGGTAATCCGAGACTTCTCTGATGAAAATTCGCTCGATGATACTTGGATGTCGCTATTTACATCGGAGCGCTGTCCAATTCAAACACAAAAGAAAATTCCGACACAAGTTATGTCGCTGTGTCGGAATTTTCTTTTGTTTTTGAATTGGACAGCGCTCCGATGTAAATAGCGACATCCAAATAACGAAGAGCGAATTTTCATCAGAGAAGACTCTGATTAACTTCCGGAGGCAAACAATGGGTTTATGGGAAATTAACATTGTATACATGTGAATTGTTACTAAAAATAGTAACAAATCGACATTTTCAAAACGAGGCTCCCACAAAATGCGGAGAAATCGATGACGACGCACGTGCATTCAATATACAGCGATTAAGCACACGTGCATTCAATATACAGTGATAAAGAGAAGTTTTAAGTGGAACAAAAACTACGAAATTGAATGAATTCGTTGATAGCCGGTAAGGTGGTTATTTTATTTGATTTACAGTCAAGAAAATTCGGCATTTTTGGCCAACATTGGAGGGGCTTAGCCCCCCCCCTGTTCCTACGGGCCTGTACATCAAATAGATTTATGAACCGTGACCTGTCGCACTAGTCTATTATACAAGAAAACCTACTTCAGAACATGACATTGGGTATAGGAGTACATATAGAGTGCTAGAATGCCTTATAGTCGTTTTCGGCTGGGAGAATTCGACATTTTAAATTCCCTATTTGTTTATGTCAAAGGGGGGTAATTCACAAAATTGACAGATTAGACCTTTATTTTAGAGCTTGCTACAAGTGATAAGAGAGATGTTTTGTGGTTTTTTGGCAACCGGGATATGACCAATTCCGTAAAAATAATGAATCGTTTATCGCGCGTATGTGGCATTAGATGAAATTAGCTGTAAATGCATTAAGGGCCGTGACTCTGACATTAAAGGAGACAAGGCAATGAAACTTCGACAAAACGATTGCCGAATGCCATGGAAATATTGTAAAAATAAAATCAGGCTTTTAGTTCGATACTTTTTCAGAAACAAGAAATCTTGCAGCGTAAAGTTTTCTCTTTTGTTCAGTATATTTTGCTGATATGGAACAGACATTATCCTTTCATAATTTGTATTTTGTAACTTTCTAAAGAATCAAATTCAATTAATTACTTTTATCCAACTCCGTGTAATTCATATTGCTAACAACTAGAAAGGCCTTTAGACATAATCAGCAAATTTGCTTTCCAACAGTACTTTCAGTACTTTGATTTTAAGGTTTGCAACCCATCAATAGCACTAAAGAGCCAGAGGAGAAATTTGATAAGTGCCAGCAATTCCTAAACTGTGTTACATTTCCATTCTAAACATATCCATTTTGAACGGTTTAGAATTTTGAATCAATGCATACTTACGGAAATATTTGACAAAAATGTTCAAAATTACCTCCGCTGCTTATGAATATAGAGTAAAATATTATTTGTAAATTATTATCCTTTTGAAGCATAATCTTGAAATCCGGCACATTGAATCAAGTTATAAGAAGTGTATTTACAAATGTGTGTAATTTGATGCATTTCGTACGGCTAAAAAGTGGTGTTTTTAAGGATGGGCTGTATACCTTAACCGACAAACTATCATCTACAACTAATGGTTGCTTATGTCCTTCAATTTTGTGTTACTCAGCTTCAACCATTTCTAGATGAAAGGAACTTGCACGATTTCTATGTCTATAATTCAGAAATTGGCTAGTCTATCAAGAAAGGGTGTTAATTCATTATTTATGCTCCTTTCAGGCAACTTCTTGTTGAAAGAGATGCCACTTTTCCAAAAAGACATACTGTTCTGTGTTGTCATCAACTTATGTCCGGGTTTGCCATTCAAATTTTCAATATGCTGTTCGTGATAGCCAAATCGGCATCAGTGTTAAGTTTTAATCGGTCAGTCTGAATTTAATTCAATTCAGACAGTTTTCTAAATTTACACAGTGTAAGAAAATTGATTGACTATTTTAATTGTTATATTAATTCTAATGATCATCTTATCATTTTCTCATTATATGGACTGAAAGTTGGATTTTACGTAAAAAATGTGAAGTTACGACTTTGTCGCTGAATAATTTTGTTGTTTGGGGATTCTTTGGGCTAATATAAACAAGAGATGTTTGTAAAACATATATGCCCCCTTCAAGTGCCTTCATTTGATGTAGGTCAAAGTCCAAGGTCAAGTTAACAAGGTCCAAGGTAATGGTCAAATATGAAAGGTCTTGGTAGGAGGTGTCTATGTGTGAAATATCAAGGCTGTATATGTAAAAGTAAAATGAAATATAGGCCAGATTAAAGTTTTTAAAAGTAGGCCAAATGCCAAGGTCAAGGTCATGGTCAAATGTTAAATGTCTATGTGTGAAATGTCAAGGCTGTAGGTGTAATAGGACATCAGATAAAGGCTAGGTTAAAGATTTCTAAAAGTATGTAAAAATCAAAGGTCAAGGTCACACAGGTCAAGGTCATGGTCAAATGTGAAAGGTCTTGGTAGGAGGTGTCCATGTGTAAAATATTGAGGCTGTATAGGTAACAGGACATGAGATATATGCATAGTTTAAGTTTTTTATAAGTAGGTCAAACTCCAAGGTCAAGGTCCAAAGTCATGGTCAAATGTGAAATGTCTTGGTTGGAAGTGACCATGTGTGAAATATCAAGGCTATATGTGTAAAATGACATGAAATATAGGCCAGGTTAATGTATTATAAAAGTAGGTCAAACACCAAGGTCAAGGTCACAAGGTCCAAGGTCATGGTCAAATGTGAAAGGTCTTGGTAGGAGGTGTCCATCCATGTGTAAGATATCGAGATTGTATAGGTAACAGGACATGAGATATAGGCCTAGTTTAATTTTTTTAAAAGTAGGTCAAACTTCAAGGTCAAGGTCAAAGGTCATGGTCAAATGTGAAATGTCTAGGTTGGAAGTGACCATGTGTGAAATATCAATGCTGTATGTGTAAAATGACATAAAATATAGACCAGCTTAATGTATTATAAAAGTAGGTCAAACACTAAGGTCACAAGGTCCAAGGTCATGGTCAAATGTGAAAGGTCTCGGTCGTAGGTGTCCATGTGTCAAATAAGGCTGTATGTGTAAAAGGACATGATATATCAGCTAGGTTAAAATTTTATAAAAGTAGGTAAAAGTCCAAGGTCAAGGTCACAAGGTCCAAGGTCATGGTCAAATGTGAAAGGTCTTGGTAGGATGTGTCCATGTGTATAATTTAATTATTGTATAATTTATGTGTGAAATATCAAGGCTGTATGTGTAATAGCACATGAGATATAGGCCCAGTTTATTTTTTTAAAAGTAGGTCAAACTTCAAGGTCAGGGTCACAAGGTCCAAGGTCATAGTCATATGTGATAGGTCTTAGTCAGAGGTTTCCATGTGTCAAATATCAAGGCTGTATGTGTAAAAGGACATGATATATCGGCCAGGTTAAAGTTTTTAAAATGTAGGTCAAACTCCAATGTCAAGGTCACAAGGTCCAAGGTCATGGTCAATTGTGAAAGGTCTTGGTAGGAGGTGTCCATGTGTGAAATATCAAGGCTGTATGTGTAATAGGTCATGAGATATATGCCCGGTTTATTTTTTTTAAAGTAGGTCAAACTCCAAGGTCAAGGTCACAAGGTCCAAGGTCATGGTCAAATGTGAATGATGTTGATAGGAGGTATCTATGTGTGAGATATCAAGTCTGTATGTGTAAAAATACATGAGATATAGGAAAGGTTAAGAATTAAGTGTAAAAATCAACAAAGGGCAATAACTCCAAGAAGTTGATCGGCAAGGTTACGGTTCTTGTGCACTGCACCTCTCCATAATGAGATCTATCCACCTGTAAAGTTTCATGATTCTACCTAACATACTTTTTGAGTTGTGGTCTGGACAAGAATCAAGTTATAAAATCAACAAAGGGCAATAACTCAAAAATTTTGATTGGCAGAGTTACGGTTCTTGTGCACTGCACCTCTCCATAATGAGATCTATCCACCTGTAAAGTGTCATGATTCTACCTTATATACTTTTTGAGTTATGCTCCGGACAAGAATCAAGTTTGAAAATCAACAAAGGGCAATAACTCAAAAAATTTGATCAGCAGAGTTACGGTTCTTGTGCACTGCACCTCTCCATAATGAGATCTATCCACCTGAAAAGTTTCATGATTCTACCTAACATACTTTTTGAGTTATGCTCCGGACAAGAATCAAGTTTGAAAATCAACAAAGGGCAATAACTCAAAAAATTTGATCGGCAGAGTTACGGTTCTTGTGCACTGCACCTCTCCATAATGAGATCTATCCACCTGTAAAGTTTCATGATTCTACCTTACATACTTTTTGAGTTATGCTCCGGACAAGAATCAAGTTTGAAAATCAACAAAGGGCAATAACTCCAAAAATATGATCAGCAGAGTTACGGTTCTTGTGCACTGCACCTCTCCATAATGAGATATATCCACCTGTAAAGTTTCATGATTCTACCTAACATACTTTTTGAGTTATGCTCCGGACAAGAATCAAGTTTGAAAATCAACAAAGGGCAATAACTCCAAAAAATTTGATCGGCAGAGTTACGGTTCTTGTGCACTGCACCTCTCCATGATGAGATCTATCCACCTGTGAAGTTTCATGATTCTACCTTTAATACTTTTCGAGTTATGCTCCGGACAAGGTTTGGTCTACGGACAGACCGACCGACCGACCGACCGACCTTCCGACCGACCGACACTTGCAAATCAATATACCCCCATTTTCTTCGAAAGGGGGCATAAATATGTAGGTGCTCAAATGTATGGCCAGCCAAGTGCACTACATGTTTGAGTTTATTGGGGTTTTACGCCGTTTTCAACTACCAGGGTCATATCGCGGCGGCTGGAGCACCTAACCGTGGGTCCTTGGTATTTCTCGCACCAGTACAACCACAATATCCAAACCGAGCCTCCAGCTGCTCTCCACATATAGATGATTCACACCCATTGGTGAGAGACAAATGACTTTTGTCAAATGTCAGAATGGATACTGGCCGAGCCGGGGTTCGAACTCGAGACCCCTGGATTGAAAGACTCCGACGTAACCGACTGAGCTATCCGGGCTCGGCAAGTGCACTACAAATATAGCTGAGAAAGGCTTTAACACAAAAACAAAGATGGAACAAGTATGACCTACCCAGTACACCCGCTATTTATAGATGATACTGCCCAAGGTTAGCAACCGCTGTAGTGATAGCCGGTAATAGGGTGTGATAATGGTTGTGGTAGATCTTTTAAAAAGCAGGCGATAAAAAGTTATTGACGAAAAAACAAAATTTTCACCATCATGATTATATTGACATCCTAGATACATATTGTTAAGATACACGACACCAATGGATTATTCGGTAACTAAAGGTAAATTCAAAAGTACTTGCAGACGACAAAAATCTTATGAAAGTAGATTTTGCGTATGTTTGCTATAGCATAGGAAATATCGAGAGATAAGAAGAAATCATTGAAATTCAACAATTTCTTCTTTTCTCTCAATATTTTCCCAAACCATTGCTTATTCATTTAAGTTTCATAATCGCAGAAATTTTAATCGTTCAAATCACAATTAAGACAGTTGTTACAGTTTTATAGCAAGTTTCTTTGTACTATATTTAATTAACTTTGATTATTACGCTTCCTTATCATCATAATTGTTGACCTCAAAGAATAAGAATTGGCTCTAAATGATCTCCAGTAAACACCACGTGCACCTTTATCATGTCTGCCGTACAGGTATTCGCCATTTAAATCACATTCCATACAATGCTTAAACCACCAAGCTCCTTTATACGTCACTGCACAATTACTGCTGGATTCATCGTTGTCCCTGTCGTATGTTGTAAATTCATACCCAGAACTGTAGCTCAAGTTATCACCTGAAATACATAGGAACGGAACAGTGGACCCTTTTACAGATGGTATATATCGTCGCTTTTTATCGAAAATATCGTATCTGCAGCTTAAAACAAGCTGCAGATACGAGATTTTCGTTGAAAAGCAGTTTCAGCTTAGTTTACTCATTGGCAAAGCACGGACTTTGTTACTTCGAGTATACATACATGTATATACTAGTATACATAACCTCTGTGAAGTTGGCTACCTATTCCCTATTCCCAATTCATTACCTATTCACATGTGAAGTCTGTTACCTATTCCATATTCCCTATTAATTACCTATTCAAGTGTGAAGTTGGTTACCTATTCCCTGTTACCTATTCATTACCTATTCGAGGTTTTAGGTCTGATTTGACCCCAAAGTGCGTCAAACATTGTTAAATTGTAGACTTGATGCCTAGTAAATGATTGTCTTCATTCCAGTGAAAAAAGAAACATCCAACTGGTGAAAATTGACTTAAAACATGCATATTAGATATCCTCATTAAAAGTTCATTACCTATTTGAAAATGACTCTCTGCCGTCCCGGCCAATATATCACCATTTCTATGTCCAAAACAACTGAAGGATTTAAAAAAATATCACACAAATGGAGCAAATTGGCTTATTACCTATTCAGAACGCTCGTTACCTATTCGTTACCTATTCGAACAAACGACTCCCTGCCGACCTATGCAACAAAATATCGCCTCCTACGATGTCCAAAATTACAGAATAGTTCTAAATTCGATCCCCTGTCACAGGAATAGCTCAAAATGTCATTAAAGCTGGTGGGAATTGGCTTGTTACCTATTCAGAACGCCCGTTACCTATTCGAACAAACGACTCCCTGCCGCCCTAGGCAACAAAATATCGCCTCTTACGATGTCTATAATTACAGAATAGTTCTAAATTCGATGCCCTGTCACAGCAAAAGCTAAAAATGTCATTAAAGCTGGTGGGAATTGGCTTGTTACCTTTTCAGAACGCCCGTTACCTATTCGTTACCTATTCAAACAAACGACTCCCTGCCGCCCTAGGCAACAGAATATCGCCACTTACGATGTCTAAAATTACAGAATAGTTCTAAATTCGATACCCTGTCACAGCAAAAGCTAAAAATGTCATTAAAGCTGGTGGGAATTGGCTTGTTACCTATTCAGAACGCCCGTTACCTATTCGAACAAACGACTCCCTGCCGACCTATGCAACAAAATATCGCCTCCTACGATGTCTAAAATTACAGAATAGTTCTAAATTCGATGCCCTATCACAGGAATAGCTAAAAATGTCATTAAAACTGGTGGGAATTGGCTCGTTACCTATTCAGAACGTCCGTTACCTATTCGTTACCTATTCGAACAAAAGACTCCCTGCCGACCTATACAACAAAATATCGCCTACTACGATGTCTAAAATTACAGAATAGTTCTAAATTCGATGCCCTGTCGCAAGAATACTTTAAAATGTTATTCAAACTGGTGGAATCTGGCTTGTTACCTATTCAGAACTCCCGTTACCTATTCGTTACCTATTCGAACAAACGACTCCCTGCCGACCTGTGCAACAGAATATCGCCTCCTACGATGTCTAAAATTACAGAATAGTTCTAAATACGATGCCCTGTCACAGGAATAGCTAAAGACGTCATTAAAGCTGGTGGGAATTGGCTTGTTACCTATTCAGAACTCCCATTACCTATTCGTTACCTATTCGAACAAACGACTCCCTGCCGACCTATGCAACAAAATATCGCCTCCTACGATGTCTAAAATTACAGAATAGTTCTAAATACGATGCCCTGCCAAAGGCATAGCTAAAACGTCATTAAAGCTGGTGGGAATTGGCTTGTTACCTATTCAGAACGCCTGTTACCTATTCGTTACCTATTCAAAAAAACGACTCCCTGCCGCCCTAGGCAACAAATTATCGCCTCCTACGATGTCCAAAATTACAGAATAGTTCTAAATTCGATCCCCTGTCACAGCAAAATCTAAAAATGTCATTAAAGCTGGTGGGAATTGGCTTGTTACCTATTCAGAACGCCCGTTACCTATTCGTTACCTATTCGAACAAACGACTCCCTACCGCCCTAGGCAACAAAATATCGCCTCTTACGATGTCTAAAATTACAGAATAGTTCTAAATTCGATGCCCTGTCACAGCAAAAGCTAAAAATGTCATTAAAGCTGGTGGGAATTGGCTTGTTACCTATTCAGAACGCCCGTTACCTATTCGTTACCTATTCGAACAAACGACTCCCTGCCGCCATAGGCAACAAATTATCGCCTCTTACGATGTCTATAATTACAGAATAGTTCTAAATTCGATGCCCTGTCACAGCAAAAGCAAAAAATGTCATTAAAGCTGGTGAGAATTGGCTTGTTACCTATTCAAACGCCCGTTACCTATTCGTTACCTATTCGAACAAACGACTCCCTGCCGCCCTAGGCAACAAAATATCGATTCTTACGATGTCTAAAATTACAGAATAGTTCTAAATTCGACGCCCTGTCACAGAAATAGCTAAAAATTTCATTTAAACTGGTGGGAATTGGCTCGTTACCTATTCAGAACGTCCGTTACCTATTCGTTACCTATTCGAACAAAAGACTCCCTGTCGACCTATGCAACAAAATATCGCCTTCTACGATGTCCAAAATTACAGAATAGTTCTAAATACGATGCCCTGTCACAAGAATACTTAAAAATGTTATTCAAACTGGTGGAATGTGGCTTGTTACCTATTCAGAACTCCCGTTACCTATTCGTTACCTATTCGAACAACGGACACCCTGTCGACCTATGCAACAAAATATCGCTTCCTACGATGTCTAAAATTACAGAATAGTTCTAAATGCGATGCCCTGTCACAGGAATAGAAAAAACGTCATTAAAGCTGGTGGGAATTGGCTTGTTACCTATTCGGAACGTCCGTTACCTATTCGTTACCTATTCGAACAAACGACTCCCTGCCGACCTATGCAACAAAATATCACCTCCTAGAATGTCCAAAATTACAGAATAGTTCTAAATTCGATGCCCTGTCACAGGAATAGCTGGAATGTCATTTAAGCTGGTGGGAATTGGCTTGTTACCTATTCAGAACTCCCGTTACCTATTCGTTACCTATTCGAACAAACAACTCCCTGCCGACGTATGCAACAAAATATCGCCTCCTACTATGTCCAAAATTACAGAATAGTTCTTAATTCGATCCCCTGTCACAGGAATAGCTAAAAATGTCATTAAAGCTGGTGGGAATTGGCTTGTTACCTATTCAGATCGCCCGTTACCTATTCGTTACCTATTTGAACAAACGACCCCCTGCCGACCTATGCAACAAAATAACGCCTCTTACGATGTCTATAATTACAGAATAGTCTAAATTCGATGCCCTGTCACAGCAAAAGCTAAAAATGTCATTAAAGCTGGTGGAATTTGGCTTGTTACCTATTCAGAACGCCGGTTACCTATTCGTTACCTATTCGAAAAAACGACTCCCTGCCGACCTATGCAACAAAATAACGCATCCTACGATGTCTAAAATTACAGAATAGTTCTAAATTCGATGCCCTGTCACAGGAATACTTAAAACGTCATTAAAGTTAGTGGTAATTGGCTTGTTACCTATTCAGAACGCCCATTACCTATTCGTTACCATTTTGAACAAACGACTCCCTGCCGACCTATACAACAAAATAACGCCTCCTACGATGTCCAAAATTACAGAATAGTTCTAAATTCCATCCCCTGTCACAGGAATAGCTAAAAATGTCATAAAAGCTGGTGGGAAATTGGCTTGTTACCTATTCAGAACGCCCGTTACCTATTCGTTACCTATTCGTTACCTATTCGTTACCTATTCGAACAAACGACTCCGTCCCAGCAAGCAATTTGTATGGGTCCCATATGGGTCCCTTATGGACACCTTTATGGGTCCCATAAGGGCAACCCATATGGGACCCATTTAGGATGTGCAACCGGGGGCCGTATGGGTCCTATCTGGGCAGCCCATATACATGCAATATGGGACCCATATGGGTCCCAAATGGGCAGACCCATATAGACAACCCTGATCTAACCCATTTCTATTGGCTTTCGTTTTGTGTTGATCGAAGATGAAAACCTTCCAGAGCTTCTCACTCAGAAGGGGTAATCATTCCCCATCATAGAGGATTAAGGTCTCGCCAGGTATGTCTGACGACCTTGACACATTTTCTAAGGTTTGATACCTGGGAATGTGGTCTTGACTGTCATAACATTTTCGAGGCTTTCTATAACTATCTATATGTTTTTTTTTTTTTTGTTTTTTTTATATATATATTTTTATGTCTAGATTTATTTCTATCTTTTTTTTGAAAATGTGTACACAATTTAATTTCTTTTAACAGAATCATATAGGATTATCAAGCCAAAGTCTTTCTTTACATAAACGCTTTGTAAAAACATGATTTATTGTCAAGATTTTAAATTATTTCCCTTTAATATACATAAAACTCCTTGTAACACACTAATTGATAAGATTATGTTAGTGATTTGAACAGACTAATTACAGTTTAAACACCGTTAAATCGACAAAATAATTCGGATGATCCAACATGAAGCCCATGTTTTAAAAAACGATATTGACAAAGAATGTACTTCTGTACAATATAGCGCAGAAAAAACTTATGCAAAAGAAGAAAATGCCGATTATCAACTTTTGCTAATATATCTAGGCCTATATTTTTTGGCAATTTAGGCCTACCTTTCTATTAGAGAAGTCAATACCAGGTTTTGTTCGAGAAAGGATTAGACATGTCTCATGATGTTGCCTTACTTGTCTTGCTGAATCTAATGTTGTTGTTTTTCAATTTGTATTGATTTGATGGTCATTAATTTTGATGGATTTAAATAAGATCGTCATTCAAATTGAAAACTTATAATTCTATAGGCTACATGATTCAGATTATGGATATTTTAGATATGCTCATGTATACATAATTGTTCTGTTGTACTTGAATGGGCGCAAGCCGATTACTGTAACTGGGACCCCCATAGTCAAAACAACATGGGCTTTCCTACATAGGTCCTATATGGGCATACCCATATGGGCTTGCCCATACACAGCCCATATGCTGGGAATATGGGACCAATCTGAGACCCTTATGATCAAACCCACATGGGCTTACCTACATAGGTCCTATTTGGGTCCAATATGGGCCTACCCATATGGGCTTACCCATACACATCCCATATTGGACCCATATAAGCATGTTTGCTGGGGTGCCGCCTTAGGCAACAAAATATCGCCTCTTACGATGTCTAAAATAACAGGATAGTTCTAAATACGATGCCCTGTCACAGGAATAGCTAAAGACGTCATTAAAGCTGGTGGGAATTGGCTTGTTACCTATTCAGAACGCCCGTTACCTATTCGTTACCTATTCGAACAAACTACTCCCTGCCGACCTATGCAACAAAATATCGCCTCCTACGATGTCCAAAATTACAGAATAGTTCTAAATTCGATGCCCTGACACAGGAATAGCTGGAATGTCATTTAAGCTGGTGGGAATTGGCTTGTTACCTAATAATAGGTAATGAATAGGGAATAGGGAATAGGTAGCCAACTTCACAGAGGTGTATACATACCCGGTATATGTACCGCTCCGCCCCGGTAAAATGTATGAATTATTTGAGTGTTTAAAGGTCGAACGCGGCTACTTTCCTTTGCAGTTGTCTTTGTCAAGCTTCTTAAACAACCATAGTGGTTAAAGCCTGAAAGGCACATTACTCTTACATGTACGAGGGACGGTCGGAAAGTAGTTGGACTTTTCGTGCTGCTGTCTCTCCATTTGCAACTGTATATACACATTATATATTGGTGAAATCTACATCCATTTGCCATTAATGTGGTCAGTTTAATTTCAAAGAAAGTTGAATATATGTAATATTCTGTCCACTTATATGTGATAGGGGTTTTATGTACAATAAGCTATTTGTTAGAGGAACAACAAGGGTAACCAGAACAAAAGAACAGTCTAGTCATTTTATCGCGAAGAATTAAAGTTTTTGCACTACTTTATCACTGAAGATTGAATAACGGTTCATAATTCCGAACTTGGGATAAAAACTCAGTCACAGCAGTCATAGAAACGAGCTGGTTCCCCACCTCTGAATAAATTAAGTTTTTACATTCGGCTGGTAGTCATGTTTGTTGCTTTTGTGGATTCACGAGGTCTAATAGTTAGTCATTTCATGTCAAATGGTAAAAACTGTCATTGCTAAGTACAATTCTGAAGTATTTCAGAAAAAAAACAAAGAATAAATGCTGAAGTAAACGCGTCCCAGATTAGCAAAGAAAAATGTTTTCTACTTTACGATTACGCACGCTCCCATACCACCGCATCTACAGTGGAGATTATCAAATATTACCCATGACAAAAGTTGTTTTACTCTTCTTATAGCCCAGGCCCTACACCACACGACTTTTATTTGTGTCTAGAACTGATAAAATGCTTGCTGAGAAGAAATTTGAGACCAGGGCGCCTTTGATACCGGTGGTTACACAGTACCTAATACAGTGGGTCTACGTCATGGTTAATAGTGGCAATAGTAAAGCTCCTACGAAGATGCCAAAAATGCATAGACATAGATGGATAATTTCTTTAAACAGTGTAGAAAGAATTTTGTTAAAAATTAAATGGTTTTAGAGAACTAGTCAAAAGTCCAACTACTTTCCGACCGTCCCTCGTATCTACCAGAGTATCCGGTCACAAACAGTCTATAACCATTCGTCTCGTCACCGACATGAAAAGTGCTGTATTCGGCATACGTGTATACATTATCAAAGTCAGACATGTTGATCATAAGCTCGTGGCTAAAATCAGGTTGGTTCTAGATAGGTACATTACCCTTATATTTACTTACCAGCATCACCAGAATATCCAGTAACAAACAGTCTGTAATTATTTGCTTCGTCGCCGATATGGAATGTGGTGTATTCAGCATACCTTTTGTCGCTTTCGAAGTCGGACATACTGATCATTAGTTCATGGTGATAAGTTGATGATATAAGATGTATTACGTCATTACCTACATGGAAAACTAAGATACTTGGGCATATCCAATAAATGTCCATTTCTTGGAACTAAATTCAATTGACCAATAGGGTTCGGTTTTCTCGTGTAAGCAAATACGTCATCGTCACGCCTCACTGGTCTAAAAATAGATTGGGAATCCTCTATCGTACAAATATGGCTGTGAATCTCGCGAAGTTTTTCCACGTTCAACTTGCTGAAGATGACGTTCTAAGAGCTGGATTGCCGTAATCATTTGTTGAGAAACATTATAATTCAGAGTTGAGCAGGTTGCTGCACTGTCGTGTACTTTTTAAGATAGGTAACTATGAAATAACCAGTTGACAAGTAATGTTTACACATATGGTCCTGCCTTAGCTTCGTCGTGCTGCTCGTGCGTATTCGCTTAACACTTTCCAAAACGACATAATGTCATGTTGGGCCAAATTGAAAAAAAGTCTGAGGATGACAAAACGGATGTGAATACTTTTAGTGTTTTATGTCGGAGAAAATATCGAGGCAAAAGTAGAATGATTATCAATATCCAAAGTTATTCACACTCATTTTGTCTGCTGTGCAGGTCTTTTCAATTTGGTCGATCATCATTTTCTTCTTTTGCCATAATGTTTTCCCAAGAATTTTCTGTTGGGGACTTCAAACCCGGTCTTGTTTGCGAAAGAATTAATCTAGAATAAAACTAGAATTTGTCGCTGAATGTGATTTGATACCCCCACAGGCTATCACTACAACAGAGGGCAATAACTAACAAAATAAGCAAGGTAGAGTTATGCTCCTTGTATGTTGCACTTCTCTTTGGTGAGATCTATCTACCCGAGAAGTTTCATGATTATAGCTACTTTACTTTCAGACTTTTCGATGTTTTTTCTGGTTAAGCTGCTGAGGAATCTAAAGAAAAAACGTTTGTCATTTCTGGTCTGTCTCCGTATCTGGAATCAATGTTGCATGTTGAATATGCGCAATGTTTCGTAGTTTTATTTCCGCCTGCATTATCTATGATCGACTAATATCTCGCTTGAAAATAATCATTTTTCGTTAACACTGTTACGAAAAAAAAAATATCCGATTCATGACCGATAAACAAAATATTAGACTGGTACCCGGCAAACGTTGTTGAGGGATTTCCCATCAAAAATCTATTTTTAGCACACGAGCCCGCGAAAATTGTTCCTTATTCTGTACATTTTATAGAGACAGTCCATCTTTCCGTTATGGCAAGATGTGCACTATTTTATCCTATCATAGGCATATAGCGCTATATCAAAAGAAATACTAATATGCAGAAAGTAACGCTATTTTGTAGTCAAATATTACGTACTTGACTTGCATATCAATCAACCTACCAAAACCACCGACTGGCTAAACAGTAGATTCAAGAAGTTTGCTCTCAAATACAGAAATCATTATTACACGGGTGGGCATCAGGGGAGCTACCTCAAAAATGTGTTAACGTAAATTTGTTCCCACGCCATATCCGGGAATGTCGAGGTAGTGGAAATCCCCGTATTTTGACAAACGGACAAAGGTGACCTCTCGCTTTTATTTGTTTTTTTTCTTTCAAAGAGCGCATTACTTAAAAATCTGGCGATGCAGTGCAATGCTACTATGTTTTAGCAATGCATGAAGACCGAAAACCCCATTAGAATGTGGAAAATACGAGCAGGACGACATTAATTCCAGGACTGGTGGATTGCATTGTCATATCGGCAGGGCATCTCGAGGCAGATATTTATGAAATAATAACAGGTTTAGAGGTCTTTATTTACCAAATAAAACCCGATGTGCGACGGACTACATGTGTAGGTAAAGACCGAGGCGCTCCGCGCCGAGGTATTTGGCTTAACATGTAGTTCAGAGCACAGAGGTTTTTATTTGGCAAATAAAGACCTCTAAATCTGTTATTATCTCCATTATAGATCTAACACTCTAAATAACAAAACGCACATGTCAAATGTGTTATTTTGTGGAAATTATGTCATGATCTGTTTTCGGCGTAGGAAACGCATTGCCGGTTAAGTGACGTCATTGATGACGTCATTTGACGTTACCTTGACGCTACGTGACGTTTTGGCGCATTCACAAAGCATAATAACATAGAGTCTTTATTGTTCAAATAAAACCCGCTGTAGTTCTTCTTTCGCCATATATGGATTTTACGGTGGAGTGTTATAATGTACTTTATTTTCAGTTTCTGACCACTATCACATGTTTTGATGCAACACGTAGTCAAATTGACTACAATGACGCAACAATTTTAGATATTTTGGTCTTCTGAACAGATTACCTGCCCCAAAAATTCATTCGTGTTGTTCCCAAACCATCGAGGTAGCGCTAATCGAGATAGTTCCCATATGTCCCAAACATCTAGCCTTCTGATATATTGATGTGTTGATACACTTTAATGATTCAGGACAGCGACCTAATGGCTAGTTGGCGAAATTCAGTTCCGCTAGTCACAGGCCAGTCACAGAACTGTAATGCACGTGAAATATCTAATTATAGCAGATGTTTTGAGAACTTATGAAATGATGAGCAGGATCTGCCGCAATTACAACATAAATCCCAACCTGAAACCCAAGTGGGAAACAACAAAAATTACATTTAAGTACCAATACAAAGAGAACATATTGTAAGCCGCGTTTGTCACTCAGTCCCAAGAACTTAACTGAAAGTGTTACGACACTTAAAATGACCGAAAAGCATAAAAACCCACAATTTAACTTATTCAATTTTTCAGGAACATCTACATCAAAACAAAACGCAGTACTGCTTACCCTCAGCCAGAGACCTTAAATCAAGTTATAGTACTGATTCCGCCAAACCCAAATGTACCTGCAGAAAAGAGAAATTTATCGGCTTTATTGTTCCTAGGTGGGTTTGTAGGCTATTTACGGAAGATTTAATTCAAGATAGGCACTTCCGGCATTCTGGGAATTAAGATTAATAGTTGTCTCTGTTCTTCATGAATGCTAATATGATTAAGGAACATTGCGTCGCATTTACAGCGCAACCTCCGAGTTACTGAGATTTTGCTTTATTATAAGTGCAGTCACTCTAACCCACCTTTTTACACATTTTATTGTCCTTGGTTACTTTGGAATATACATTATTCTTGTTTGTGCGTAAAATATTATTTGTATATATACTAGGACAAAAAAGATACGCAACTTCCTTTTCAATTCCATCTTACACAAAGACATCAAATCAGATTTAAACAAAATGTAATACATTTCAAGCAATAACATTTCTCCCTCTAAAGTTTACAAAATCTTGCTTGTGGTAAATTGCATTAATTAGAAAACACCCAGTTTACACCGGACGTCAACACAACTTGACAAAAAATATGTATGTAGGTCGAAAACCACTATCTGTATCGTAAAGTTTGGTCTAATATTCGAATATTGTGAAGTCCATGCATTTTATTAGCGGCCTCCGTTGCAGTCCTAAACCTATCGCGTGGATCGGGTTAACGTAATGGTACGGCCCTGTCTTCACGTCATAGCTCTTGCACGTACACTCCGTGCTCGATCGATTGTGGTCCAATTTAGAGCCAACAGCGTATACAGTCAAAATGTTGTCGCAAGGCATTGTTTGGGCAACAAATCGACTAATTCTCGACTGTATAATCTGTTGGCTCTTTTTGTCAAGTCAGAAAGCTAGACATTTGGGACGCGTGGGAACTATCTCGATAGATTATCGCTATGAGTTTTTTGACAGGTAATCTGTTCAGGAGACCAGAACATCTGTTGTTTTTTGCGTCACTGTAGTCAATTTGACCATGTGTTGCATCAAAACAAGTGATATTATATATCTAGTGGTAAGAAACTGAAGAAAGAGTACAATATCTGCCTCGAGATGCCTGCCGATATGTCAACACAGGGCGAAAATGAAATCCACCAGTCCTGGAATCAATGTCATCCTGCTCGTATTTTCCACATTTTAATGGGGTTTTCGGTCTTCATGCATTGCTAAAACATAGTAGCATTGCACTGCATCGCCAGATCTTTTAGTAATGCGCTTTTGAAAGAAAAAAGCAAATAAAAGCGAGATCTCACCTTTGTCCGTTTGTCAAAATACGGGGATTTCCACTACCTCGACATTCCCGGATGTGGCATGGGAACAAATTTACGTTAACACATTTTCGAGGTAGCTCCCCTGATGTCCACCCGTGTATTAGTATGGTGGTGAACTCGGCCAAAGCGAGGAACGTTTTTCGCGACTACAAGGTACAGATACTCCATGTTTAAATGCGCATTTAAAAACCAGTTTTACTAGTTTGAGCATGTACACAACGATTTGTATGTGTTTATCCGCCCAAAACAATATGGACGAATCGGAAGGACACTTGGAGGCTATTGTAAGATTTGTTATTTTATTTCTCTGACTGATTCTGAAGTTGGTACTACAATTCTTGGAGTAGAAGTTATTTTGCGACGTGAAAATCGTAGTTAACGATTTTTGAAGGGGACTTGAACGGTTTATTTATGATGCCATGAACATTTTCAATGGCTGTTAGAATTGCAATGACTTTTGTCCTAACAATAGAATGGGTATTCGGTTGTTATAAAATACCGTAACTACAGCTCCAATAAAGTTGAGTTTGTGACGTTTTAGATTTACACAGACAAAGAACTAGTGTTTGTCCGAAAAAACGTTACTAGGTCTATATACGAGGGGTGATCAAAAAGTTCCCGGAAAAATGTTCTAATTTCTTTATTTATGGTCCTATTTTCGCCAAATTTGAACTGTACAAGAATCAGTCATTTTCTGGTTTGGGCGCAAATTAAAATCAATGACATGCTTTATAAAACGACATTATCGTTGCCACGGCAACGTCTATGACGTCGACCCGGCCCAAAATCATACTATTTTTGTGAAATAAGCGTTTATATAAAGTAATTATCATTCGCGCGTTCTTTAGCGTACGTCGTCTAAACTTCGCATATTTAATGCTCGATTAGAAGGCACTATATAACTGACGACAAATGCAAAGGAGACGTCATTTTTTATTGTGGCAGCCATTTTAAAGAGTGCGAGTAGCAAAAATGAGTAGAGAGCAGAGAACAGCGGTCAAACTGTGTGCGGGAATCAAAATTTCGATAAATAAAACTATTGAAATGTTGCGTAATGTCTATGGTGATGCTGCAATGAAAATATCAGTTGTATATGATTGGTGCCAACGCTTTTAGAGTGGCCGAAAAGACACAACAGACGATGCGCAGAGATTTGGGTGTCCGACGTCGGTAACGTCATCATTCGTCGAACAGATTAAGATTTAGACCGGCGAGTCACCATCCGCGAGTTACAAGACAAAGTTGAGATTAGCTATCGTATTGTGTTTAATATAATCAATCAAAACTTGAATATGCGTCGCCTTTGTGCACGATTGATTCCAAACATGTTAAATAGACGTGATTTCATGCGGGCGATGCGAAAGAAAAAGACCAATCCAGAGAAACAGGTCTTTTTCCACCAAGACAATGCTCCCAGCCACCATGCCACATCAAACCAGAAAGTCATCCAAGACCTGGGCTTTGAGATGCTTGAACATCCGCCTAATAGCCCCGACCTGGCCCCCTGCAAATTCTACCTTTTTCCTGCAATGAAGAAAAATCTTAGGTGTCAGCACGTCGGAGAGCTGTCTCAACTAGCACAGGCCGTACAACGATCCATCGCTGATCTACCAGAAAATGGTTACCAAAAGTTATTCCGGTCTTGGGCTACTAGATGGAGAAAATGTATTTCTTTTAATAGGGATACTTCGAAAAAGATTATGCGGACATATTATTTGTAAGTACAGTGTTTGTTAAACCGGGCATGTGAAGAAAACGTTGTTTGATTTGACGTCGTCAGAAGCTGGGCCGGGTTGACGTCAGTGACGTTGCCGTTGGAACGATAAAATCTCTTTTTATTGCATGTCATAAAATATAAAATACATGCATATTAGAAAATTGATCATGCTTTTATAGTTCAAATTTGGTGAAAATCGGACTATCAATAAAGAAATCAGAACATTTTTCCGGGAACTTTTTGATCACCCCTCGTATATTAGATAAAATTTATTTTTCAAAGACTAATTAATGGTATACACTAATCATTTCCAAAACAATATCTGGTATTGCAGCCCCCAATTAGAAGGCTTTCAGTAATGACCACCATATGATATAGATAGTGCTTCGTTTGCCTGTCCGTCCGTTTTTCCACCCGTGCGTCAATTTGTCTGGCTGACTGCTCTAGATGTCAAAATACATTAATTTTATATGTTGAGAAGTTAAAATGTGTGTACTAAATAAGAAAATATGAAAGAAAAATATTCAGAAAAAAGGAGCCAAATTATTTTCAGCATAGATCTATTCTTCTTTTGATTCAATGTTTTTCCAAACCCTTCTAATTGGGGGATACTGTTTCGGAAATACTTAATTAATGTATATCATTGCTTCGTCTTTAAATAGGGATCAATTTTATCGAGAAAACAGTGATGAAATTTCGGACAAACGACGGCATTCCGTAAATGTAAATGTAAAACGTCGCAACTAAAGCTTGTTTGAAGCTGTAGTTACGACATCTAATACCAATAACGACAGTTTATAAAAACAGAACAGTTAAAGGCAGAATAACACTTAACATTTTGCAAATTTTCCGAGAACTTCGTACAAAAAAATAAATATATATTAATAAAATATGGTCTTTAAATTGCATATATGCCAAATCTTAGCTTTCTACCTTGTGTATTGGCTTAGATGTCGACGGATTTAAAACCCCCATGATTTGTTGTCCCGGGGATAATATTTACAATAATGGAACATATAGGGTTCTAAATCCGTCGACATCCTAGCCAATACACAAGATAGAAAGCTAAGATTTGGCATAGATGCAATTTAAAGGCCATATTTTCATAATACATATTTATATTGTACGAAGTTCTCGGAAAATTTGCATGATTTTAAGTGCCATTCCCCCTTTAACCAAGTCTATTTTTAGCACACAATTGATTGCCATTACCGATATCTCTTATTCATGTGTTCTTCCTATTGATAGGTGCCTTAAAAGGAAAAGTATCATTATCCTTTCCCATGAGTGAAACATTTTTAAAACCCTTTCCCAAACAATGATTTTGTGGGTGATGTACAATATTGTAAACGCGAATCTTACCCTTATCCACTTTCAGGAATTGTTACGCTAATAACAAACATAGTAATAAAATGACAATTATTGAAAGTAAAATATTAAATGTGCATTTGTAAAATTTTATTCATGTACCGTATGCAGTCAATGTGTAAATCAAAACGGAAATGCGCACAGTTACCTTTTTCCGTTAGAATACTTTAGAATGCATGCCTGTAGGAAGCGATTCCATATGGGCCCTGTCTGGGCCAGTGTCTAATATTGGGGGGGGGACTAAATTATATTTTCCATAAGTTTTAAATTTGAAATGATGAAAAATCGGCATTTTTAACAACTGTGAGGGGGAGGGGGGTAGTCCCCTTGTTCGTACGGGCCTGGGATGTGTGAAACATTGGATCCTCCTTAGAATAAATGGTGATAATGGTAATGACAAACATTTCAGTATAGATCTGGAAAAGTTCATAAAGACTTTTGCGACCAACATGGATCCAGATCAGACTTTGCATGTGCACTGTCTGATCAAGATCCATCTTGTGATCATTTAATAGCTTATTCACGACCTGTACCAAATTTAAGAAGGCATAACGAAAATCATACCGGTGAAACTGCAAGGTAACGATCAAAATGTTAAGTTAAGCCCAGTGCAATCGATTAATTTATCAAACAAGTTCTCATAAAACACCGAAGCTGGAAAAGATAACATCGAAAAAAATGCTGTAGCGTTGTAACGAATAAACCGCACAGTGATTTTTAATGACATGACACCGAAAACTGCCATTTATAGCCTTTATTTGTACATTTAAATGTCTTTTTTTTTTTTGTTTACATGCAATGCAAATAGATAAACATAACCAGTGATATCGTACCATTTTGTTCGGGCGATTAAGATCAACCCACATGATCTCAATATGCGCTTTGTGCACTTGCAATCCGTTTATACCTTTTGAAAATATTGATCGATAAAACTGATATTTTCGTGCGTATTATAAATCATATCTACATAACTTAGAAACTTCCATTTGAGTGCATCCTTTAAAAAAAGACGGAAAGAGAAGTATAACAAAATGCCACGTGTATTGTTTACAAAAATCCAGATGTGCATTGAAGTATCTGTACCTTGTAGTCGCGAAAAACGTTCCTCACTTTGGCCGAGTTCACCACCAGTGTTAATGTGTATAGGATTCTGTGCGATGATTTTTTTTATCGCAGAAAAGGTCGAATAATAGATCTAGACATCTAGACTATCTATATTTTGTAGTCATGTTATACCCCCCCCCCCCCTTTAAAGAATCAAAAAGGAATATATTCCAAAAACTCTTTAAAACTCAAAATCGCAGGCGGCAATCACGTGACTTTATTATGATATGCTTTCCTAATTTTGTAAACAACAACGCTCGGTATAAATGGACATCGAGTCATGAGCCGTGACGAAAGGTTACGGTATATTCCAATACATGTAAATAGGGAGGAGTGCCTTTTTTCACCAAATAAAAGCGAACAATGACAGGTATTGCGTGCTGTCCGCGATGCCGTGTGAGTTCAGTCGCTGTATCCAGATAGTACTTCGTCGATTTATTACAGGGAGACGGTTTCGAGTCACATATTTTTATAATTCGAAATCCCTCTTCCCCCGTCAATTCAGACTCGCTGATCTTTGATCATTCACAGGTCGTTGTCTTTCTATATTGTCCAGCAAGATTATTGTAACCCTGGGCATCTGCATATCGAGGGCTCAACGCAAAACTATTGTAACTACATATTTGTCAGAAATTCACTTTTTTGCATTTTCTGAATCTTTAGGAAGGAATACATCATGTGTTCTAATAAAAGGTTTCAACTGTGTCAATCTGAATGAATCCAGATAACATAATTTCATAATGTTACATCTGAAGATCGCGCATTAGGGGTCATCTTCTGTGACCTGGTAATTTCCATTTGTTTTCTATTTTTACACCAACCAATCAAAACGCTTGTTGCGAACGCAGGTCTGTTGTCCCTGACAACAACACCAAAATGGCTGCGGTCGTTAGACACGCGCTTGACACCTAGCAAAGAGCAAAGTCTGTTAGTTTTGAGAGCAAAGATATGGCATTTATTAATGAAGTGAATATGTTTCAGTATATTTTTGGCACTGTACTAAGTGGCAGTTTTGTGCGATCATTGTGCTAACCCGAAGTAGAGCGGTATGTAATTTTGAACATAAATAAACTATATATTGAGAATTGGAATACAATTTCAGTAGTAGTCAGATTAGCTCAGTTGGTAGAGCTGCCCACTTTTAAACTGGAGATTAGAGGATCGAACCTCGCGCCGACTTCATATATTTGTCCCCCTATTTTTTTATCATCTTTTACATTTTTCCATACCAAGTTATTCTAGAAATTGCAAAAACGAAATAAAAATACAATTACCAATTATGTTTTTATATCCTTGATTCTTTTTAGTTTGAAAATATAAAATACATAGTAGGAAAAAAAATAAGCCAAGGTGGGTGTCGATCCCTGGTCATCAGCTTCATGGGTATGACGCTCTACCGACTGAGCTAATTGGAAATCTGTTTAGTGGTGATTCAAATTGCCAATATATAGTTTATCGTGGATGGGTAGTCAAAACCATGTAACTACAGCTTGAAAAAGCTGGAGTTACGAGGTTTTGACTCCCCACCGACGTTATACGTTTATAAGTTAACATCACTTTGTTTCGGGTTGGCGTGATGATCATGTTGAACTGTTGCTGCCATGCAGAAGACTATCTGCTTCATAAATGCCATGTCTTTGCTCTCAAAATTAACAGACTTTGGTCTTTGTCTTTGTAGTGAAATCACCACACTGGAGGCGTCCATGGCTACTAGTTATCGTTAGAAACGGAAGTGTAACTTGTGCACGGTAGTGCGCATGCCCGTGCGCATGCGAAAAATCTTTCAACTTTTCCAAAGTAAAATCTGATTGGTCCAAAGAAAGGTCACAGAAGATGACCCTCAACGGGTCGTCGTTAGATCCTACTGAAAGATAGGATCTATATTTCAATTAGATTGCAACTGTGTCTACTTAAAGTTATATTTAGAATTTTCAAAACATGTTTCCTCTTTAACTTTGAGAAAGTCAATAAGTTTTTTCCCTCTCCTGTAAAATTTTACAAAATGTAGTTACAATAGTCTTGCACCAAGCCCTCGATATGTAATGACCCTTCTTCGGCAATGTTTTGTTAAGACGCTCAACTAACGGACTTAGCGCACGAAAATCAAGTTGTCCCTGGTTAATTTGGGTGGACAATATACACGGTGGGGATTGTGCATGATGGGATGGATAACGAATACGGACAAATTTGCCTCGCGTCAGGTAAGAAATTGTGCAATAATTTTCTTGTTTCTGTGTCAATTTTCAAGCGGTTTGTTGCATGTACCCCGCATTACTGAGCTCTTTCCTCAAATATATGACTTGTTTGTAGAATAATTGTACTTTGTCCAAAAAGTTATCCCAACCGATCAGAAAAACGACAAAAAATCCAGGGCCCCGTATTACTAAACATCTTATGATTAAGTTTTTGTGTAAACTGTATAACAAGACATCTGATTGCACGAGAAATCCGACTGAGCCAATCAAGGCTGTTGTTACAAGTTATTA
The DNA here is from genome assembly GCA_963680895.1 of Fragum sueziense. Taxonomy (NCBI): domain Eukaryota; kingdom Metazoa; phylum Mollusca; class Bivalvia; order Cardiida; family Cardiidae; genus Fragum; species Fragum sueziense. Next base: position 32,423,353 of record OY804596.1, read on the forward strand.
TGCAAAAATCAAACGTACGATCGTTAGTAATACGGGCCCCAGGTCATTTTTCTAGTGAGAAAAGTACAAGGAGTTTCCCGATAAGTAATACATCTGAGAAATGGGCTCAGTAAGACGGAGTACATGCAACAAACTGCATGAAAATTGACGCTAAAATAAGAAAGTTATTGCACAAATGCTTACATGAAGCGTGGTTAATTTGGCCGATGTCGTTACCATTTCGCTCTCTGGTCGGTTGGGACAATATTTTGGAAAAAGTACCACGAGTTATCTAAAATGTCATACATCCGATGAAAGAGCTCAGTAAGGCGGGTTCATGCAATAAACCTTTTGAAAATTGACGGAAAAATAAGGAAGTTATTGCAAAAAATCTTACCAGAATCAAGATTATTTTGTCCGTATTCGTTATCCATCCCATCATGCACAATCCCCATCCTGATATAATAGATTCACTATTACAGTTGGCGCCACATCGCATGGAACGTGTTTATATTTGTTCAGTGTTCAATGTCAATTAATTTTGTGCTAAAAATAGAATGCGTTAACAGTTATGTTTTGATAACCCGTCGGTGTAGTTATAAAATCTCGTAACTACGGCTTGAATCAAGCTGTAGTTACGGGGTTTTATAAAATAAAAATATCCACGAAATACCATTTGTTTGTCCGAAATTACGTCACTGTTTACTTGATTAAAAATCGTTCTCTAATACATTCAACCAAAATATAAACATGTGCCATACGATGTGGCGCCAACTGTAAACGAGAATAATTTCAGTTGTTTTGATAAAGCAATTCAACTGTATATTGCTTGACCAAATTTACCTGAGACTCATCGTTTTCCGTAAGCGTATTCCGGCATTCACCGGCGTATTCGATAGTTTCCGCGTGTTTATACCTTGCGCTGTGAAAAATGTTAACTTTATTTCTGCATGATCTCATTAAACAATGAACTAGCGTAGTGGAAAGACGCTGGACTTTCATTTACAGAGACTCAAGATCGAACCCAGCATTTTACTGATGAAACTTTTGTTAAGCTTTTTTTATTTCTGTTTTCCTATGAAATAAAATACTTAATTAATGTATTAATTTATTGATTGATGAAATACTCATTTTTGTTTTTTAATTTTCACAATAATTATAGTTCACGAAATATCTTTTCCCTTTTTATCATAATCTTTATTCGTTCATTTATCATATATAATCTTCCCTTGAACGTTGCTGAGGTGTTGATCTCTCGCAGCTTCTCTGGAATCAAAAAGACATTGACCCTGCTTACTCCAATGCACCTTTCCGAGATTTGTAGATAAGCCCCGCCCCTTAGATACTGTTGCTAATAAAGGCCACATTTTATCGATATAATGGCTTCCGGTGAAGCCGCGACAAATTTCCTTGTTAAACATTCGGGCAGATATTTCTCCGTAATTTTAGACTGACAAGCAAAACTTTGTCGGCAGAAATGTTGCAGAGATGACATTGGATTAATTCACACATGGATATAGCCAAAACATTCGAATAAAGGCGAATGGCGCCGACTCAAAGTGGATACGGGAGACTGGCATCAGTGCGAAAGTCCGAGGGGCCGCATCGTCTTTATTGAGAAATATCTACACCCGAGTCGCTTACGGAGATTTATTTCACATGTCGAGTAAGTACACATACCGGCACATGTACACGTATGTTTTTTAAATCATTAATTCATCATTCCACACTAGATCTTTAACTTTTTGGTCGGATAAATTTTACCGGTGTTCATCACATTCCATTCTATTTTTAGTAACGGGAATAACCAAACATTCTAGCCCTTTCCTCGATAGCAATCGGGATTCTCAACTTCAGTATTCATTTATTTGAACGAGTTATATAAATTAATCTGCTTATTTAAGAAAATCATATTATTAAATAGCCTGTCAGATCAGATTAACTCTTCACAAACAAGACATGGTTATGGCTCCCCACTAAGACTTGCTTTCAAGCAAACATGGGGGTAATAAAGAAAAGGCTCATAACCAGCATTTTCTCTCTTGCCTCAATGTTTTCTGTGCTATTGGCTATTGTACACAAATCTAATCTTTACCATCCATGATCAAAATTGTCTTTTGAATCTGTCTTTAAAATGATTTTTCAAAATATTTTGTCATTTGAGAAAGGGTAAATCTGATGAGCTCTGGTACTAAATCTTAGACTTATTCATTTTAGGTTTGGCTGCCTGGGTTGACACATTCATTGCTTCTTTTGACAATGTTTATCGGTAAAAACAGTCGGGGCCTGATGTGGCGGATGCATGCAGGTAATGATACTAATCATCATTCTGATCCAATTGCATCATTATTTGTTAAATGGGGTATTTGACTGGGGATCTAACCATGGGTCTTGTTGCTTCTCTTTTACCAGTACTACCACATCATCCAATTTAAAACTCCAGCTGATCACTCATTTTGGTAATTCATATGCATTTGTAGCAGACACAATCACAAATGTCAGATACAGAGCTACAGATAAGAGGGAGTGACGGCTTCCTAAAATGCAATATTGCATTTATTGTTCACCAAATCCTATGTCAAGGGTACTCATAGGAAACATCTCGTCAAGATGATTCAAATTAATACCCACAACATAGGGTTTGGAATCCAAATTACAAAGTAAGAATGCCTTCACCACCACTTTTTCTGGTTAGATAGGATTTTGGCTGAGCCATGGTTCGAACCCACTGCCCCCTGTATTAAAAGATTCGGATGTTTACAATTACCGACTGAGCTATTCTGACCCAGCTCACCAATATTAGAGCATTAAACAGTGGTTTTCATAGTTCAATATTTGAAACATTATTCTATATCAAACCCTATGTTGCAGGTCTTCATTGGAATCTTAAAGATTATTCAAATGAGTACCCAAAACATAGGTTTTGGATTTGAAATAACAGTTTTAGAATGTCTTTACCCACTCCTCTGTTGCTCTAAATATTAAACAGGTCTTCATCTACCTTGGTAAGGTCAGGAGTCATATCTGACTGTATTGTTGGGAGTTGTTTGTTTGTTGTTGTTTTTTTTTAACACTTTCCAAATGTTAAAATTTTATGGTTGTCAAATTTGTACTACTGCAGATAATCCGAGTCATCTCTGATGCAAATTCCGCTAAGTCGCTCCATTTTATTAATTTGCATCAGAGACGACTCGGCTTATACTGCAGATTGTAAAATAAATTTTGATAAAGAACAGAAATATGCTTGATGTAGTCCACACAAAATTGAAAAAAAAAAGAAAAAGATGGGAATGATAATCAGTAGTTGTCCAAATGTTAAAATTTTAGGGTGGTCAAATTTGCACTAAGCCTATAGTACTGAGAATTGTGAATGATCTATTCCAGATAACATTGAAACAAAAGAAGAAAATACTTAAAATTATAATCAGCATTATCTTCTTTTGTGTCAATGTATTCTCAAGCCTTTTTAAAACATTTAAGATCTTGTGGCGGGTGGGGGGATGGTTGAAAATTAACACAAAGAAAAACAACAAGTTTTCAAAAATAACATTAATGTATTGGTTGCAAAGCTCTATGTTTAATGGCAGTACATCACATAAAAATACACATCAATCACAGTGTGAAATTGTATATGTAATTATGTATCTAATTATATCTCATGATAAATGACCTGGCAGAGAATCTCATTCCATTAGCATGGGCTGCTCTGCCAGGTCATTTATCGTGAGCTATAACAGAAGGGAAAAAATCATCTTTGACTCCAACATCTTGTTTTTTCTCTATCTTTAAAGTTCTGTAATTTTCTGTTCTTGATCTTTGACCACAGACTTCTTGTGCAATTTTGTGGTGAAAGGAAATCTTAAGTTGAGGTCCCTGCAATAAACATTTTTTTTCATTATATATCTAGTTAACCCTTCCTGAACAACAGAAAAAAATTAGCCTGCAACAAATCAAAAGGAGCTGCAGACATAGAAATTGGTTGTTATGAAGATAGGACTTGTGTTATACACTAACACTAACAGCAAAGCTTGATGCAAAAGGAAGAATTGCTGGTTAATCAGCATTTCCTGCTTTTGTATTGATGTTTTCCAAAAATCTTTGATATTAGGGACATGTAAAGAAGGGTCTTGGTTAGGAAAGGATTTACAAGGTGATACTATTTGTGTTTTGAATTACATGTATTTGCTTATTCTTTAAATGTATTTACAGACAAAAACATGAACAGTCACAGGTACAAGTTACACCTAATGGATGTGAAGAGCACCAGTGAAATTGCAAAGACAACTTTCAGATTGTAATCAATTTATTACACTAGAAGAAATACATGAAAATGACAGGAAAAATGTATGCTGAATGATATAATTTCCATAAAATGTAAGAAATATTGCATTGAAAATATAGGCAAAATCATGAAAATGTTGCATTCAGCATTATACATGTAAATACTTACTCTTCCCCTGTTTGTGTAGCTGAATCAGTCATCCCAAGTACCTCCCTAGTGTAGCATGTTCCATTCACTGGTTCACAATTCAACCTGCAAATTGCAAGAAAAATATTAAGGTAGAATACCTGTAATATGGTCATTTTAAAATTCATAAAACATAGGATTTTTTCGAGCTGCGTTATTACGTATTGGAGCCTATTCGGGTGCGGTCAAAAACATTTGGCAGTGGAAAATTCTGCTGCCAAATGTTTTCGACCGCACCCGAATAATTCCGAAGTCGCACAAATCTCATTAGGGGTGGACTACCTTAAGGAAAGGGGAAAATTGCTGAGTATTAGCAATTCATTATCAACAATTGCTTATGTTCTTTAAAAATTCCCCAAATCTTATTTAGGAACTTCAAAGCAGGTCTTGTTTGTGAAAGGGTTAAAACAATTGTATAATTATCATTTTGCTCCTGCAAAGTAAGGTTTGTGTATTGTGAACCTGTAATGTGTACTTGTCATCCAATAATTGCTTTGATTCATACTGAAATAAATTAAGAGTTTTTCATCAAAAAGAGAAGAAAAAAAAATAAGAAATGTGTTACCATTATATCTTGTTTGTGTTTATTTATTCCTACCAGCAGCCCTCAACAGAAGTAATTGTAAATATTTAGCAGATTACCCAGTGGCAGATCCAGGGCAGGTTTGGGGGGGGGGGGGTTTCAAACGAACCCCTGTCTGTAGCCTGATTATTTCATTTTCATACAGAAAATCAGTCAAGAATTGGACAATAATAGGAAAAGGAACCCCCTATTTAGTGTGTTTGAACCCCATCAGTCCATCACAGAAATCCTAAATCTACCACTGTTACCTACATATAATATATAGTTAATCTGTTACAATAAATACTATTATTTTTGTTGGTAATACAGATTAATGTCTGATTTTGATCCTGCCACAATGCCTCTGTTTTCTGCTGGTGGTTGCATTCATTGACTGATCCAGGTGGGGCTCAGAGTCTCCCCCCCCCATTTCCATGTCTTAATTTCAATAAAAAAAAATGGTTGAATCATTTTTTCAATGCATGATCATTCAATAAATGTGTATGAAAACATTATGGGAAAAGAAGAGATTGCTTTGGAACTTTTTCTTCTTTTCTCATAATGTTTTTATACACAATCATTTCTTTCAAATTTAACAAAATGCATTGGCTAGTGGGAACAGAAAATTGAAACTGATTGCAGAGGACAAGATAGATGTTGACAAATACTCAATTTATGTACAGACAAACACGAAACGGGATGTCATCATTTTACCCGATTGGGTAAAGACCAATGTGTAAACACATACGTATGTCAGGCGATGTCGTGTTTTCTCAAGCTTTTCCATTACAAAGTCAAAATGGGATATTGTTTGGGAAAGTATTAAACAATTGCACAACTACGAAATACATGAAAGACAAGTTTCATACCGTAGAACGAACTGCTATGTTTGTTTTTTTTATTCTGTCCATGACAACAATCAACTGTCACGCGAGTCCCGGTGCACGCTTCATCGGTTAAATCCAACGATGACACAATCTTGCCGGTTAATATTCGGCTTTGGAAGTAACATAAACATTGCATGATTGATTCTGTTCGAATATTTCACCAGCATTGAAAAAAACAAAGGTAAAAATAAGAAAATAGCGCAACAGCAGTTGTCCTTCGTTTCACATGTTTTGTTTTGAATGTGGGACAACGTCATCGGCGATATCCGGTGGGCGTGGTTATCCCGTATTGATTGGTCAATAGTTACGGTTTGATTGACACGTCGGAAAGGTCCATTGTATTGATGGTTAAGCGATAAAAAAAGGTTCTGGGTCCCACAGTTGTCTAAAAAAGTTGCAACATCAGCAAACACGTTTTTATATTACTTTTATGTAAACGGTTTCGACATTTCTTGAATGACTGCTTAAAGTGAAAGGATTCAAGTGAACTGATTGAGGTTTACAAAATGTATGCATGTATTTGAAAAAAAAGAATAAATGTTGAAAGTAAAAATACTTAAACATAAGCGCTACTGGGATTCGAACCACGTACATATGGTTTACAGAAGAGTCGCCTTACACATTAGGCCACTATTATTCGGTGGTAAATGCGGAGTGTATTAACAGTACTTATACAGATTATAGTCCCGATGTAGAAAATACGGAAAGACCCGAATATTAACGGAATATGCAAGGAGTCTCAGTTCAATCTGGTCAAACAATAACTATAATACGTTCAAAGTTAAACGAGAAAAGTTTACGGTTGTTTTGGTTTATTTTTAGGTAGAACTATTACCTTTACCTACGTAAAATTAAAGCAAGACAACCGTATCTATTCTCGTTTAATTGTGAATCTATAATAACGCGTTATTGTAAACATTTTTGGGAAAACCAATACTTACCTGTAGGAGGGGCAGATTAATGATCACTTATCTATGTGTTTTTTAGTGATTAATTTGAATTGCCGTCGTCATTTTAACCATGTCTGCAATGGTCTATTCGATACATTAATGGCTTCTAAATCTCTGTCTTTGAGGCGGCATGCAGGTGGTGGTTCGAGGCTAGGGGCGAGCTTAATGTTTTTTTAATGGTTACTTTCGAATGTATAGTTTTATGCATACAGTCGACACTCGTTATGTCGACATCGGATAAGTCGAATTTTCGCTTAAGTCGAAGTTCAAATCTGGTCCCGTCCTCATCAATGGCCATAACTTTTTTTCAAACAAAATAATTTCGAACTGAATATAGCCATTGAAATATAGTAGGAAAAGGGTAGAAATTGCTCGAAACGAGCAATTTCTTTCCTTTTCCTACTATATTTCAATAATAATCGTAAATGATTAGTTTCAAAAATGGTCAAATATCAACTTTATCGAAGCCGAACAAAATCGGATGAGTCGAACTCCGGATATGTCGAGATACTTTGACGGCCCCTCGGACTTCGACACAACGAGTGTCGACTGTATTTAGTTTATTGCTTGTCTCATTACAATACTTCAAATGATTATCATTTATTATCATTATTTTCGCTTTATAATGTTTTTTTCTCTCTTTTTTATTCCTTTTATTTTTTCCTCGTCTATTTTAGTAGTGATCATTTATTTGACATCATTTCATTTTTGTAATTTACATTTTTCAAAACGTTTTCACAAATAAAATCTACGACAACAAAACCACTGGTGGTGAACTCGGACAAAGCGAGGAACATTTTTCATGAACACAAGGTACAGATACTTCATTGCACATACGGATTTTTGTAAACAATACACGTGGCATTTTGTTTTACTTCTTTTTCCGTCTTTTTTTAAAGGATGCACTCAAATGGAAGTTACTAAGGTATGTAGATATGATTTATAATACGCACGAAAATATCAGTTTTATCGATCATTATTTTCAAATGGTATAAACGGATTGCAAGTGCACAAAGCGCATATTGAGATCATGTGGGTTGATCTTAATCGCCCGAACGAAATGGTACGATATCACTGCTTATGTTTATCTATTTGCATTGCAAGTATACAAAAAAGACATATAAATGTACAAATAAAGGCTGTAAATGGCAGTTTTCGGTGTCATGTCATTGAAAATTATTGTGCGGTTTCTTCGTGACAACGTTACAGCATGTTTGCGATGTTATCTTTTCCAGCTACGGTGTTTTATGAGCACATGTTTGATAGATTAATCGGTTGCACTGGACTTAACAGCACATTTAAACATTTATTCGGCAATATCGCATCATCATCATCATCATCATCATCATCATCATCATCATCATCATCATCATCATCATCATCATCATCATCATCATCATCATCATTATCATCATCATCATCATTTTTATCGTTACCTTGGAGTTTCACCGGTAAGATTTTCGTTATGCCTTCTTAAATTTGGTACAGGTGGAGAATAAGCTATTAAATGAGAACAAGATGGATCTTGATCAGGCAGTGCACATGCAAAGTCCGATCTGGATCCATGTTGGTCGCAAAAGCCTAAATGAACGTTTCCAGATCTATACTGTAATATTTGTCATTACCATTATCACCATTTATTCTAAGAAGGATCCACTGCTTCACACATCCCAGGTCCGTACGAACAGGGGGACTCTGGAGCCACCCCCTCATAGTTGGGAAAAATGCCGAATTTTCATCATTTCACATTTAAAACTTATGGCAAATCTAATTTAGTCCCCCCCCCCCGAATATTAGACACTGGACTAGACAGGGCCCATATGGAATTGCTTTCTACGGGCATGCATTCTAAAGTATACTAACGGGAAAAGTTAACAGTGCGCATTTCCTTTTTAATTAACACCTTGATTGCATGCGGTACATGAATAAAATTTTACAAATGCACATTTAATCTTTTACTTTCAATAATTGTCAATTTATCATAGCAAGACTATGGGTATCGCAAGACGTCTGAAACGGATGGTCTAATACGTTAATCAGCCTCTACTGCTGATAGAACTCAACCAAGGAAGCAATCTATCTGTAACGTTTGCTTTTTTCTGTCGATTTCACAGGTAGTAGTCCCGATAATGGTTGTCTTGTCGGAATGACGTCACGTGTAGACGTTGGATGTGTTGGAATCGTCTCAAAATTGTAGCATGGCAAGAAAATCGAAACAGTCTAATTAATGGGGTAATTCGACTGTTTTCGATTTACTTGCCATGCTTCAATATCTTGTATTTATTTCGGTACATTTATGAATAATTCTAAAATTGGCGACCATTTGCATTAGACAGGTGGCTACTTTCTTATGACGGGGAGTATATTTGTGCTAATATGATTAAATCCATTTGTTTCAATATTTTAGATTTCTGGAAGATAAAATGTTAAAAAAGACGTTTCACTACATTTCTCCCGAAACAAAAGTTTACGTTCATGATCTGTTTTCATGACTTTATAACATCGCCGCCAAACAATACGACGTTGTTCCCGCGTTTTGTGTAATTGGCGTTGAAGAACGTATAGCTTATTGTCATACAACTTCTACTTTTTCAATTTTCAGTTTAACCTCTTAACAATACAATGTCCAATGGGATATACAAACTGAAATCAAAATTGAAATTAGCATATTTTTGTGTATATTATTATACGCATGTGGCATGTTTCCATGGTGATTTCTTTAATTTAGGACGGTGGAACTTTCCTATTTCTATATATTTAATTCTTATACCTATGTTTATATATTTTTTAAGTTCTGCTTCGAAATGCCACACTAATACTTAATGTACAATGACTTTGTAAATATGACAGTCCAAAAAACTTTCAGACAGTTTTCAAGAGAATTTTCGTCGCTATGCATTCCGACTTTTGTATTTTCCCCAATATTATTGTTGACAGATTACGTCAAAATCATTGTTTGGGAAAGGGTTAAAATGTTTCACTCATCAATAGGAAGAACACATGAATAAGAGATATCGGTCATGGCAATCAATTGTGTGCTAAAATAGACTTGGTTACTGTTCTGTTTTTATAAACCGTTGGTATTGGTATAAAATGTCGTAACTACAGCTTCAAACAAGCTCTAGTTGCGACGTTTTACATTTATATTTACGGAATGCCATCGTAGTCCGAAATTAATCACTGCGTTCTTGATAAAATTGATCGATATTCAAAGACGAAGCAATGAAATACATTATGTATTTCCGAAACAGTTTCCTCCATTTAGAAAGGTTTGGAAAAACATTGAATCAAAAGAAGAATAGATCTATACTGAAAATAATTTGACTCTTTTTTTCTTAATATTTTCCTTTCATATTTTCTTATTTAGTACACACATTTTAACTATTAACATAATAAATTAATGTATTTTGACACCAAGAGCAGGCAGCTAGAGAACTTGGCGGACGGGTAGAAAAACGGACGGACGGGCAAACGAAGCACTTTCTATATGGTGGTCATTACTGAAAGCCTTCTAATTGGGGGCTGCAATACCAGATAGGCCTATTGTTTTGGAAATGATTATTGTATACCATTTATTCGTCTTTGAAAAAGAATAATTTTTATCTACTATATATAGACCTAGTGACGTTTTTTCGGACAAACACTAATGCTTCGTCGGTGTAAATCTAAAACGTCACAAACTCAACTTTATTGAAGCTGTAGTTACGGGATTTTATAACAACACCTACGATTTATCCATATTTAACCGAAAACCCATTCTATTGTTAGGACAAAAGTCATTGGAATTCGAAAAGCCATTGAAAAATGTTCACGGTGTCATGAATAAACCGTACAAGTCCCCTTCAAAAAACGTTAACTACGATTTTCACATCGGAAAAAAACGTCTACTCCAAGAATTGTAATACCAACTTCAGAATCAGTCAGAGAAATGAAATAACAAAAATTACAATAGCCTCTAAGTGTCTCTCCAATTCGTCCATATTGTTTTGGGCGGATAAACACGTGCAAATCGTTGTGTACATGCTCAAACTAGTAAAACTGGTTTTTAAACGCGCATTCAAACATGAAGTATCTGTACCTTGTGTTCATGAAAAATGTTCCTCGCTTTGTCCGAGTTCACCACCAGTGAAAACGACAACAAATGGTAACAATCTAGATACTATCTGTCTCCGAGTAATCGCTGCACCAAATGAGCATGTGTCCCGTGCACGATCTTTTAAAATAAAAGTTTCTCAGAAAAAGAAAAAAAAAATATCGGTAAACAGAGGATTCGAACCCGGGTCGCAAGATAGACGGCTATTGTACTTTCAGTCAGTCGATATTTCCACCACTTCTTACGTAGGACGAATTAAAACATTATATAAGTTACACAACAAGACAAATTTTTGATGCATAGCATCCAAAGTAGCCCAGAATATTTTGGCCAGCAAAAATTCAAAAAGTTTCTGCATGGTGTCTACTTGAAAATGATGGGAACAGGCACTAATTACCAATGTTTAGGTCAGATCGAATAATAACTATGTGTGTAGAATGGGTAAAAGAAATCATTAAAATTAAGTTTCTGTGATACCAATGTTTAGTCGTGACATGGCCTTGATTTATGCATTCGATTTGGCATACCAGTATGCTATTACAAACGTTGAGACTTTGATCTATAGGTTCAGATCAAATTGGCAGTGGTGATAATGTTTGTTTGTTTGACTAAATTTGTGGACTAAATCATTTAGCAAGTGGCAAGAATCCGACAGTTTCAATTTAAATGTTCACGACAAAGACAATCCATGTCAAAAGTGTATGTCATAGTATACAAATATTAGTAGAAAATAAAACATTTCTGAAAATATCTGGATTTCTCAGATCCCACATATTTTCTCACTATTATTATATCCCTTATTTTACTTGTTAGGGGTGTCAAGACGCGATCTATCTTGTTTTGGACATGATACATTCTGTAACCATAGCTTGAGAAAGACAAGTAAATAAGTATAGGTCATCCATAAACACTGCTTTTTATACATTGTCTGCTATATATTTTATATTTATATTTTACATCAGTTATATTCTTGATGTACCTGATAGCAAAACAAATTGGCGTGGCAAATGATTTTAAAACATGAAAAAATACTAAACGACATTCTGTCAGTTTGAATTTACTACATGTTGTGAAGAAGCTTTGAGAGCCAATCATGGGTGTTGATCAGACGGTATGTATGCACTAGCCGATGAGGATCCATGTTTGACTATTTTATTGCTAATAATGTCAACCATATGGTCAATCGAGTCATTTTTCCCTAACGTTCACAATGAGACTTATTTAGATATATCGGAGAAATGGAGCTGATGGCGCCGAAATGGAGATTGTTATTACAATAACTTGGTGGTCGTAATATGAATTCACATTTATCTAACGTCAATATCAAATACTTGTAAACGCAGCAAATATTTTGAAAAAAAAAAGAATTTCAAGCTCGACCAAAAGCAATTTCCATGACGCTACAGCGACTGCAAAGGCGTCATTCCGCGTTTTATCTTGTCGCGTGACCATTTGAAGCATTCTGGTTTAAACTGATATAATCTTTTCCCAAATAGCAAAATTTGAGTTAATTTGAATTGATAAAGATGTTCAACATACCATGGAAATATTTTTGCAAACAGAAAAATGCAGGGGTCCGTATTATCAACGATCGTACGATTTGTTTTTGCGTAATTAATTGAAACGGAAAACCTGATTGGCCTAATCTGATTTCTCGTGCAATCAGATGTTTTATTACACAGTTTACACAAATCGTGGTCGTAAGATCGTTGATAATACGGGCCCCTGGTTACCAGCATTTTTTCTTTCGCCTCTATGTTGTCCAAGCCTTTTCCTTTATGAAGCTTAAAATCCAAAGCTTGTTTAGAAAAATCTTAAAGAGCTTACATTCACTGACTTGAGTATAAAATAATCATACCACAGCATTCGATAAAATACAAAATTTAAGTTTACAGAAACAGATAAAATACAAGATTTAAGTTTACAGAAACAATCATGTTTTGAATGCCCAATGAATTACTCATGATCAGCAGCTGAACTAAAACAATGAAAAAAATTATGTAAAAAAATATGAAAAAAATCGAGCGCTAGCGAAACTTGAACTTATGACATATAAGCTATGATGAACTCTTTGTCCGGTGTCGTAACCACTGTACCACTCAAGCTTTTACATATTATAAAGCTTATAAAAGTTTAAAGTATTTACACAATTTGGATTTGTCCCTATCGAAATTGAAGGATATGAAACAATAAACAGATTCATATTTTATGCAGTATATTTCCTCGTGAATGTCTTAACATGTCAAAAAAATATGCTTTTAATTTAATAATCCTTATCGACATACATTTCAACCATTTTCAACAAATAGGTCGAACATTTTGTACAATGGTCGCCTAACAAACTCTACACGGGCATATCTCATAGCTCATGGCTCGGCTGCCAATAAAAAAGTAAAGCGTATTTGAAGAGAATTCTTGAAAACTTTCTTATTGATTTAAAAATATACAAAAAGGGAAAAAAAGAATCTAGCGTGAGTGGGTCTCGAACCTATGGAACAAAAGTGTTCAGGCTTTAGTATGCCATGCCTAGCACTTTATCCATTAGACCACAGCGGCACTTGTGTCATATACAACTAAAACAAAATTGAAATATAGTAGTATTTATCAGATTAGATTGGTTATCGCCCCTGAGTTGGTCCATAGAAATAACGAAACACATTAGTAAATACCGAAACACATTTACAGTATCGATTTTAGAATGGATCAGTTCATAGCGAATATATATTACCGTTATTTATTCAAAACTTCATACAAAATTATCTTCTTGCTGTTATTAAGCAAAAACAACAATAGTTAACATGATGTATTATAGTTCTTCGTGTGTTTCGGTATTTCTATGGACGGATCCGGTCACATGATTAAGCGGTTAGTAATTCGCATCTGGGGGAAATAAAAAAGTATACAAATGCAAGTTTTATGCATTGTATGTCCTTGTAAATGGTGTAAGCATATAAAACAAACATGTTGTTAATGTAACAATCATTATCAACGTACAATTTAACCAGTTTCAACAAATATGTCTAACAATTCTTACAATAATCGCTCCCTAACTCTGCATGTTAATATTTTAAAATCGTTACAAAGGTAGCCCAGCTCAAGGCTGGGCTACCAATGATCACCTGGGCTACGGTCTATTGCCTTTCGAGGTGACTAATCTGTTTACAATAATAAAGCGAGCCCGATATAATAGATTCACTATTATTATTAAACCGAAGTATAATCGATTCACAATTAAACGAGAATAATTACAGTTGAATTGCTTTATCAAAACAACTGAAATTATTCTCGTTTAATTGTGAATCTATTATAACCTTGCGCTCATTATTGTCAATATTGCAGACGATTACGTTTGTTTATAAATATTCATAGCGCACGGTCACTTCGGTTTAACAATAAACGAGAATTTTTACAGTTGAATTGCTTTATCAACACAACTGAAATAATTCTCGTTTAATAGCGAATCTATTATAATCGTCACAATATCGTGTTTTATCTATAATTATTCTCGTTTGATAGTGAATCTATTGTAAGTGCACATTTTTCTCAAATTTTGAATCAAATACTTAACACTCAATATTGAGATACATGCCATTCGATACGTCGTTGGTACAAAAATCTTCCATCAAACCCCTGATAGAGCTGAGAACATTCGTGGAAAAGTACTTTTGAATGCCGTAATATATTTTCTTAAAAATGTTTGCACTTTGCACGAAAGTTCTCAGCTTTGACAGGGATTTGAGGGAATATCTTGGTATCAAAATAAACCGGAGAACTCGTACGACGTATCGAACGGTACGTATCTCAATACTGAGAGTTAAGCATTTGATTTAAAATTTGAGAAAAATGTGTAGGCTACTAACCGAGTGTTCTTGTTAAAATAAGTTTGGAAAGCATATCATAACAAAGTCACGTGATTGCCGCCTGTGAAAAACGAAAAAAATATCTTCATGAATAATCTTCGATGCATTAATCTGTGATCATATGTCAAAATTCATTGAAAAGCTACAAAAAGTGGCAACATACCTAACCAATAAGCACCGTAAGGATCACCAAACCCATTTTTATAGGAGTCCCAGTCTCTATAGAAGTTCACAGAGCCATTCGAACGTTGTTGGATTACCTGAAAAGTGCAAAGGAATTTCGGCGTCACAATGTAATGCACTTTCTTTAAAATATATCCAGAACGACAATATCAACTAATTACCTCAAATGTATAACTCATCGGCTTTAAATGTAGAGTTGTATACAAACACTTTACTCCTTGTTGTTGACAAATGGCCCAACACAAACACTTCCTCTTTTGGGAATAAAAGAATTATGACATTAATTAGCTCGTATAGCTTACGATAAATGGTTTGGTAAATGTTAAAACTATGTATTTGGTTTTTAGTGTTTGTATACAAGTCTACAGTTATAACCGATAGACTATAAGTCGAAATTTTCAAATTGGCAACATACACAGGCTTGTTGAAGGTAATCGCTGACTCCAAAATATTGTATTTCTGTATGGTAGTGAAGTATCCATAATTATAGCTTTGTAAAATTTAATTGTCGCACCAGAACTGATGCTTTTGTAAAAGGTCTGTTTCCATGACTTGAAACTGTATTGAAGAATAACTTCACAAGGACTGTCCCTACTTCGCTGCCAATGTCGCCGATAAGCGACCTATAAGGAGACTGCCAATGTCGCCTTTTGGCGACTTCAAAACAATAGCTTAATTAGGTCGGTCAATGTCAAGGTCAGGGTCATCTGATCAAACTGCCTGATAAAAAGTATGCAATTCAACAAAATAGCTTATATGCAATCATTCCTGATGGTTTCAGATTAGAATTCATCAAATAATGATTTTATTATATTATAAACTGATAAGCCCTGTTATGAAGTTTCAATAAAATTGGCACTGGAAAAAGCACAATTCCAGGAAATTTGGCAGCGAAAGAGTTAACTCTTTCGCTGCCAAATTTCCTGGAATTGTGCACTGGTAAAAATGTACAAATAGTACGTAATGGTTGGCAAACCATTGTACTTTTGAATTTTAAGTAGAAAGCTATGTTGTTTGTAAACACCTTTCTTGCATGCCCTGATCGATGCACAGAAATTACCGAGAAAACGTCTTCAAAATATCACACTTACTGTCCAAATACGATTCATATCGTCCACAATACAGTTGACTTGTACTGGTCTTTCAACAACTCCAAATGGGTATATAGTATGTACTCCACTTCTCTGTATACCAGGATCTATGTCCGAGCATTCTGTCGGGAGCTGTTGACCTGCGCAAATAGAAGATTAAGATATATTCTGAAAATCTGGCCGAGATATGAAAAAGGTCCGTGTTTCATTTGAGGCAAACATGTATTCGCAGATTATGATAAGTTATTCTTTTACGGCATGCGTGTAATGTAAAGATTTAAGATATATTCAAGTTAAAAAGTAAATACGTAAGCGGTATTTCGATCATGCCTGTAACCCGGATCTCTAGAAAACATTTCCGAACTCAGAACATCATCCAATACTTAGTAATGGGTACATACGAGGTTTGTTCGGAACGTTTTGAGACAGCCTTGATCAACAGTTTAAAAATAAGCATAATGAAACAATTTTCTGATAATTATACGTTTTAGTAATCTTTAATCTATACCAATATGTTTCATGTAAAACATACACCAGCTTCACATGAAACATGGATATGAACAAAAGCTACTGACATAATTATACTTAGTACATTTAAAAACGCAGAGTTTTCAAAGCCTTAAATCAAGATGTTATAAGATGTTATAAGAAATAAAAAAATATGTGTTATGAATCTCCCACATGTTTTTAAACGTGAATAGAAAAGATTACAGTTGGTAATTCTTGAAAATTTTACAGCGCCATAGCCAAAGCGTTAAGCACGTTGACGCTGCGCAAACTTGATGCACGTGAAACTCGAGTTAAAGTTCAGCAATTCTATAAAGTTTGTCTATAGGGACACTATAAGAACACGCTTTATCGAAATATTCTCAATTCTATCAGTATGCCCCGTCTTCTTGAAAATGTGAGGAACCAAGCTTTTGGAACGTATTTGCTTTGTTTTTTTTTTTCAAACTGGGACATTTCACGGCACGTAGGATGACGTAACTCATTGATATCACGACTAACGACACGATGGCTAGGCCACATACTGTGGTTACACACTACTGGCCTGTCATGTACCCTATAGAACATGCTCGGAATGGCCTGAAGAGATGTGTTTATTCACGTACCCCACCACCCAAAATGTTGCAACAACTTCGTATTCCTATTATTCAAAAGCGGACCAAAATCAAGGGGTCCAACGTACACAAGTTTTTGTGGTCAAAAGGACCGGCAGTGGACAAAGATGGCGGCTAAATGATTGAATTTTGGTTGATTTTGGGGACAAAAACTGAAAGTAAGTACGTTTCTTTGCTTTGATTTAACATGTCACCTAGCCGAGGATGTGGAGACAGTATTCACGCTCCTAGGGAAATAGGCCTTAACTGCTGACATGTCCTCAAACTCCATTGATGCTCGACGTAGTGCGAAGCTTGAGGCGGCGACAAAATCCGAAACTGATTTTGACCCGAATAAAATCGCCATTTGCATTAAAAATGCGATGAAATGAGACCAACCGTCGCTGTCTACACCATTTAAACAATAAGCCCAACAATCTGATCGCACTTTTAAAGTATGCAACACCTCGCATTCACGAAAAAACCCTATGTAAGCTGTCTAAGGTGGAATGTAGTCAACTGTACGAAAATAATGTCGCCATCATGTCAAATCTAACGATCCCTTGTCAAATGTCGAATTGTGTTTCCCAAAGGGTTTGTTTTGAAATCCTTTCACATACCTGAAACAGGATACCCAAACCCCCACAAATGGTTTTATTTTACCCTCAAAATGAATCTTGTACCCCTCGTTTTTGTAGATAGCCTACTTTGTCTCTAATTAAAGAGGGGGTGCAAGCATCCTGTAAAATAAGCATTTGTACCCCAGATTTAAGAATCAATGGGAACGCTGCTGAAAAGTATTAAAGAACGTTGTTTTTAGAACCATGAATTTTCTTTGAGAATGAAGTGATGTTAAACATATTTGTAAATTATAGTCTAGATCTATGTTTAGTAGGAGTCAGTCAGGCTTCAGTAAGAATGTGACTGGATCTTCTGCCACTGCGTGACTTAATAATTCCCTTTGATAAGAGGTAAAAATATCGAGGAAAAGGAATAAGACGGTATCAACAATTTTCTTCCTTTTCGTCAATATTTTCTAATTGTTCAACACTTGGTTGTATGTATCATTCATTGTTTGGGAAATGGTTATAGTAATCATTGTCATCATTATAATGCCGTTGTTTGAATAAATCTTGTTTATATTTTTCAGGTGATGTTAATCTTCCATGGCAGACACTTGACCGTAGTGCAGATAGATCAGTATCCCGGTCCTGATGAATTCCGAGAAATAGCTGGCATAACTGTCTGAATTCACTGAGACGGCATACCAGAAATATTACCTGAAGTCACAAATGAACATTTTTATGCATGTTTGAACTCTGTAAACACACTGTAAAGATGGATGCTATTGATTTATGAAGTTTGATACAAGATGATGAAAACCATAGTCAAGCTTCAAGATATTTTCATGGATGATGGTTCCCAGTCTGGCAATGCTAATGACCAGACCTACAGCTTTTAAAGAAGTTTATGTTAAATTAACCCTTTCCCAAACCGCAAAATTTTAGGGTTGTTCAATTTTTAAGCTGTTTTAAAGACCAAAAACAGATGTTGATTAAGGTAGGACTTGTCTACGATATAGCTCGAAGAACATTGAGACAAAAGGAGAAAATGCTGGTTATCAGAATTTTCTTCTTTTACCTCAATGTTTCTCAAGCCTTTTATATTAAGGACTTCAAAATCAGGTCTTGTTTGGGAAAGGATTGATTAAGCATTTCGCCTTCTGATACTATTTGGTGTTGCTCGTTACAGAATAAAATCCTGTCAAACTTGTACATTGTGGTACTGTATAACCCTTCCTAAGACAACAAAATTTGATGTTGGTCCCAATTCAAAGATGTTGCAGACAGTAATTTAAATTGAAAATGATTTTTGGTCGTTCTTGCTTGAAAATATTGTGGAAAATGAAAATATTGCTTGCTTGTCATATGTATGCAATTTCTTGATTTTCCACAATGTTATACCAAAAAACCTCTATCTTGTTGGGTATCAATTTCAAAATGCCACTATATGGTAAACTGATGGAGTAATTTTTGTCCGCTAGACTGGTCAAAATAGAAAATGGTTGCCGACAACAATGTGAATCTGATTTACAATGTGAAATCGTTGGCTCAGCATGAAACAGTTGTAACTGCCTATAAACATATAGGCTGTTAGAACTGTTTCACGCTGAGCCATCGATAATGTTGAATGTTCATTTCATAGGGTAGAAAAAAGGGATAAGGGGGTGAATGCTTATTGTCAGCATTTTTATTACGCTTCCCTCAATGTTTTCAAAAGCACCATCACATAGATCTATACATCACGACCAAGGATTGTTTGAGAAAAAAGGCACCAGACCCCTGGCTCGACCAGTATCCTTTCTGCCATTCACAAAGGCGATTCTAATGGGGGATGGGTGCGTTGGTTAAAAAGATGTTCCAGACACTCACGGGAAAAATATTTTTAACTTGAATTTTACTAAAGATTTTCCATAGACAAAGACATCTGTCAAATGCAGATTAAAATGTCATCTGACAATTTCAGACTACCAGGCTACTAGCAAATAATGAACCAATGACCAATTCGATCATTCAGGACCAAGCCTTTGAAAGCATCAACTGGAAAATGATGCTGGTAACTATATTAACAATTTCATCCTTTTCCACTAGTATATTGCATGGCAGGACAACTGGGCTTATAGGTGATAGGATATTGAATGAACAAATAATTCATTTTTCCAATTATTTTCAACTCATTTTTTATGTCCCTGATAGATTAACCTTGTGAAATCATTGATGCAAAAGAAGGAATAATATAATTTCTCCTTTTGCCTCAATATTTTCTAAGCACTCTACACAAATGCTATCTTCATTAAGAAACAGCTGATTTCAAATTGGGCCAGTCCAAAATTTAGTTGTTTGGGAAAGGATTAAAATGAGGTGAAAATAAAAAAATATAAATCAAAAAGGCAAACTCAAGATTCTTCAACCATTGTTATTTTCTTTTATTACACAAAACAAATTCCAATTTCATATCGCTTGGAAATTGCCAAAACTAAAGTACATTAATAATTTACTTGGAAATATAAGGCTAGATATCTAAAACTTTGCAAAAAAGAAACCCTTAAGACTCTTTCATTTTAACAAACAAGTCTATTTGAAACTCTATCTTTAATAAGGTAAGCTTTTGAGAACATGGAGGAATTTGATGCTTGTCCAGGGACAATGTATTGATCCTACTTTAAAACTCTGGCAAAAAAGTTCAAAGTTAAAACTAAATTAACCCAACATAAAGTCTATAAATGCATGGCAATTAATCTAAAACATGTAAATCTTTAACATGATAAGAACCGTTGTAACAGTTTATCTTGGCCTCGGGGTATCATGGCCCCCACCCTGGGTATCTTGGCCTCCACCTAAAATTTTGTTCCAGAGTCCCAAAAAATTCAAACAATATCTACAAGTGTTACACCTTCTGTTAAATGTTAAGGAAAAACAAGGTTTAATGTGTTTTGGTCAAATTTTTCGGCTTTTTTGCTTGAAATAGCTGCTCCGGAGCCAAAATAAACTGATACACCGGTAAAGCTAATGATAAATGACCTGACAGAGCATACCTAGCTAATAGCTAAATATGCTCTACCTGGTCATTTATCATGAGCTAAACTTCATTTAAAAATGGTTATCTCTTTTCACTGAATTTAGTATAAAAAGTCTTCAAATTCATTCAGTTCGTTAGTAAACATGAAAAGTTTTGTCTCTCCCTCTAGCATGAGTCCTGAGGTACTCATCCAAGTGGAGATTGATCTGTAACACATCATTCTCTTTGATTCATCTGTTTCCTGAATGGTCTTATTCCCTGAAATATAGAAACATTACCTCACAAAGTTGGATAGTTTTGGTAGATTACTGCTTTGATGGAGTTTACAGCTGCATTCAACAATATTTCAGCTTTACTTTTGTAGCTGGTGCACCTAACAATGTGCCCCATCAATGCTTTGTGTCAAATTTATTACAATAACCAATTAAATCCACCAGCTATTCATCTCTAGCTTTAGTTTATGAAAGGTTGTTTACAACTTAAAACTCATAAGTCATTTTTCTAGATGCTTTTCCACATCATGAATGTACATACCATGTATTCCATTACCACAAATTGAATTCCCAGAACATAAATGCTTTGGAAATCATTAATCATTTTGAAGAAAAAGAAAATTAAAAAAAATATATTCACTTGAAATTGTCGTCTGCAACATCTTGAATTTAGACCAATCTAGATAATAACAGCCTCTGTCTTAACTTAGCTGTATGAAGTGTAAAGCGTTACAGAAGCGCACCTCTGGTATGCAGGGCACATTAAATGTTATGCATTGTTTTGGCTTATCATGATGGGGACTCCTCCCCCCTCCTTCTCTTTTTCCTTGACCCTTTTCGATTCTTTTTACATGAACTTTGATATTTTTTTATCTCAAGCCCTATCCAAAAGCATACAAAATAGGATAATACTGATTTTGCGCCTGGTAAACCAGAGACTACCCCAGACGACCATATCAAGTGAATGTAATTTTACATTTCGGGTCCCTCCGGATAGAAAACACTTAGGAAAATGAACACATGTATTGCTTATTCATTTTCAATTTCCACAGTATTTTCAAGAGCATTGTTATTTCAATAATGCGTCAAATGAACTTGATAATACGCCTAGGACTTTAATATAACAAAATTCATTGTTACGCGAAGTTACGCCTCTGAATTTGCAGCGCAATTCGAAATTTTTACAGGAGATAGTTGGATTAATATTTGACATGGTGGCGACATTATTTTCGTACAGTTGACCACATTTCACCTTAGACAGCTTACATAGGGGTTTTTCGTGAATGCGAGGTGCATACTTTAAAAGTGAGATCAGATTGTTGGGCTTATTGTTTAAATGGTGTAGACAGCGAGGGTAAGTCTCATTTCATCGCGTTTTTTATGCAAATGGCGATTTTATACGGGTCAAAATCAGTTTCTGATTTTGTTGCTGCTTAAAGCTTCGCATTACTTCGAGCATCACTGGAGTTTTAGGACATGGCAGAAGTTAAGGCCTATTTCCCTAGGAGCGTGAATACTGTCTCCACATCCTCGGCTATGTGAAATGGTATACCAAATCTAAGAAACATACTTACTTTCAGTTTTTGTCCCCAAAATCAACCAAAATTCAATCATTTAGCCGCCATCTTTGTCCACTGCCGATCTTTTTGACCACAAAAACTTGTGTACGTTGGACCCCTTGAAAATTCCATTAGAGGTTGAATTGCGAGAAAAGTCCTTTCTTAGCGACGACGATGTCAGGCTTTGTTCAAGCTTTAGGTGGGCACACTCGTTATTAAATGACTTGATCCCTCTCAATTAAAAATAATCAAATTGTATTCCGACGTGTATTTAAAACATTTTCTACATTTTGAGTTTATTGAATCGGATAAATCAACGAAAATAAACCCGCATTACGTAGCCTTTGCGTGCCTTTTCCATCCTATACCCGTACGGAGTATCTCTGCGGAATTAAATGTACTCAGTATATTATAGGCGGCGCACGCCGTCGTACAGGAACGTCACGTCATTTGACTATATAACGGGAAAAAGTAGTTATTTCTCAAAGCACTATTCCTCAGACTGAATGTATTTTTCATGTTTCCCTGCCTATCTACTTAACATCTACAATGCAAGTAACATAAAACAGTGATAAACCTTCCATACAAGGATTGATGTAAGTCTCTAACAGAGGTGCGGCCATATTCGTCAATAGAACGTCACGTAAATATTTTTCCGTCAATGACGGAAGGCGGCGGTATCTCTCCTTACCCTCATATGAGGTTCTTGCCTCCCGAAACTTATTATACAATGTGCACACCTACCTCTTTGTCCATTACTGACATTTTTCAAAAATATTTTGTTTGAATTGGTGATTTCTGGCATACAGGGAAAACGGTTTTGAAAATTAGCTGTTCTGCCTTTGACGGCGTCGCCATAGAATGCACTCCTATCATCGATAAAGGGAAATTATGTCACAATGTCAAACGTTTGAATCTAACGGACAAATAAGATCATGAATAATAAATTATGTTAGATAAGTTAAATCAAAGCTTTTCAAGAAAACAGTGTATTAATACCAACATAATAAAAACATATCACGAGCCGTGCCCCGGCCACATGACGGTTGTGTTGCTATGGTTACTACTTGCAGCAACCAGATTATCCAAATCTAAAATTTATCTCGTTATATACTGAACAAAAGTGAAAACGCTACACCTACTTTGCTTGCCATATTTTTTCTAAATACAACAAGTAAAAAATCAAATGAAAGTGTTTCGCATTGTTCATTCACTTGGTTGTTCCAAGAACTAAACGTTTTGTGGATCTTAATTACGGGGATGAAAAACTGACCCTTTTAATGTCACAGGGGTCCGTTTTTCAGGTGTACAATTTGAACGAAAATTTAACACAATTTAAACCTTCAGAAATCCAAGCAGAAGAATGCAAACCATGCCGGACTGCACGGAATGGTAGTCTAACAAGCTACCAGACAGGAAAGTTAAAGAAACTTGCCTAAAATTGTTTCAGCGCTTAGAAAATGATGTTTGAAAAGCAGAATTTTCATTATGTTCCAAATTTTGAAAATTTACAATGTAATCTCCATAGAAAATTGAAATCGCTTTTGCATGGACATCTGGGGATAATGCAAGTCGAAGAAAGTGTTTAAAAATCCCCTGTAAAGCCTGTATGATGTTGCAAAAATCCCAATCGAAAACCATGATAAATTTGTGAATACCAACCAATTTAAATTCCCTCTTTGTTTATGTCAAAGGGAGGTAATTCGCAAAATTGACAGATTAGACCTGGATTTTAGAGCTTGCTGCAAGAGATAAGTGAGATTTTAAGTGTTTTCTGGCAACCCGGGTATGATCAATTGTGAAGAAATGATGAATCGTTTTCTGCGCATGCGCATATGCGGCATTTGATGAAATTAGCTCTAAACGCATTAAGGGCTGTAACTCTGCCAGTAAAGGAGACAATGGGATGAAATTTCGACAAAACGATTGCTAAAAGCCTGGGAAATAACGTTAAAATATATTCCATTCTATTAGTTGGATACTTTTCCAGAAATAATAAATCTTGCAGTGTAGCGTTTTCTTTTTTGTTCAGTATATTTTCATTTTTGTAACTTTGTATAGACTAATAATTAATGAGAAATTCGCAAAAATAATGATGAAATGATGTTTGTCTCAAAACTTTCCGAACAACCCACGTATGTACATGAACACACGTGATGGAAATGGAAATAATGTTTCTGTAAAAATGTGTTTGTGTCTTTTTGTCTTCAATTATTAACATCTGTTTATTGACCTTTTCAATCATCTTAGCTATAGTTGAAATATATGAAAATGCGAGTCTCTCTTATTTCCCCATGCTGTAAACTCTTTTGCTATCAATCAGAATCAATATACCATAATGGGCTCATTTCATGATTTTGGTTGTCATCTTGGGAGTCATTTTTTTTTTTATTTTTTTTTTTTTTTTGTAAGTTGCCCGTGGAGTGGTATAGCTTGGTTTCTTAACCATACTAACCATACTATAATTACACGGATGGTAAATGGGGAAACTAGTTTAAAAAAAGTCAACGGTATTCTGTAGCTTCGTGACATCTGCCATTCTGGCTACTTCCGAGGTACTCTCCAATGCCGAGGTCTAGTGATTAAATCATCAGATATGACCTCTGCAGTTTTCGGTACGCAAACAGCCTATTTGGTCGTCATAATCTAATTATAGCACATCATTTGAATTATCGAATCAAAATCATTCAGTTTTATCTTGCATGATCATTGCGTATACATTACATCGCTTCTATTTTTGGCTGAAGCCGGTAACATTTGAATTATCGAATCAAAATCATTCAGTTTGATCTTGTTTGATTACGTATACATTACGTCGCTTCTATTTTTGGCTGAAGCCGGTAATTTGAAGCGTCAGCCAATGAAAGTTTGTATCAGCTTTTTGAATTGTTTTGTTGTGTATAGCCAACGATTGGATACTGAAATCCCGCCAAGGCCCCGAGATTAGACGTGAAATGACCCCGCGAGAACAGAGCTCATTCTATCGAAATGGAATGTAGAGATAATGTGCTCTGTTCTTAAGAGAGTACTTCCGAGGTAGTTGCATAGACCTAAAATCTGTAAACAAAGGTAGGTGTCGAATACCGTACATTTTTCTAAAACTGTTTTCTTTTACAACAAGGTTTTGAAAAATCTGGAGATGCTGTAATACGTGGAAATGGTCCAAGTTTGTTATCGATGAGAATATGAAGTGTTAATAGGCAGGATTATAATACAATCGTTGAAAATATTTTAAAATCGAAAGTAAAAACTGTTACCCGGAGAATTTAACACCCTTGTTTACCCACCATTCTCCCAAAATATAGCTAATAATACATCGATACAAAAGGAACATGACTTGCGAGCACAAAACAAATGAAATATCACATGATTGGTATGTTTGTTGATCGTGATAATAGAGAAGTGGTGAAGTTCTGTCGAGAGCTAGTTGCCTAAAGGAAGATGCAGTTGCCTAAAGAAGTGACTAGTGTATCGAGCAACAATGTAATAATCGTGTTAATGTTACAAGATTACAAAATCACCAAATTATCTTTAAACAAACATTGGTGTGCTCTTTGAATCTCGATTTCTTTTCTTTGGTGACGCCTTCTGTATTTTTGGTATGACAGGTCAACCAATCTCATTCCTTTTAATGCCCCAATCTGAAATTAGAAGTTCACAATCAAATTCTTGTTTATCGTTCTCGTACAATTGCGGTTAAAAGAAAAATAACAAGAGCTATCGGGGGACAGCAAAGCGCTAGATAGTAGAAATATTTAAAAAAAAACGGCTAAAACTCCCATGAATTAAATTTCAAGTGGACCAATCTTTTTCTAGAGGCTGATGGTAATTTGTCTCAGAAGCGTTTGTAAAACAGAGCAATGGCATCAGCAGAAACCTATAATTATATATGACTTTTGTATGCAAAAACGTAAGCAAGTATTTCCAAGTTCGAATGGGGTAATGAATAACACGATCATTGCTTTGTTGCTCGATGCAGCTATCTCTTCTTTACGCAACTGCCTCTTCCTAGCTCTCGCCAGAATTTCACAATTTTTCTTTTATTACGAAAACAAATATACCAATTCTGTGACATTTCATTTAAGGATGTGCTCGCAAGTCATGTACACGTTGTATCGGCGTTTCGTTGGCTATATATTCACAGCGTTTAAGCGTACAGTCGCGAGCATCGGAAGTTGCACCTGACTGTACCTAAAATATCACTAGTGGTGGTAAACAAGCTGACGGTTTGGATTTTTAAATGCAAATCAGTAAAAATTGGAACAATCTTTCTTGACATAGTTTTCAAACTTGAAGAGATAACTGGATAGGCATTACCTGGAGTAGTTACGATTTCTAGTAAGTCAATGGATTTTGTGTGTAAATTCGTGTCAAACTGTCCAATCACTGGTTTTTGCTGTTTTTCGTCCTGCTTACTGGCACAGAATGGGCTGAAATCTCGCGATCTTCACAATATTGAATCTACTACATTCTACTAAACCAATGTATAGCCATGTAAAATTGTACATGTTACAATTGTTAACATAACATGACAGAAAGTGACCTTTAAAGACATGAATAATGCCTGAATGGACGTCAGATTATGCCAAAATGCACGTCGAGTCAAGAGCCTGGAATCGAAGAGGACCACGACAGCGAACCTCGTGTTTTCACAGGCGGTTTATCACCGTGTTATGATGTATAGGACACCCGCGATTACCTACCATATATTTTGCTGTAGACTGAGACGTCAAAAAGCTGTTGCGTTAGTGACGTTGACGTTTACATAAATTTGTGTTGACGTACAGTTGTTACACGCAGATGACCGGGACGTGGGTGGTCTGTAAAGGCTAAATAACACGTGTCACTAACCCAGCAAACATGCTTATATGGGTCCTATATGGGATGTGTATGGGTAAGCCCATGTGGGTAGGCCCATATTGGACACAAATAGGACCTATGTAGGTAAGCCCATGTGGGTTTGATCATAAGGGACCCAGATTGGTCCCATATTCCCAGCATATGGGCTGTGTATAGGCAAGCCCATATGGGTATGCCCATATAGGACCTATGTAGGAAAGCCCATGTTGTTTTGACTATGGGGGTCCCAGTTACAATAATCGGCTTGCGCCCATTCAAGTACAACAGAATAATTATGTATACATGAGCATATCTAAAATATCCATAATCTGAATCATGTAGCCTATAGAATTATAAGTTTTCAATTGGAATGACGATCTTATTTATATCCATCAAAATTAATGACCATCAAATCAATACAAATTGAAAAAACAACAACATTAGATTCAGCAAGACAAGTAGCCTAAGGCAACATCAATAAGACATGTCTAATCCTTTCTCGAACAAAACCTGGTATTGACTTCTCTAATAGAAAGGTAGGCCTAAATTGCCAAAAAACATAGGCCTAGAGATGTTAAATAGCAAAAGTTGATAATCGGCATTTTCTTCTTTTGCATACGTTTTTTCTGCGCTATATTGTACAGAAGTTCATTCTTTGTCAATATCGTTTTTTAAACATGGGCTTCATGTTGGATCATCCGAATTATTTTGTCGTTTTAACGGTGTTTAAACTGTAATTAGTCTGTTCAAATCACTAACATAATCTTATCAATTAGTGTGTTACAAGGAGTTTTATGTATATTAAAGGGAAATAATTTAAAATCTTGACAATAAATCATGTTTTTACAAAGCGTTTATGTAAAGAAAGCATTTGGCTTGATAATCCTATATGATTCTGTTAAAAGAAATTAAATTGTGTACACATTTTCAAAAAAAGATAGAAATAAATCTAGACATAAAAATATATAAAAAAAAAAAAACATATAGATAGTTATAGAAAGCCTCGAAAATGTTATGACAGTGAAGACCAAAGTCCTAGGTATCAAACCTTAGAAAATGGGTCAAGGTCGTCAGACATACCTGGCGAGACCTTAATCCTCTATGGCGGGGAATAATTACCCCTTCTGAGCGAGAAGCTCTGGAAGGTTTTCATCTCCGATCAACACCAAACGAAAGCCAATAGAAATGGGTTAGATCAGGGCTGTCTATATGGATCTGCCTTTTTGGGACCCATATGGGTCCCAGATTGCATGTATATGGGCTGCCCAGATAGGACCCATATGACCCCCGGTTGCACATCCTAAATGGGTCCCATATGGGTTACCCTTATGGGACCCATAAAGTTGCCCATAAGGGACCCATATGGGACCCATACAAATTGCTTGCTGGGAAGCTTGGAACCGTCGATTCGGCTACATTAAAGCGTCTAGCTATTTTCATTTGCGAAACACCTCCAACCAAAAGCCCCAAAACTCGGTTCCTTTTTCCGAAAGTAAGCCTCAACATTTTGTACAAATTTTGTTTTCGTAGTTCTCGTATGTTTTCAATAAGTGAATCAAAGTGGCAATTTGTACACAAAAAATCTTAGAGAGATTTAACACGTGGTCTGAATGCACGAGACAAATGAGCATTTAGTGATGGGTGGTTCAAATAAAAATAATAATAGTAAAAAAATAGAATGTTCCGATTAAAACCATACACTATAGACAGTGCTCAACCAATATAATAAAATTATGTATGTTGGGAGCATTATAATAATAAATCCAAAGACTTAGATGATCATACACATTTTTCTTTACAAAATTGTTTCGTGGAGTACAAACATGTACCTCACTCTTCAGAAGTATAATATATAATGGGTTTTAGGGTTAATCTCATGTAAACAGTAATCACAATGTATAGGTATGCTTCGCTAAATTATGTATTATAAATATAATGCTTAGGGCCTAGTGTTGTTGGTAGTCGTCGGGATCGTCTTTTCGAGGCGGTTCAAATGCGTACCCACAACACAGCTCCCTATAAGTACAATAAGTAAAATTGGATGCAATGTTGTGTGCGCTCGCACAAGCTCTATGTTGTGTGCACTCATCGGGTTCATCTGGTAGAGACAAACACAATGGGTATCCACAACATAGGGGGAAGGAAGGGAATCACTGGGTTATAAAGTTCATTACTCCCTCCTATCTGCAGTGCTGCATGTAATTGTAACGTTATTTAAAGTTGCATAAGAGGTGTTTATTTCTATGTCTGCATGTGTTCACTAATTCATTTCTTTTGTTCAGAGAGGCCACATCACGTCTTTTAATAATGTAATTTTTTTCTTCTAAGCACAAATTACACATTTTATTAGCTGTGTTGTAAGACCTAGCTCTGCTGATTATTTTCCAACTGATGTCGTAGGTTATTTGGTTGTCTTTTAATGTCCATATGTGTTCGCTTAGCGCTGTCGATTTACGATTTTTCTCATTTTTCTCAGTGTAAGGTGATGCGCTTCAAGGGCGTTTCGTTCTAATCTGAGATCGTAAAATTGGTTCTTACTAAGTTTAATGAATTGAGACATATATGGGAGTGCTAGATCCTTAATTATTTTAAAAACCATCAGAGAAGTATGTATATACTAACCACAACAAGCACTGACTCCATAACCCGAGATTACGACACGACGCCTAGCTATCCATATCATACACATCAGCTAATAGACAAAATCCGATCATCAATAGATAAGAGGAAATTTCATTTGTCTATCATATATGATGCAATTTTATGGATAACATATCTACGGGTTAGGATATTTACATACAACTCTCAGTTTGTATCTACAACTGATAGGCGCCATATTTATATGGTCTATTATCTATAATTGTGACACATTCAATCATTTGTGAGCGTTCGAGAAAGTTGCTGGATCTGTAAGATTCAGAATTGCGTTATTTGTTATTTATAGTATTAAAGGGAGATAATTGAAGCAATTCAACAGCAAACTTTCTAAGTGTGGGATAGCTTACAGGTTTACCTGTAAGGTATGCATGTTCTGTATAAATTAGATATTATATATGAAAGAGATAGGTACAGAACTAACCACAACAAGCACTGACTCCATAACCCGAGATTACGACACGACGCCTAGCTATCCATATCATACACATCAGCTAATAGACAAAATCCGATCCTCAATAGAGGAAATTTCATTTGTCTATTATATATGATGTAATTTTATGGATAACTTACATACAACTCTCAGTTTGTATCTACAACTGATAGGCGCCATGTTTATATGGTCTATTATCTATCATTGTGACACATTCAATCATTTGTGAGCGTTCGAGAAAGTTGCTGGATCTGTAAGATTCATAATTGCGTTATTTGTTATTCATAGTATTAAAGGGAGATAATTGAAGCAATTCAACAGCAAACTTTCTAAGTGTGGGATAGCTTACAGGTTTACCTGTAAGGTATGCATGTTCTGTATAAATTAGATATTATATATGAAAGAGATAGGTACAGAACTAACCACAACAAGCACTGACTCCATAACCCGAGATTACGACACGACGCCTAGCTATCCATATCATACACATCAGCTAATAGACAAAATCCGATCCTCAATAGAGGAAATTTCATTTGTCTATTATATATGATGTAATTTTATGGATAACATATCTACGGGTTAGGATATTTACATACAACTCTCAGTTTGTATCTACAACTGATAGGCGCCATGTTTATATGGTCTATTATCTATCATTGTGACACATTCAATCATTTGTGAGCGTTCGAGAAAGTTGCTGGATCTGTAAGATTCAGAATTGCGTTATTTGTTATTTATAGTATTAAAGGGAGATAATTGAAGCAATTCAACAGCAAACTTTCTAAGTGTGGGATAGCTTACAGGTTTACCTGTAAGGTATGCATGTTCTGTATAAATTAGATATTATATATGAAAGAGATAGGTACAGAACCAACCACAACAAGCACTGACTCCATAACCCGAGATTACGACACGACGCCTAGCTATCCATATCATACACATCAGCTAATAGACAAAATCCGATCCTCAATAGAGGAAATTTCATTTGTCTATTACATATGATGTAATTTTATGGATAACATATCTACGGGTTAGGATATTTACATACAACTCTCAGTTTGTATCTACAACTGATAGGCGCCATATTTATATGGTCTATTATCTATCATTGTGACACATTCAATCATTTGTGAGCGTTCGAGAAAGTTGCTGGATCTGTAAGATTCAGAATTGCGTTATTTGTTATTTATAGTATTAAAGGGAGATAATTGAAGCAATTCAACAGCAAACTTTCTAAGTGTGGGATAGCTTACATGTTTACCTGTAAGGTATGCATGTTCTGTATAAATTAGATATTATATATGAAAGAGATAGGTACAGAACTAACCACAACAAGCACTGACTCCATAACCCGAGATTAAGACACGACGCCTAGCTATCCATATCATACACATCAGCTAATAGACAAAATCCGATCATCAATAGAGGAAATTCATTTGTCTATTATATGTGATGTAATTTTATGGATAACATATCTACGGGTTAGGATATTTACATACAACTCTCAGTTTGTATCTACAACTGATAGGCGCCATATTTATATGGTCTATTATCTACCATTGTGACACATTCAATCATTTGTGAGCGTTCGAGAAAGTTGCTGGATCTGTAAGATTCAGAATTGCGTTATTTGTTATTTATAGTATTAAAGGGAGATAATTAAAGCAATTCAACAGCAAACTTTCTAAGTGTGGGATAGCTTACAGGTTTACCTGTAAGGTATGCATGTTCTGTATAAATTAGATATTACAGTGCACTCCATGTATTACGAGTTCGGGTAATACGAGATATCGTCTATAACGAGTACAGTACAAAGTCCCTGTCATTTTTCTTCTTTTTTCAATTTGTTTTATATCGGCTAACGCGAGACTGGTTTCAGCGAAAAATCGGCTATAGCGTACATATTTCCTTGGTCCCATCTCTATTTTTCACACATTAACGAGGTTTGGTCACAAAGCGTGTCGTCTGCAAACATCATTTACCTAGCCCCGGCTGTATTTTTCACACCTATTTACTAGGTCCTAAAGCGTGCCGTCGACAGTCTGACATTTCCAGGTAATTATCGATCAATTATCGAATTAACAAGTTCCGATCTACCTATTGTCATATCGACGTGTTATTGCAAAACATTGTAACTCCAACTTTAATTCTGCTGGAGTTATGAGCATTTGCTCCAAAATCGACCATATGCAACAAATTTGGAAAATACAGGAGACACTACTAAAAGGCAGAAAGCTATTTCCTTGAAGTTGAAATTTGAAATCATGAATAAAGTAGAAAATGGAATTACCTTAAGGGCAAAGAAAAATCACAACGTTTTTCGAATAAATATTCTATGATGTACATAACCATTTGTATTTTTAACGCATAAATTATGAGCTGTAAAGTGTAATGTTCGTATGTTACTCTTAGTGGTGTGTATTAAAATGTAAAGAGTTATCTATCTTTATGCTCTTTAAAAAGGAGATTATAAATGTGCCATAGTTCACTTCCGGTGAAAGCGAAAGCAGGCATGGACAAGTGAACATTTTCTTGCTTTCTGTTACATTTCGGCTTTAGCGAGACATGGCTATAACGAGACATCGAGCGATGTCCCAGCGATCTGGTTGTACCCGGAGTGCACTGTATATATGAAAGAGATGGGTACAGAACTAACCACAACAAGCACTGACTCCATAACCCGAGATTAAGACACGACGCCTAGCTATCCATATCATACACATCAGCTAATAGACAAAATCCTATCCTCAATAGAGGAAATTTCATTTGTCTATTATATATGATGTAATTTTATGGATAACATATCTACGGGTTAGGACATTTACATACAACTCTCAGTTTGTATCTACAACTGATAGGCGCCATATTTATATGGTCTATTATCTATCAATGTGACACATTCAATCATTTGTGAGCGTTCGAGAAAGTTGCTGGATCTGTAAGATTCAGAATTGCGTTATTTGTTATTTATAGTATTAAAGGGAGATAATTGAAGCAATTCAACAGCAAACTTTCTAAGTGTGGGATAGCTTACAGGTTTACCTGTAAGGTATGCATGTTCTGTATAAATTAGATATTATATATGAAAGAGATAGGTACAGAACCAACCACAACAAGCACTGACTCCATAACCCGAGATTACGACACGACGCCTAGCTATCCATATCATACACATCAGCTAATAG
Source organism: Fragum sueziense (assembly GCA_963680895.1). Lineage (NCBI taxonomy): Eukaryota > Metazoa > Mollusca > Bivalvia > Cardiida > Cardiidae > Fragum > Fragum sueziense. Next base: position 32,456,769 of record OY804596.1, read on the forward strand.
ACAAAATCCGATCCTCAATAGAGGAAATTTCATTTGTCTATTATATATGATGTAATTTTATGGATAACATATCTACGGGTTAGGATATTTACATACAACTCTCAGTTTGTATCTACAACTGATAGGCGCCATATTTATATGGTCTATTATCTATCATTGTGACACATTCAATCATTTGTGAGCGTTCGAGAAAGTTGCTGGATCTGTAAGATTCAGAATTGCATTATTTGTTATTTATAGTATTAAAGGGAGATAATTAAAGCAATTAACAGCAAACTTTCTAAGTGTGGGATAGCTTACAGGTTTACCTGTAAGGTATGCATGTTCTGTATAAATTAGATATTATATATGAAAGAGATGGGTACAGAACTAACCACAACAAGCACTGACTCCATAACCCGAGATTAAGACACGACGCCTAGCTATCCATATCATACACATCAGCTAATAGACAAAATCCGATCCTCAATAGAGGAAATTTCATTTGTCTATTATATATGATGTAATTTTATGGATAACATATCTACGGGTTAGGACATTTACATACAACTCTCAGTTTGTATCTACAACTGATAGGCGCCATATTTATATGGTCTATTATCTATCATTGTGACACATTCAATCATTTGTGAGCGTTCGAGAAAGTTGCTGGATCTGTAAGATTCAGAATTGCGTTATTTGTTATTTATAGTATTAAAGGGAGATAATTGAAGCAATTCAACAGCAAGCTTTCTAAGTGTGGGATAGTTTACAGGTTTACCTGTAAGGTATGCATGTTCTGTATAAATTAGATATTATATATGAAAGAGATAGGTACAGAACTAACCACAACAAGCACTGACTCCATAACCAGAGATTACGACACGACGCCTAGCTATCCATATCATACACATCAGCTAATAGACAAAATCCGATCCTCAATAGAGGAAAGTTCATTTGTCTATTATATATGATGTAATTTTATGGATAACATATCTACGGGTTAGGATATTTACATACAACTCTCAGTTTGTATCTACAACTGATAGGCGCCATGTTTATATGGTCTATTATCTATCATTGTGACACATTCAATCAATTGTGAGCGTTCAAGAAAGTTGCTGGATCTGTAAGATTCAGAATTGCGTTATTTGTTATTTATAGTATTAAAGGGAGATAATTGAAGCAATTCAACAGCAAACTTTCTAAGTGTGGGATAGCTTACAGGTTTACCTGTAAGGTATGCATGTTCTGTATAAATTAGATATTATATATGAAAGAGATAGGTACAGAACTAACCACAACAAGCACTGACTCCATAACCCGAGATTACGACACGACGCCTAGCTATCCATATCATACACATCAGCTAATAGACAAAATCCGATCCTCAATAGAGGAAATTTCATTTGTCTATTACATATGATGTAATTTTATGGATAACATATCTACGGGTTAGGATATTTACATACAACTCTCAGTTTGTATCTACAACTGATAGGCGCCATGTTTATATGGTCTATTATCTATCATTGTGACACATTCAATCATTTGTGAGCGTTCGAGAAAGTTGCTGGATCTGTAAGATTCAGAATTGCGTTATTTGTTATTTATAGTATTAAAGGGAGATAATTGAAGCAATTCAACAGCAAACTTTCCAAGTGTGGGATAGCTTACAGGTTTACCTGTAAGGTATGCATATTCTGTATAAATTAGATATTATATATGAAAGAGATAGGTACAGAACTAACCACAACAAGCACTGACTCCATAACCAGAGATTACGACACAACGCCTAGCTATCCATATCATACACATCAGCACATAGACAAAATCCGATCCTCAATAGAGGAAATTTCATTTGCCTATATTATATAATGTAATTTTATGGATAACATATCAACGGGTTAGGATATTTACAAACAACTCTCAGTTTGTATCTACAACTGATAGGCGCCATATTTATATGGTCTATTATCTATCATTGTGACACATTCAATCATTTATTAGCGTTCGAGAAAGTTGCTGGATCTTTAAGATTCAGAATTGCGTTATTTGTTATATATAGTATTAAAGGGAGATAATTGAAGCAATTCAACAGCAAACTTTCTAAGTGTGGGATAGCTTACAGGTTTACCTGTAAGGTATGCATGTTCTGTATAAATTAGATATTATATATGAAAGAGATAGGTACAGAACCAACCACAACAAGCACTGACTCCATAACCCGAGATTACGACACGACGCCTAGCTATCCATATCATACACATCAGCACATAGACAAAATCCGATCCTCAATAGAAGAAATTTCATTTGCCTATATTATATGGTGTAATGTTATGGATAACATATCAACGGGTTAGGATATTTACATACAACTCTCAGTTTGTATCTACAACTGATAGGCGCCATATTTATATGGTCTATTATCTATAATTGTGACACATTCAATCATTTATGAGCGTTCGAGAAAGTTGCTGGATCTTTAAGATTCATAATTGCGTTATTTGTTATATAGAGTATTAAAGGGAGATAATTGAAGCAATTCAACAGCAAACTTTCTAAGTGTGGGATAGCTTACAGGTTTACCTGTAAGTTATGCATGTTCTGTATAAATTAGATATTATAAACTGACACGATTTAAAAACGCAAATTGTACTTTTACAAATGGTATCTCTTGCATCTTACAAAACCGATGTATAGCCATGTAAAATTGTACATGTTACAATTGTTAACATAACAGGACAGAAAATGACCTTTAAAGCCACGAATAACGCCTGACTGGACGTCAGATTATGCCAAAATGCACGTTGTGTCAAGAGCCCGGCATTGAACATCGACGACCACGAACCCAGTGTTTTCACAGGCGATTTTTCACCATGTCGCGATGTATAGGACGCCCGCGATTACCAACCATAGAATTTGCTGTAGACTGAACCGTCACAAATCTGTTGCGTTAGTGACGTTGACGTATGCAATTATGTTGACGTACAGTTGTTGCACGCAGCTGACCGGGACGTAGGTGGTCTGTAAATCTTCCTGTGTCGTTTACACGTCTCATAAACCTTGGAACTGTCGATTCGGCTTCATTAAAGCGTCTAGCTACCTACATTTGCGAAACATGGCAAACCAAAAGCCCCAAAACTCGGTTCCTTTTTCGCAAAGTAGGCCTCAGCATTTTATACACAATTTTCTTTCGTTGTTCTCGTATGTTTTCAATAAGTAAATCAAAGTGGCAATTTGTACACAAAAAATCTTAGTGATTTAACACGTGGTCTGAATGCACGAGACGCACGAGCATTTAGTGATTGGCGGTTCAGATGTCCGAATAGTTTACAGAAAACACGACAAAATTGCTGGGGCGTGAAGCGTATACATTGTCTCATACATGTCGCCAAATATGGTGCCGATCGAGGCAATAGGAAAGGAATGGTTAATGAAAACGTGTTTTGCGTTTTTAAATCGTGTCAGTTTATATGAAAGAGATAGGTACAGAACTAACCACAACAAGCACTGACTCCATAACCTGAGATTACGACACAACGCCTAGCTATCCATATCATACACATCAGCACATAGACAAAATCCGATCCTCAATAGAGGAAATTTCATTTGTCTTTATATGATGTAATTTTATGGATAACATATCAACGGGTTAGGATATTTACATACAACTCTCAGTTTGTATCTACAACTGATAGGCGCCATATTTATATGGTCTATTATCTATCATTGTGACACATTCAATCATTTATGAGCGTTCGAGAAAGTTGCTGGATCTTTAAGATTCAGAATTGCGTTATTTATAGTATATATCGGGAAATTAAAAGATTGACTTCACGTGCCTATGTGATGTGTATATTATTTAATTCAAGTCAAAATAGTCAGACGCGTTTCGCCTTTCGGCTCATCAGTGACAATTGACGTCGAACGTTACTAAGTGTGGCGTCGTTGACGTTGACGTCGTTGACGTTGACGTAACGTCAATGAAGAGTATTCTAGGGGAGGTTACTTGTTATCGTTTCAGAATTTAGTTTTGGCTTAAAGCATTTTATAAAATATTTTTCTTTTTGTAACCTGACAGAAAGTTTTTCGGAGATCATTTTAAAGAAGGGCAATATTTTGAATTTTATTTCGTTATTTGAACAATTATCTAAATGTGTACTAACTGGTAGTTGTCCAGTTGTAGGGTCACGAATTTGTTGTGCATGTATGGTCCGTCTAGTCCTTAGTCTGTCGCCCGTCTGTCCGATGTAGTATTCTCCACATCCACTACATGTTATTACGTATATCACATTTTTTACGTCGCAGCTCATGTTAGCGTTTATTTTAAATATTTTTCCGTTGAAATTGTATGTGTTACCTTCTGGCATGTAACGACAGAGACTACAGTTTGGGCGTCCACATGTTGTGACTGAAAAAGTTTCACCGTTTTGTTCTGTAAACTTTGCTCTTGTAATAAGTAGTTTTAAATTCGGCGTGTGTCGTTTACTTTTTATCATTTTAGTGTCTTTGAGTACTGTCTTCATGTGGTCATCTGATTTTAGTATGTAAAGATTATTTTTCAGAATTCCAAACATTTCTTGGTCGTTTTGATTGAAAGTGGATACGTACGGGATTGTATTTTGATTTGGTAAATTATTTGTTTTTAGTAGGTCTTCTCTTGGGATGTTTAAGGCTTTCCTTATGCCATTTTCAATTAATTTTTGGGGGGTATTTTCTTGATTTTAAGGATGATTCTAGGTCTAGTAATCGTTTGTTTCTTATGTCTTTGTTTGATACAATGGTTCAAACTCTTCGTGCTAAGTTATAGGGAATACTGTTTTTTGTATGTTTAGGATGGGCGGAATAGTAATTTAAATATTGTTTGGTGTCAGTGTCTTTGTAATAGATGTCGGTACTTATTTTTAAACCGTTTTTGATTATTAGTATGTCTAAGAATGGTAATGACTTTTCGTTTATTTCGATTGTGAAATGTATATCGGGGTGTAAATTATAAAATAATATAAACAATCATCCAAGAATCTTTTCCAATTATTGAATAAGTATTCGTAAAAGGTTTTGCCAAATTCAATTTCTACTTTTTGATATAATTTTTCCTCCAGATAGCCAAAAACCAGCGTAGCATATGTTGGTGCGAATTTTGTTCCCATTGCCGTACCTTTAATTTGGTTATAGGTTTTGTTACCAAAGCAGAAGTTATTATTGTATAGTATAATTTTGATTCCTTCAACAATGAAATTTTTATTGAATCCATCATTTATTAAATTGGGATATTTCTCTAGCCAAAATGAAATTGCCTCAATACCTAAAGCTATGGTCACACATAGCCGGTTTTACGATACGGGTCCACACGGAATTAAAACCGTGTCGACCCGTGTCGACCCGTTTCAACCCTTATTGACCCGTATCGCCACCCGTTTAGATTCCGTGTGCGGTTTGTTAGAACGATACGGCAGCGAACATGTTTTGACTATGTTAAAAAATTCGACACGGATTTCAATTCCGTGTACGGCAACCCGGTTCATACCGCATCGACCCTTTTCAACCCGTATCTCATTCTTGTACCGAATAATGACCTCATGTCTAGCGGTACAATGCACGTGAACTGCATGGAGTCCCATACACACTCCATTGCGCCGACTGTACGGTACGGGCCGGTTTTGGTACTGATACGATACGTCTTCGATATATCGACGCATCGGCCGGCGCAAAAGCGATCTTTGTGTTATTGAGGGGTTTTGGTCACATTGGGAAAAGTTTCAACAGACATTGTTGATTGATCGACGACTTTGCCGACGAAATCAGTATTTTGGTATGATCCGTGAGGTGTCGGCCTTTCAAGTTATTTTCATCCGATCAATCGGCGGCTTTCTCACGTTTGAAGATGTTGGTAAAGTGTCGATGATTACTCGACTTTTAAATATCGTCGAAGTGTCTTGACCCATTTCCCTTGTCAGAAATCATGTCGTTGACATCTCACAGAGCTTTTTTCGATATACTGCAATGTGTTCCCTGCTGAGTCTCGTTCGACGACGTGCACACCACCTGATTACTCACGGATGCAAAGAAATAACCTACGCTTCTGTAGAGGCCTCACTTTTATGTGACTGATTTAACAGTTTGATTTGAAATATTCCGACGGAGATTATGCGGAATCGTCGACATTTTGACAATTCTTAACTCGGTTTACAATCTTATATTGATGTTTTCTTGACTGGCAAGGTATCTGCCTCAAAACGCCGTCGCATCACCGGCATATCAACGTCTTAACATCAAATTGTACGAGTATTTAGTGATAAAAGTGCTTTAAATCACCGACAAAAATAGCCAGGATCAATGCTTCTCTTTTAGTAGCCGCTTGACAAAAATATCCCTCAGACAAAATAACATCGACAGTGGTCTACTCTTAAATGCAAACAAAAAATATAGGAATCCAAGATGGCCCTATATCGCTCACCTTAGAGATCATCAAGATGATAATTTTTGTCTCATATCACATACACAAATTCTGAACAACGTTCATTAAAGGAAACAATTAAACAATGCTGGTATTAGAGAGTTATACTACCATGGGAAGTGAAAAAAATACCTTAAGGATCTCTGATAAACAGAATTGTAGAAGATTGTATCATTATCAGACAATTCTACATACAAATTTCAAAAGCCTTATACGCCAAAAAGTTTAGGAGAAAAAGATAGTACAAGATTTCCTTCTTTGTCTCTATATACAATTCAATACCAACAATATAGGGATCATTTTCCTTGTATCACAATAATTTGAAGTTATTTTAGTAGAGGGCCTTGAGATGATTCTATACACAAAATTTCAAAGCTCTAGGCCAAACGGTTCAGGAGAAGAAGATCGTACAAGATTTCCTTCTTTGTCACTATATGAAACTCGATACCCACAACATATGGTCAATTTTCCTTGTATCACAATAATTTGAAGTAATTTGGTAGAGGGCCTTGAGATGATTCTACGCACATTTCAAAGCTCTAGGCCAAACGGTTCAGGAGAAGAAGATTGTACAAGATTTCCTTCTTTGTTTCTTTATGAAATTCGATACCCACAACATAGGGTCAATTTTCCTTGTATCACGATAATGTGAAGTATTTAAGTAGAAGGCCTTGAGATGTTTCTACACACAAAATTTCAAAGCTCTAGGCCAAACGGTTCAGGAGGAGAAGGTTGTACAAGATTTCCTTCTTTGTCTCTATATGAAATTTGATACCCACAACATAGGGCCAATTTTCCTTGTATCAAAATAATGTGAAGTTTTTTTGGTAAAGGATCTTGAGACAATGCTACATACAAACTTTCAAGACTCTAGGCCTTATAGTTTGGGAGGAGAAGACTTTTTAGTAATTGTGGATAGACAGACGGACGGACGGACAGACGGACGGACGGACGGACAGACGGACGACGGACGGTGAGCGATCACAATAGCTCACCCTCAGCACTTCGTGCTAAGGTGAGCTAAAAAGAGCAAATAAAAATGAAATAAAAATAAAATAAAATAATAATAATAATAATAATAATAATAATAATATTGTCCAGCAAGATTAACCCGGGACATCTGCATATGTAATGACCCCACCTCGGCTTTGTTTTGTTAAGACGCTCAACTTACGGACTTTGTGCACGAAAATTAAGTTGTCCCGGGTTAACCTTGCTGGACAATAATAATAATAATAATAATAATAATAATAATAATAATAATAATAATAATAATAATAATAATAATAATAATAATAATAATAATAATAATAATAATAATAATAATAATAAATGATAATAACAACAACAAAGACAATACTACACACGAAAAGGGTAGATACGGCTATTGCTTCTTGCTGAAAGGGGTCCGTGCGGGTCAATACGGTGAGACAAGGGTCCACACGGGCGGTGATACGGTTTTGAAATCCGTTTAGATTTTTGAACAAAACCAAAAACTTTATAAAACCGTATCATCGCCACAAAATTCACACGGAATTGATACGGGTTGCGATACGGGTCAATAAGGGTTGAAACGGGTAGACACGATTATCAATTCCGTGTGGACCCGTGTCGAAAACCGGCTATGTGTGACTGCGATTTTTATGATTTGGTCACCACGTTGATTTCAATTTCCGTGCACGGAAGTGTCATATTCCGTGTCGACCCGTGTCGACCCGTGTACCTAATCCGTACCGACCCTTATTGACCCGCAGCTGCATTTAGTTATATTATTCAATCCTACCCGTGTCGACCCGTATCGACCCTTACCAACCCGTACATTGCTTTCTGAAATCCGTATTGAAAAACCTTATCTTGCCGTATCAACCCGTGGAGTATGCAAATCACCCCCTAATTCCGTAGCAAAACCGTGTACGGTTTATGAGAACTAAAACCGGTTCGTCACCCGGCTATGTGTGACCATAGCATAAATCATGTGAAATATTTGTATAAAGACTGGTCACGTCAAAAGATACTAAACGTGTATTTTCTGTTACTGTTTGTGGGATATGGTTAAGGAAAATAAGATCATCCCGTACAAAACTTCTTACGTGTTTAATGAATGGTTTTAAAAGAATGTCGATTAGGTTGCTAAATCTGTTCGTTTCGCAATTTGTGCCTGTCACTATAGGTCTAAATTGAAGATCATCGGGATCAATTATGTTTACATACATGTATTGTTCATTAGTGTTTGTGCATTCTTTATTTATGAGGGTACAATAGTCCCAGCCGAAAATGACAGTGACGTAGGCTGATGTTTACTGCTGCAAAACCAATCAATTCGTCTGATTTGCACCGTTACAAATACGAACAGAGTTGATTGGTTGTCAAGTAGTAAACATTAGCCTACGTCACTGTAATTTTCGGCCGGTACTATTGTACTTTTGTGGATTTTTGGTAGGCCGTAAAACAAACTTCCCGATCTAATATGGAATGCGAATATCAAACTAATATAATGTGAATAATAATCTGGAATGACTAGTAGTACTCACCAAATGAGCATGTGTCCCGTGCACGATCTATTAAAAGAAAAGTTTCTCAGAATATGCAAAACGATATCGGTGCACGGAGGATTCGAACCTGGGTCGCAAGATTAACGGTAATTGTACTTTCAGTCAGTCGATAGTTTTACCACTTCTTACGTAGGACGAATTAAAACATTTTATTATAACCAGCAGTTTCTCCTTTTGTCTCAATATTTTCTATACCATTTCTACATATTACAGCATCGCTGGATTTTTCCAAAACTCATTGTACATTTTTAACATACCTGCATCCATACGCATAAATACAGTGTCATTTTCTTCAGATGTCGTAAATTGATCACTAGATACATAGTATTGTCCAACAAGGTTAACCAGGGACAACTTAATTTTCGTGCGCAAAGTCCGTTAGTGCAGCGTCTTAACAAAACAAAGCCGAAGTGGGGTCATTACATATGCAGATGTCCCGGGTTAATCTTGCTGGACAATAAATGGTTAAAAACTGTTTATCCCCTGTCGTGTTTTCTAAATGACTACTATCAAAACAAATTTTCGTCAAACACAAGCTTGAACATAGACAAACAAGATGCGAAAGTGTTCACACACTTCTCACCACTCTACGCATAGCACGGCTACGCCAAGACCAGCGCGAAGCTGCAGTACGGATGCTGTTAGGAGGAAAAAGTCAAAAATTTGTCGTAAGACATTGATGGGGCAACAAATCGACACATTTTCGACTGTATACGTTGTTGGCTCTGAATGGAACCACAACCGATCGAGCACGAAGCGGACATGCAAGAGATATGACGTCATGACAGGACAGTATCACAACGTTAACCCCACCTACGGGGTAGGTTTAAGGCTGCAACGGAGACCTCTAATAATTCGCATGGGCTTCACAGCATTCGAATATCGGCCCAAACTGATCGAAACAGAATGTTTTTTCGACCTACATTCATTTTTTTTTGTCAAATTGTGTTGACGCCCGGTGTAAACTGGGCGTTTTCTTATTAATGGAATTTACTACAAATGAGACCTTGTGTACTTTACAAGGTGAAATGCTTTGAGTGTACTTTATTTTGTTTAAATCTGATTTGATGTCTTTGTGTAAAAAGGAATTGAAATGGAAGTTGCGTTTCTTTTTTGTTTCAGTATAGTAAAATGCTTACGACACCTACCTTTGTTTACAGATTTTCGCTCTTTGCAACTGTCTCGGAAGTAGTCGGAAGTCACGAAGCAGCAAATACCGTTGATATTTAGCTCACCTGAGCACATAGTGCTCAAGGTGAGCTATTGTGGTTGCTCATCGTCCGTCGTCCGTCCGTCTGTTCGGGCCAACGTCCGGGGCTTTATGTAGTTCAATCCGTCCATAATTTACCGTATATGAAATACGAACAATTCCACTTAAACCTTGCCATTTTATGTGGCACTTTTCTTCGTAAAGATCAAAGAAAAAACACTTAATCCTGAAATGTACGCGCGTCCGTCCATCTGTCCGTCCGTTCACAATTTCTTTAAACACCTTCTCCTCCTAAGCCAATGGTCCAATTTTAACCAAACTTGGCAGGAATGTTCCTTGAGTGACCTTTTTCAAAACTTGTTCGTGAATGTTTGATTGATCAAAAATGTGGGCGTGGCAGGGCGGGGCTTATCAGACTTAGAGAAATCACAAGAAAATTCTTTAAAAATCAACCAATGGGCTAATTTGAACCAAACTTGGCAGGAATGTGCCTTGAGTTACTCTTTTCAAAATTCACTCATAAATGTTTACATTTGTCAAAAAATGTGACCGTGGCAAGGAGGAAGGGGCTAATATGGGACTTGGAGCAATCATAAGAAAATTCTTAAAAAAATCAACCATTGTGCCCAATTGAACTAGACTTTGCAGGGATGTTCCTTGAATCACTCTTTTCAAAATTTGTTCACGTTTTTTTTACAATTGACAAAAAATGTGGCCGTAGCAGGGAGGAAGGAGCTTATCGAACTTGGAGAAATCATAAAAAAATCTTTAAAGATCAACCATTGGGCCAATTTAGACCAGACTTTGCAGGAATGATCTTTGAGATTTTCATTCAAAGTGTGTTCACAATTTTTTACATTTGTCAAAAAATGTTGCCGTGGCAGGGAGGAAGGGGCTTATCGGACTTGGAGAAATCATAAGAAAATTATTTAAAAAAAAAACCATTTGGCCAATTTTCATCAAACTCGGCAGGAAGCTTCCTTGAGTGACTCTTCTCAAAATTTGTTTACAAATATTTACATTTGTCAAAAAATGTGGGTGTGTCAGGGAGGAAGGGGCTTATCGGAATAGGGAAGTCACAATAAAATTCTTTAAAAATCAACCATTGATCCAATTTGAACCAAACCTGGCTGGAAAGTTCCTTGAGTGGCTCGTTCAAAATTGTATCTTGAATTTTTTATTTTCTTAAAAAGTATATGGGTGTGGCAGGGTTGGGAAAATTTCGTGTGTTGAAAATTATAATCTACTGTGGGTTTTGTCACGGATATACCTAGTTTTCTTCTAAACTGTTTGGCCTAGAATCTTGAAATTTTTGCCATGAATGGCTTCCAGAATACAAGAAATCATTACTATACATGGAAAATAAGCCCTATATTGTGGGTATACATTTTACAAGGCAATTTTGATGCTTTTACTTTGGGAATCATACAAACTACAGATAAGAGGCGATAATTGCTTTTCAAAAAGCAACATTTTGTTTCAATATTCATTAAGCCCTATGTTGTTAGTGATCATTTCAATCATCTGCTTGAAAAGATTAAAACATTCTACATAGGGTTTTGATATCAATGATCAATTTGAAAAGCCTTTCCAATTCCTCTTATCTGTTTCTCTTATCTGTTGCTCTGGCTGGCCCCATGTTTATCTTATGTAAACAAATAAGAAGGGATTAGCCTAGCTTATCAGATGATGATCTTTCGCTCTATTCTTTCAAATAACAGACCAAATCTTGTTAATTGTGCTAATATCATAAATGATCAATCTCTAACAGATCAGTATGCTTTTAATACAGCCCTACGTTGTATATTGCGAAATCATTAAATGATTACTGAAAAAAAACTCACCATTGTGCTAATTCATACCCAACTTTACAGGATCGATTGGAACAAAATTATTACTTAATTGTTTCCAAAAAGAAAGTCCTTATAAGTTTCATGCCTTTGAATTTGACAAAATTGCCATTATCACTCTTGACATCTTGATTCAAAAGAGCGATTTAGGACCATCATGGTCATCTAACAAAATTATTACTTAATTGTTTCCAAAAAGAAAGTCCTTATAAGTTTCATGCCTTTAAATTTGACAAAATTGTCATTATCACTCTTGACATTTTGATTCAGGTGAGCGATTTAGGACCATCATGGTCATCTAACAAAATTATTACTTAATTGTTTCCAAAAAGAAAGTCCTTATAAGTTTCATGCCTTTAAATTTGACAAAATTGTCATTATCACTCTTGACATCTTGATTCAAAAGAGCGATTTAGGACCATCATGGTCATCTAACAAAATTATTACTTAATTGTTTCCAAAAAGAAAGTCCTTATAAGTTTCATGCCTTTGAATTTGACAAAATTGCCATTATCACTCTTGACATCTTGATTCAAAAGAGCGATTTAGGACCATCATGGTCCTCTAGTTTCTCCCTTTACCACCCGTGAATTAGAATATCGCTCAGAAAATATTAACCCTTTCCCAAACGACAAAATTTTAGAGTGATCCACTTCCAAAACTGCCACAAATGACAAAATTGATGTTATTTAAGATATGATTTGTGTAAAATATGGCACAGAAAATATTGAGACAAAAGGAGAAACTGCTGGTTATCAGCAGTTTCTTCTTTTGTTTCAATGTTTTCTCAAGCCTTTTCTATTAGGGACGTCAAAACCAGGTCTTGTTTGGTAATGGGTTAAAGCAGTTTCTTTATAGACAATATTGCACTACATCTTGAATAACAGTCGTTTGTCTGACAGAGTTTTTTTCTGTCTTTACCTGGTTGTGGTGTAGTTTTATCACACGTAAGAAATTGGTTACACAAGTCAGTTCCATTACAACATTCATAACACAGCGAATGAAATCCCCCTGACCGCTTGTCGACAAAAACGCCTGGAGAACTCGAACAAAACTGTAAAAATAATGATTTATATTCATAAATAAAAGAAGTATAGAAGAAGAATAAAAGTATTTTTAATTGCAATACCCATAAAAACAATTTGGATACTATCACTACAGAGCAAGCTTAAAAAATGTGACCAAAGTGTGACATTATAAATGCTAAGAATAACTACTATTTGTACAGAATATCATCCAGATTTCTTAAACGGTAAGGCTAAAAACTGTCCTAAATGGTTAAGTAGTGACTAAATTATATTTCAAATTAATGTTCACTAATTTTAGCTAAAATTGTTCGCACAATCTTGTATAATGACAACAAAAAAGCTTTTCACTCCTGACAGCATATATATATTGCACAATATGGGTAATTGTAATTCATGAATCACTAAATAGTGGAGTGCAGAATGTCTACAAGGTTAATGCATTCCTAAAATAGTGAATGGTAGATTTCCAGCATAATAGACAAAAATGAGACCACATCAAAAGTAAAGTGTTTCACTCCTGACACCAGAGGGTTATTGTATAAAAAAAATCTACATCATAAACCAGAAAAGATAAGATGAAAAGGAAATCTTAAGATAATGATGCACATGTTGTTTTATGTATAACAAGTGCCTATTGTAGTATCATGTCACTGTAATTTATTTACCATGGCTTAGAAACCAGGTACAAATGAAAAATGTCACACAAAAAGCGTTTCACTCCATACATTCTTAGCATGTTTTAAAAATGTATCTTTTTTAGTAGTGAAGCATTTTTTTAAAACTTAGCACCCAGTATATAGACACAATTACACATCTTTTAAGCATTGATTGGAGTGAATATGTTGCTCTTTAACAGCAGATACATGTAAAAGTGAATGGTCACATTTTTTAAAAACTTGCCCTATAGTAACTGTGGGTTCAAACCGAAGCTTGACCAATATCCTTTCTGGTGTTTGCCAAAAGTCGTCTTATTTATTGGGTAATCGTTTAACAATAATCTACGTGGAATGAACAACCGGTGTCTCGATTTAGACGCTGTGTTTGGAAAGGTACTAAAATTCAGGAACACGTGTATATATTTTTACTAACATATTAATCCGTCAGCCATACATATAGTGTTTGCAAATTGACATAATTGAGCGTTACCTCTATTGAGCGTTACCTCTATTAGCATGGTTAAACTCTATTGAGCGTTACCTCTATTGAGCGTTACCTCTATTAGCATGGTTAAACTCTATTGAGCGTTACCTCTATTAGCATGGTTAAACTCAATCATGTCAATCTACAAACATAATACATGATACTACAAATACAAATTTCAGGCCCCTATACAGGATTGGCAAAATTGAAATACACGAGAAATGATCATTTAATCTACAGTTGACTTAATATATTGTTACGGACGTTCGATCTGAGTAAACCTTGTGAAATCTCGTACATAAGTCTCTTATCAATTCTTAAGAAATTGAAAAAGCAAAGAATTTGTAATTTGAATTCTTCAAAAAAAAATCTCATTCACAATTCAAACAAGAGCAAAAGTTACTGTAAATAGTAAATTTGGAATAAATTGCCAACGAATCCTTGGTGGAAAAAGGCAATTCTTCATAAAATATCATTTTTTCATTGGTTTGGCCTTAAATGACTGAAAGTATACCTGCATTTCTGTCAGACGGTCGGACTGACAGAGAGCTGAAAAACATCAGTCCGACTGAAAAATTGTCAGACATGTCTGACGGACTGATAAATTTCATATCAATAGCAACAAATTATTCGCCATTTGGAATTTTGCATGTTTACCCTTTTCGATCATTAATAAGTTTAATCGTACTTCTTACACAAATGCTTTATTTTATTTATAGGCCAAAGTATATCAAGCAGATTTTTTTTTTCGAAATTGTTGAACGCAGTTTTCATTCCCTTGATTGAATTATCATTGAATTTTTAAATTGCATGTGTGTTAAACGTTTATGTCAAATGCTTGGATCATTTCCGGGAACATGGCTTTTTTATCTTAGAGAATTCTTATTTATAATTCGAACTGTATAAAAAGTAAAATATCGTCGTTGTAAATGCAAAACCTCGTATGTCGATTCTTGCGATTTTCAAAGTACAAACTTGTATGCCCAGTTTACACAATTCGCGCAGGTTTTGAGAAATTTATACTGCTCAGCATTAATGACACATTATTTGCAAACAATATGTCAAAATTTCAAGTAAAACATTTCTGTTAGGGAAAAGTTATTACACTTTTTTCCCTCACCTTTAAAATTTTCCAAAAACGAGATACGAGGTTTTGCATTTACAACGACGATATGATGTATCTACAATAATTTCATTTACAGTTACAAATATTGGTTCCTGAAATTCGCGGGAATGTCTCGTTGTCTTATCATTATCATCTTGGAAGTAATAAGATTCATTGAATATGTTTGACATCAAATTGCTTACAATAGTATAGAGGAAAATAATTGACCCGGCAGAGTGACCTTTACTGTACTCAAAAGTGGGAAAGTTTATTTCCAGTTTAGATTGGAATAGGTCCTTCGTTAATTAACGTAAAAGCGTGCACTGTATCCGTTAGATCTATACAATATTGTAGCGCCATGTGAAAATAAGACTTTATCTAATTTAGTCAAATAAAAATGTTAAGCTACTGTGGTCTATTTGGATTGAAATTTTCAGTAAAGCTAATTATTTCACACCCTACATTAGTAAACCAATGAAATCGTCCCATTCGTACCACGTGAGTATACAATACCTAGAGCCGTATTGTACGCACGAGATAATTGCGTGAACGCACGGGATTCTCGATACTCCAAAGCGACAAAATCGATATTTGTACGATGCACCGGTTGAACTGTCCAAATATGCATTGCACTCATTTGAACCCTACAAATATCGATTGAACCCTACAAATATGGATTTTTCCCAAATCGAGGCTGCCGTACAAAATATCCATATTCGCATCGAAGAGTAATCTCCCTTACTAGAGATCTCGTCTGCAAAAGCAAAATTGTGCATTAGAGTTGAATGTTTGTTTCAACATGATATTTTGAATTCACTGTCCTAAACAAGACATAACTTTGATTCTGTGATTGAAAAAAAAAAAAAAAAAAAAAAAAAAAAAACATTGGGAATACATTAAGGCAAAAGGAGAAAATGATTTTAAAAACACGAAAGAGATTTTCATTTCAAAGCAATGATACAAATCACACTTAACCCTTTCCCAAACAAGACCTGGATTTGATATCCACATAAGGCTTGACAAAAAAGTTCTAGGAGAAAAGGAGATTTGCCGTTTATCAGCAATTTCTCCTTTTCTGTCAATGTTTTCATTGTTGATTTACGCATGGCATGATAGTTTATATGACAAATTTCATGTACATTTCACACTATCATATGACGGTCTATTCAATCTTTTGAGACAAAAATAAATCGATAAAAATAGATTAAATGTCAGATGCCCTGTATATTTACTGTGCTAAAAATGTACATGTAGCCTACATTTTTTTCATGACATAGGCCTATGTTGTTTTTCTTCCTTTTTTATTTCACGTTGGAATTCTATTTAAAAGTAATTAGATCAAGATCTTAATTTTTATACAAAATTAATCTTTGTCATGTTTTGTTTGAAAAAAAAAATGATGTGAAATAAAGAGGCCATTTAACATGTCTTTGTACAATACCGAATTCTATTGGATTCATACTTTGCAGAACAAGTCTATATTTAGACTCGCCTATCGGCTCGTCCAAATATAGCCTCGTTCTGCAAAGTATTCATCCAATAGAATTCAGTATTGTACAAAGACATGTTAAATAACCTCATATTATTGAAATAGACGTAATTTTTGAAAATAAAATGAAAATATTTAAATACAGTTCACATCCTGGTCATACCGTATAGATGGCACAGGCTGACCAGGATCGGCATTTTTGCATAATTATTCAGTTATTATATACAAATTACCATTTTAAGATGAAGCGACAAATGAACGTATGCATGTGCAAATACTGTTAAGTCGTTGAATAATATGATCATTAACTGTAAATAGCGAAACATGCGAAGTGTTCAGCAAATCACGAGGGGTTCCAGCATACCTATCACCCCTGGACGATAAGTCTGTTGACCTTTCCGCTTGGTCTGCTCTGCCGGGTCAAATCTCGCCGTCAATACCAGCCGAAAATGACAGTGACGTAGGCTAATATTTACTACTTGACAACCAATCAACTCTGTTCAAATTTGTAACGGTGCAAATCAGACAAATTGATTGGTTTTGCAGCAGTAAACAGCCTACGTCACTGTTATTTTCGGCTGGTACTATTGTACCTGTTTAATCGCGCATCCAAAGTCGTAAAGATCTTTTCCTTCGTCTGTTGAAAAGTGGTGCATGAAACATACCTGCGGAAAAATGAAAGACGCTTTTCCGACACGAAAAAAGTCATTACTTGCTGCAAAAAGTATCCACTGCACATGATGCCATGGTATAATATTGAACAACAAGAAATGTCCGCGGACAATAAAGCTCGCCCTAACGAGAGCTTGCCACAAAGAAAAGTCATTTCCTAGGTCAAGGTAAAAAGGTAATAGTCGTAAATAAAAATTTTAAAAGTAGGTCAAGCTCCAAGGTCAAGGTCACAAGGCCCAAGGTCATGGACAAATGTGAACCGTATTGGTAGGAGGTGTCCATGTGTGGAGTATAAAGGCTGTAGAGGTAAAAGGACATGAGGTATATGTCAGGTTAAAGTTTTGTAAAAGAAGGTAAATCTCCAAGGTCAAGGTCACAAGGACCAAGGTCATAGTCAAATGTGAACCATGTTGGTAGGAGGTGTCATTGTGTGAAATATCGTGGCTGTATGGGTAAAAGGACATGAGATATAGGCCAGGTAACAGTTTTTTTAAAAGCAGGTTAAACTTCAAGGTCAAGGTCACCAGGTCCAAAGTCATGGTCAAATGTCAGCGGTGTTGGTAGGAGGTGTCAAAATATGAAATATCAAGGCTGTAAGTGTAAAAGGACATGAGATATAGGCAAGGTTTAAGTTTTTTAAAAGTAGGTCAAACTCCAAGGTAAAGGTCACAAGGTCAAGGTCATGGTCAAATGTGAACGGTGTTGATAGGAAGTGTCATTGTGTAAAATATAGAGGCTGTATGGGTAAAAAGACATGCGGTATAGGCCAGTCAAGGTCACAAGTTCCAAGGTCATGGTCAAATGTGAACGGTGTTGGAAGGAGGTGTCCATGTGTGAAATATCAATGCTGTAGGTGTAAAAGGGCATGACATATAGGCCAGGTTAAAGTTATTTAAAAGTAGGTCAAACTCCAAGGTCAAGGTCAGGAGGTCCAAGGTCATGGTCAAATGTGAACGGTTTTGGTAGGAGGTGTCCATATGTGAAATATCAAGGCTGTAGGTGTAAACGAACATGAGATATAGGCCAGGTTAAGGGGGAATGCTCCAGTTTCCTTATTTTTTCCCAATGATAGAATTTATTTATATTTTGTATGTTGAAATTACATGTTATTATCAATTGAAAAATATACTAAAGGAAAAAAGAAACGCAACAAATAAATAAATTTGACCATACGTGATATTTTTGTCTTTCTCAAAATCACCCTTATTCGAGTACTTTTTAAAGTGCATAGTAAAACTTCATCATTTGACTTTCTAGTGTCAAAATTTCATCAAGGTCGCATGTTTTACGTGGCATAGATATGCGTTTAAAAGAGGGCGATTTGGCGTCAACGTTAAATGCGTTCGCGAATGCAATCCAATTTGACGTTAACGATTCCTGACTGGAATTTGATTGCTTTACTGTCCATGAATAGCATAAACAGTTTTTTCGATAAGAGAATTTGTTTCCATAGGTAAAATGAGCGAACGTTATGGTCCTGACGTCGTGACGTTAGGCGTTGACGACCGCTTTTCGGGCGACCACTAGTTGTTCCGTTCGTTCTTAGACGTTATCCCAAGCAATATTTTGTCAACCGATGTACACCAAAGTCAGCAGCAATTGCGGATTGAGATGTTCCATTAGTAAACATCCCAGTTGCTACCGGATGACGTCTTTGAATAAGTCACAAAATAATATGAGGGATTAAATTCAAGCGAAAATTATTGCCTTTTGTCGAGTCGACGAGCAGCTACACAAGTCAAAATAGTTTTAGGGAAGTTAGGGAATTTAAAAGTTTGCACGTAAGAAACGTGTAAACGTCTATTTTAACGTTATCTCACAGGTAAGACAGGTTCCAACGTAAACACAAAGATCAATATCAAGAAACGCTTCCCTGTAATTACCAGTAACAACCCTGACTCAATAACATAAAAGAATTACGAGAAATAACAAAAAATAGTTGTTGTGTTTCTTTTTTCCTCTAGTAAAAAAATAAAAATGGATGGTCAGCGCTCTTGTTTGAATTTTATAGGCATTCGTATCACATACCCCTACATAGAAAAATGCACAATTTCTTGCACGTGTCCAATGTCACTTAAATTCTAATAAAATGCTGTATATTCATCGTTTAGTCCGGAAAATGGATTTAAAGTAACGTCTTGCATTTAATAAGAACAGAAAACCCAAAATATGTGCTTCTATAAACACGTAAATGTATAAAACAGCATGCTCACGTGTTCGCTTAGATCAACGAAGCTGGAGTGTTTTATGTCAAAATTTGCATATTTTTGGAAATATTTCAAGTTCTACACAATAGAATTTGGTGAAACTCCCTCATTGTATTAAGCAACATGTCCTGGTAATAATTCAAAAGGAAAATGTATAGGTCAGCGCACTTATAAGTGAATTACAGGATTTTTTATCAGCTACACATGAATAAAATGACGCAAAACGGTGGTAAATGCATACACACTTACGACTGTCTTGCTCTAAATAATCGATTTCCATCTTGAGGAAATAAGTTTCGCATAATAAATACATTTTTACCGTCGAAAATGGTAAATTGTAATGATGTATTATATACTGAAACAAAAAAGAAACGCAACTTTCATTTCAATTCCTTTTTACGCGAAGACATCAATTCGGATTTAAACAAAATATAGTACATTTAAAGCAATAACATTTCATCTTGTAAAGTACAGAAAATCTCATTTGTAGTAAATTCCATTAATAAGAAAACGCCCAGCGTACACCGGGCGTCACCACAATTTGACAAAAAAATTGTACGTAGGTCGAAAAACACAATATGTTTCGATCAGTTTGGTCCGATATTCGAATGTTGTGAATCCCATGCGATTTATTAGAGGTCTCCGTTGCAGCCTTAAACCTATCCCGTAGGTGGGATTAGCGTTGTGATACGGTCCTGCCTTGACGTCGTATCTCTTTCATGTCCGCTTCGTGCTCGATCGGTTGTAGTCCCATTTAGAGCCAACAACATATACAGTCGAAAATGTGTCGATTTGTTGCCCAATCAATGTTTTACTACAAAATTTTGACCTTTTCCTCCTACAACATCCATACTGCAGCTTACCGCTGGTTTGACGTAGCCGTGCTATGCGTAGAGTAGTGAGAAGTGTGTGAACTCTTTCGCCTCTTCTTTGTCTATGTTTAAGCTTGTGTTTGATGAAAATTTGTTTTGATAATAGTCATTTAGAAAACACGACAGGGGATAATCAGTTTTTAATCATTTACTATGTACCTCGGGATCAATTTACGACATCTGAAAAAATGACACTGTATTTATGCGAATGGATGCAGGTATGTTAAAAATGTACTCAATAGACATATTAAAACATATTTTGCCGAAAATATTATAAAAAATCGTGGTTGCGTATCTTTTTTGTCCTAGTATATTATTGAAAATATGGTAGCGAAACATACTGGTACGAAACATTTAATTTACTACAGTAAAGACCGAGTGTTCCGAAAAACTGGAGCATTCCCCCTTAAAGTTTTTTAAAAGTAGGTCAAACTCCAAGGTCAAGGTCCAAGGTCATGGTCAAATGCGAATGGTGTTGGTAGGAGTTGTCCATATGTGAAATATCAAGGCTGTAGGTGTGATAGGGCATAAGATATAGGCCAGGTTAAAGTTTTTTAGGCCAGGTTAAAGTTTTTTAAAAGTAAGTCAAACTCCGAGGTCAAGGTCACAAGGTCAAAGGTCATGGTCTCAAATGAAATGTCTTTGATAGAGGTATTCACATGTGAAATATGAAGGCTGTATGTGTAATAAGGCATGAGATACAATTACCACATAAAGTAACGCAACATTTTCAAAATTCAATATTTCTATTCTAAACATACCAGGATCTACAATGATACTTTCTATAGCTCGCAAGGAAGGTTTTCGATAGTTATTTTCAATAAAATATTTAAATTTCTAACGAACATGTCAGAATTACATCCCTTTATTATTTTACGTTAAACACGTCCTAAGGTCTTGCAAGTTAAAAAACAATCCTAAAAGAGTTTTATTGATAGTGTGTAGTCAGTTACACAGTAAAAACACAAAAAATTGTCACTGTACGCACTAAGCGTCATGTCATAACTTCTAGAAAATAGCCGTCATCATACCATTTGAATTCGAGTTCTGGAAAATTCGATTTTCACGGATCAAAAAGCTTGGCGTCCAAAATGTCTTTAACTTCAAGGTTGCAGTACCATTTTACAGCAAACGCCAGTGTGCATGATCGATCCAGATCATCGACTGGACCAGTTACTATCAGTCGGTATAGGTATTAGTCAAAGAGCCCTGAACATTGGAAAAGATTCCAAATAGCAGCAGATTCCACATAAATGAACATTGGCAGACATGGATAAGCCATCACAAATGAACGATTTAACCAGAAGCTTACCGTTTTATATCCGTTATTGACTAAATTTTGGGATAAATTTCGCTATTTAAGACAACTTATCCATCCAAAGACGGTCTGATCCAGTTAAAGAGCTGCAGTTCTGTGCTTCGGATGTTCGCATAAAGTCATGGAAATCACCCTAATGCCAAGACAGGTCGGCTCTGACAAACAAACTCATCCCAGGACACGTCTGCTATCGAACACTTTTGGTATTGACCGAAAATGCACATTTGTATAAGTGGTCTTAATCCTCCAACAAAACTGTTTTTGCGAACGAACAACCCGTCAGGATGAGTGAACTAAGTTTCTTTAACATCAAATCGGTTCAAAATGGTGTCAATGTGACGAAGATGTCAGTTGTCTATGAATACAATGGATGATTATAACCATCAATTTGTTTGTGACTTTTGATTTTACACCTTGTGTCTTTGGGTTGAAATTTTTGTCTGTAAATGTCTTGGCAATTTTATGATCTTTCGTTTACTGTTTGATAAAATATCACATTTGATGTCAAAGCAAAAATATCTTTGAATCGATTTACAAGTTTTAAGATATTTGATATTTGATGAGTGTTGCGTTACTTTATGTGGTCAGTATATAGGCCAGCTTAAAGTTTTTTAAAACGATCAAAAAGTGGGTCAAACTCCAAGGTCAAGGTCACATTCTCAAATCAAATGTCTTGGTTAGAGGTACCCACAGGTGAAATATTTAGGCTGTATCTCTAACAGGGCATGAGATATGGGCCAGGCCCCGGTTTCTCGAAAAAACTTAAGTATATTCTCATGAGAACATGTTCAACTTCAAAGGGATACTCTCCAACGTTGAAGGGTATTCGATTGAAGTTCACGTGGATTTCGTGCGATTTGAGCATATTATATTTTCAGGTTTGCCAGTAAATGAGAGGATATCATAGTAGTACTTGCATTAACTGACATGGCAATAGCCTTTATGCAAGGCATTTTCATCATCGGCAATTACATGTACCCTAACATACACCAATTTAAAGAGACTTACACCGTCGTGCAGACATATATGAAGATTGCAAGCAAAAAAGACTAAACTTTTATTATTGTATTAAGAAACAACCAAAGAATGTAATTCATGATAATAAAAGTCCATAAAATATAGGCTATGTGAGTATAGTGAACTTGGTAGTTCATTCATTCTTACTGAGCGTGTTAGTTGATAAGAGTGCGCTCGGAGAATATAATTACCGGTATGTCGCGAGATTATCTCACGTATTATTAGTTTAGTAGACTTCTTGGATCGTGGTTTTTCATATCACAAGCTACAGTTAATTTAACAGATACCATTTCCATGAAAATGCAACACGGGCCTACCTCATTGTCTGTACACGTTGTGTGTTGAGAACAAGCCCCGCCTCCCTCTACGTCACGACATGACGAACAAACTCGTCCTCCTGCTGTAAATAACATGAAGTGATATAATATGTAACCCTGCCCCTAATTGGTTGATATTATTTGATAAACAATACTACACGAGCTCTAATTGGCTGGTATAATTTTTCATTCTGACGTCATTCATCCCTCTACGTCACGCCATGACGAACAAATCCGTACTCCTGCTGTAAATGATATGGATAAAAATAGCATAATATGGCTATTGGCTGAATCATTTTATTTACCAAATTATCTAAACTCTAATTTGTAAAATGATTTTATAACACGGCCGCTTATCTACTAAATCACAACATTTTGTTGTGTATGAAAAATAGTTTAGAGGATATCCGGTTGGCAGTTAGAGGAGCCGACAAATCGGCGGGTAAAAAGTGAGTCTCGTCTTTTAATCGAAATGTTCTTGTTTCTAGCTCGAAAATCAAAAATCGGAGAATGTCATACAACCCTTTATTCATTTTCACATATTTGTGAGCCCCATCCAATACCCGATTCCCAGAGATTGAACTGAAATTCATTTTCTCCCGTTGCAAGGGTAGCCCTAATATTGACATTTCGTCAATCCTGATGAGTGTTTGTCCACTTTCTGAGGATGAATGGCCCAAAACCTGTGTGTATTATAAAATAGTTGCATGTAAATTACATCGTGAAAACAATATTTTAATAACTTACTGTCGATCTTTGAAGAAAATCAGTTCTTCCTGTCAGTTTGTGCGTTAGAGGATAGGTTGTGAGTAAGAGGATAGGTTGTGATTTAGAAGACAGAATGCATTCATCGCATTTTATACCATTTGTCATTGTTTATATGCGAATTAAGCCAAACCGAAATACTCTATGTGATATGTCTATTTTCAAAGGGTGAGTGAAATGGCATAACGTATTTTTACGCCCAGTAAAGTGATACATCAGGGACACAGACCTTTAACATTGTCTGCTTGTCTGCCAATCTGCATGTGATAATTTAAAATGAAAATTTAAGTTAAGATGTAGCTGTTTCGGAAAGATTTTTAAAACGTTGGTGGTGTGAAGATATGCCTGTAATCAAACTTTGTAAGTTGCATTTGCAATGGTTAAAATATTTACAATAGATTTGTTGATCCAATGCAGGTATCAGATTTCAACACCTTTCCTCATGTTCCTGGTGTGTCCAGATTGGGTGACAAACTCACCGTTTTGAAAACTCACTGTTTGAACTCGATACAAGTCGTGTCCCTAAATATATAAAGTAAGTACTGAAAAGTGTTCCAGACTAGTAGACAAACTTAGATCTGTCATCCAAGTATTTAAGTGGCCCTTTATTTTGGAGTATTGAATGATGTTAAGAATCCTACACGCAAAATTGTAGACTCGACAGATTTTGTCTATATTTGTATGAACTTCAAATTGTCATAAATCTTTTTAATTAAGAGAGGATAATCTTTGACTTGTGTCATTGATTTTCTCATGGAATGATCTCAAAAACGATATATTACAACATTGGAATCATTTCTAAAAGGGTTATTTACCGTCGTGAGTTTTCTGCTTGATATGAAGCTGCATGCAAGCGGTGAATTTCTTACTTCCAAGGTTAATAATTTGCTTTTGTTGATTTTCAGGATGTGTTGACCCAATTCCTCGCCACAAATGAGATCAGACTAATCTGATACGGGATGTATGGAGTGGAGAAACTTTAGGCTATTTTTATCGCTTATTCAATAAGCTGCAGGAACTTTACAATATTTTGGAAGTGAGGCATGCATGGATATTTTTTAACGATGACGTGGTTTGTACCTAGACAAACCATCGTTGAAGTTGACAAAAGTGATAAAGTACGGATTTCACAAAGTTCATCTTTAATGTACGTTACAACTTGCAAAATTTATTAATGTATCAATTCGTAGGCCTATATGATTGGTGACTTAATATTAAACATATTGAATCAATAAACAAGAAGATCTATGGATAAACAAGATTTACAGATCTGTATTTTTTACACGTCTTTATTGTCTCCGGTTTTCCACTTCTTACGCATTTATATTTTAAAGAGGCTACTTTAGAGCATACGAAAATAGCTGGAATATTGCACAGTATTTACTTTGAATTGTATAAAAGTTCACATGAAGATGCACAGAGTACAGACAGACAGAAAGAAACACAAAGGATAGTGAATGTTTATATCAAACATTGTTATAAATCTATTATGCATAAGAACCTTACATTCATTTAAATGAGATAATGTAATATGATGTATATATAACTGGTGTGTAAAAAGGGTTTTTCCATATCATATCACAATGAACTCGTACTCTGTCAAATAAAAATGACAAAGTGATTCTTAAGTGAAATAAGGGTTTAATCTTTGGACAAGACTAGTCTAGTAATGAGAGTATTTCTGTTTGACTTAATTCGCATATAAACAATGACAAATTGTATAAAATGCGATGAATGCATTCTGTCTTCTAAATCACAACCTATCCTCTTACTCACAACCTATCCTCTAACGCACAAACTGACCGGAAGAACTGATTTTCTTCAAAGATCGACAGTAAGTTATTAAAATATTGTTTGCGCGATGTAATGTACATACAACTATTTTATAATACACACAGGTTTTGGGCCATTCATCCTCAGAAAGTGGACAAACACTCATCAGGATTGACGAAATGTCAATATTGGGGCTACCCTTGCAACGGGAGAAAATGAATTTCAGTTCAATCTCTGGGAATCGGGGTTTGGATGGGGCTCACAAATATGTGAAAATGAATAAAGGGTTGTATGACATTCTCCGATTTTTGATTTTCGAGCTAGAAACAAGAACATTTCGATTAAAAGACGAGACTCACCTTTCACCCGCCGATTTGTCGGCTCCTCTAACTGCCAACCGGATATCCTCTAAACTTTTTTTCATACACAACCAAATGTTGTGATTTAGTAGATAAGCGGCCGTGTTATAATGTAGCCTAGAACACAACCCAGACTATGATGATAATAATAGGCCTACTATAAATAGTCCTCATTGGATGTATTATTTGATGTACAATACTACGCGAGCTCTGATTGCCTTTATTATTTGACGTACAGCATGACACTAGCTCTGGTTGGCTGATATAATTTGGCGTGCCAAAATTTGGTTATATAAGGTGGCCAATGATTGGAGAATACCTATTATACAAGTTATCTGTAGGAAAAGAAAAAGACTTACAACATACATGTAAAACGGTCAGGAAAACGAAGATTAAGCTGGAGATCATTTTGAAATCTGAAATACAACATAGTTACATTTGATATCTCGAAGTCAAAGTGGATGAAATAAAATATCGGGGTTTTGAACAATGGGCCCACAAGGCTTTTATGGCCACTGTAAATATACTGACTGACTTTAAAAACGCATCACTTATTATTATTTTTTTTTTTCAAATATTTTCGAAGTCATGGTCAATAAGATCAAAATTGTACTTCCTATATATATTTCAACGAATAAGCCACGATATCCAATAAATTCGTTGCAGTCAGTTACCACGTTATTTCACATGACGTCAACGCGCAAATTATGGATAACGTCTACGTAACTACACCTTAGATGACCAACTGGATTTTTGTTTTCATATTCCATATCCAAATGGTCAGAATTTACTTTTATTACTCAATCCATTTGAATGAATAAACAAGAGTTGTCCGCGGACAACGTAGCTCGCCTATACGGGAGCTTGTCACAAAATCAGCCAATTTCTTAAAAGTAGGTCAAACTCCAAGGTCAAGGTTACAAGGTCAAGGTTCATAGTCCCAAATGAAAGGTCTTGGCAGGAGGTATCCATGTGTGAAATATCAAGACTCTATCAATAATAGTGCATGAGATATAGGCCATGTTAATTTTTTTTCAAAAGTAGGTCAAACTCCAAGGTCAAGGTCACTAGGTCAAAGGCAATGGTCCCAAATGAAAGCTCTTGGCAGGAGGTATCCATGTGTGAAGTATCAAGGCTGTATCTCTAATAGTGCCTGAGATATAGACCAGGTTAAAGTTTTTGAAGACGCGGCGCCGACGCTGACGCCGACACTAGGGCTGTGACATTAGCTCCCCGGACATAAAGTCCCGGCTCGCTAAAAATAAAGCCAAGAGAGTAAAGTTCGATGAGCGTACAGAAATTGTTGGATTATTCTATGCGAGTGTTTGTCAATGAGAATGAGCGAGACTTTGAAATGTACATCAATCGAAGATTTTTCACTTTCATTAACGTAGCTAATCTTCAGGGATTGCTGCTGAACACCAGCGACCTGATCAGTCGTTTATAACGAGCTAACGTCAAGATAATAACATACGTCAACGTCACTTACGTAATTAGTTTACAACAACGTTTTCAGTTGCAATTATAATTCAAAGATGTTGCTACTGATAAACTCGTGCCATAGCAGTGAATTAACGAATAAAATATTGCGGTCTTCACAATTGGCGATTTTGCCCGTAATATATTGTTACAGAAAGTCATCGTCAGATCTGTGTGCGTTTGGCCTAGTAGACATGCTGAAAAACGGATGCCAAAGCTTTTGAATACTCTCCAGCAATATATGGTACATAATTCAATCCCAAACAAATAATGAATTCGTTTAAACTCAAGGGTCAACGAGGTCACGACTGAGGAAAGTTTTTCTTACTCAAATTGGAATTACTCATTATTAGATAGAGAAAACTGTCAAAATCCTCACACCACCTCTCTTTAGACGACAATATCTCAGCCAATGAATCAAATTTTTGTCTGAAATTTTCAGGACATGTTTTAAAGATGTCATGCTTTTGTTTAGTATACAATGTTATATAGTTGTTTTTGGTATTTTGCATGTTATTGCCGGATGAACTTCAGTGATGCGTTTTAAAGTCAGTCAGTATAAGATATCGTCGCTTTTCTGCAAAATCCTCGTATCTGCAGCTTGTTTTAAGCTGCAGATACGAGGTTTTTGAAGAAAAGCAGCGATATACACAACATTCATTATCTGCATTAGCAGCAGTGCAGTCTAATCACTATATTATTTTCGACTTACAGTTTTCATATATATGTAATCAGTATATATGCCGATATGTATAGGGTAAGTTCATATCGGAATAGAGCCTGACCCAAAAATCGTTCTTTAATTGAACATGACCATGAAAACGTATTGGTACAAACATGCGAACAAATGGTTTCTTAGCTGTAATAAATTCACATTGACATATTTTGTAATGACGCCAATTCTAACACTAATGTTGGAAAAATTCTAGCGCCGTCCATGTGATAAAATCATATGCAATAATGAATTAATTTAAAGGAACCATAGAAAATAAAATACGTACTTACCGCCTCGTTCTAGCCTTGAAGATAGTAGCTTGAGATTTGGTCAGGAACTTATAGATAAGAGAAAAGGCCAAATAGGGGAGACCGGGGTTAATTGAGCCACGGGTTAAATGAACCACTTTAATTTTCTCTCGCGTGATTTTCAATTTCACGTCTTCGGCGTTAGTATTCGAGGCGGGAATGTTTAAGTATTCATCGGTGAAAATTTCTAGAGATTTTGTCTTGTTAGGTGGATTTTATGCCCAAAAAACGAAATTTCGACCTTAAAATTGTTTTTCACAATTCATGCATTCCGTCTTCGCATTACAATGCAAAGTAAATCTCATCAGTATTCTTTACATCTTACATATATATGATATTTTCAGAATGTAATATTGCATTCCGTTATTGACATCGTAAGATGGTTTCTTCACAAATGACAAGTATATGACCATGGTGTGTGCCGGGGTAAGTTGAACCACTATGAAAACAAGTAAAAAATTGCTGTAATGTACAGCAAAATGAATTGTATCGCGCTTAAAAAATTATACCAAAGTAGTGAATAAAATGGTACAAGTGTCTGGTTAAGTCAACATACAGTGAACACCGAAATATACTCAGTTCCAAAAGAAAGTGTGCACTTTTGAATTTTGAATATCTCGAAAAGTATACCGTCTACCGTAAGGAAATTTTGTACGACACATCTCAAGACTATTGATAAACGATATATTGATTAAGAAATCACATAGCACGTACGAATTTTCGGCTTGATTGCGATTTTGCATTTTTAGTGTTTTACGTATGCCTCACTTGCTGGATAAGTTATCGGTCAGAAATTACACTCAATGCAATCCTTTTACCATAACTTTGCATAAAATCACATTTCATTACATTTGTACATGGTGGATTTGCGTGAAACGAATTACAATTAACGTCAGTGAACAATACCGAACGTGGTGAAAACCAAAGCCGTCAACAAATTTGATTTTGTACGGTATTTATGTTCTAATAGCAAGTGTCCATTTGTATGGCATCTTAAAAGCATAACAATTTGTTTTAGAAACGTCGTTGCATCGTTCGACGACAATTTACTATACTTCTAACGTAGCAATTACTAACGTTGACGTACACGTAACGTCTACGAGAAAGCTCAAACTTTAGCGTGGGAATGGCTTGGAAGGCCTGGTCAAACCCTACAACGGCATATTTAAGCTTGTAACTCTTTTCACAGAAGAAGCTGTAACGAGTGCAAATCTCAACACCATCAACACCATGACGATCTGGCTGCGTGTATGCAGTATGAGCAATTCTATCGACATCTGTTTTGATGCAAATTTTCTTTAAGGTCTAATCTGAAGTGTGATATCACTTTTTCTCCCTAAATTGCCTTAAACTATATGAAAATTATGGTAAAAGCAAAACGCGAAAGTGCACACTTTCTTTTGGAACTGAGTATAGGATTGCATGTCTGCATATATGCTGGTGCTAGTCTATAATTTCCATTCTTGTGTGTTCAGCCAGATTATTCATTAATTAAACAACATAGGAGGGGAAGTAAGCAAACACAAAAGTGTTCAATGTTGCAGTTGAATAAATGGCGATTAAAATTAACTTAAACAAGAAACGAAACCGAATATTTCAGCAAGGAATTAGGGCCAAGATGGCCCTGAATCGTTTCTCCGTGAAATTATGTTTTGGAAAAAAAGAAGGAAAAAAAGACACACAAAAAAATTGAAAGTGCACCATAGTAACCACAGTTCACTATGAAATTATTTTTCGAAAAAATAAAAAAATAAAACAAAAACAAAACAAAAGAAAACAAAACCAATTCGAAAGAATCCATGCAAGGAAGATTCCTGTTACATTCCTATGTTAGAAGATTCCTGTTTGAATCTTGATTGAAACTGGCCTAGTAATTTTGGAGAAGTTTTCACATGAACGCACGCCGGAAACAGGACCGTGGCATAAGCCCCGCTAGCCTTTGGTCAGAATAGGTACAATCAATACCATGAATATGTCTCAATAATTCACCCGGCAGTTCATCTTTGCCAGGTCATAAATCGGGACCTATATTTGCACTTATCACACAAAAAAAAAACACAAAGAACGAGCGACACATACGAGGAGATTTACTAGAGTGTAACAAAAAGTACAAGACTAAAGTTTTGATTGTGGCAGCGAATTGATTGAGCATAAAGTATTCTTTTGAACGGTTTTGAAATCCATCCAGTCAAAAACTGTTGAGACATAAAAATTGAGTTTTTTTTTTTTTTTTTTTTTTTTTTTTTTTTTTTTTTTTTTTTTTTTTTTTTTATGTGAAAACCCCTAACAGTTTGTAATTTTTAGAAAAAAAGTTTGAGAAAACCTATTTGCTCTACTAGTTATACACATGCCTATTTAGTTCAGACGATCCCTTGAAATTATGGAATCTAATCATCCAAAATTGTACATGCAGTGTTCATTCAATACTAAAGTCTTTATCGTGCTTTGATTTCTTAGGAAGCGATGCAGCGAATCGGATAGGCCATGAGCAAAACGAAAGTAGGAATTCACATTGTAATGCAATTTTGAAAAACGCTTGAGAAAACCCATTTGTTCTACTAGCAATACGCATATCTAGTCAGATAAGACGGTCCCTTGTAACAATGCAAGTTGACCAGTCCAAATTGAACATGTAGTGGTCATTCGATAGTAAGGTACTTCTCGTTCTTTGATTTCTTATTGCGATTCGAAATGGTATGCATAAATGCGTTGCATTTAAACGGATAGGAAAAATACATGTCCACCATGGGCAAACCGGAAGTAGGGACTTTCCATTGCTATGCAAAGTATAAAACTATACTAGAGTTTTGTTTACACGAATTTTTAGCGTGGTCTGAGATTAAACGAACGTCAATGTATACTTATAGTACTGCTTGAAAAATTATACCGTGTAAACAGTTTATGTGTAGGTTATATATACGACTTTCAAGTACGAATAATTATCCCTCATGACGTAATTTCTAAAATTAGAATATGTATACCACAATATGTATCGCGCATGGCGCGATACAATAAGAGCCGAAAAACACTAGAAATAATTCCGGTCCTATTAAATTGGCTTCTTGTACGACTAAGCGAATTCTCTTGAAAATGGAATAATTTTTTATTCTTTGAATGAAATTTTGTTATTATCGCAGGTAACACCCATTTTCTTCATTATGACTGAAATCTGGTGTTTGTTTCTCTTTTCAGTGTGAAAAATTATCGCAAACATGCCAACTGGTTCAACTTACCCTAAACTGGTACCCCGTCGTCTCTCTGTAAGACAACGGGTGCGGGACGAATTTTTCTGTGATCTGATTGGTTGATTAAATTATCAATGTATTTTTCACGACAAGTAAAGTCATACAACACCGGAAATAATTTCCCATCATGCATTTCAAAATGACAAAAAATATGTTGTCGTCTGCTGCAACTTTCAATCTTGTTTAGGCCTAATAATCTTCCAAGACGATGAAGTCAAGTGAAAATTAATGTCACGAATGCCACAAAGACTGCGTTGTGAATGGGTGCAGAACGACAATGTGCCTTATATAATGGATTAATGGCCAATATTTCTTTTTCAATTAATATTTTATAGATCTAGAAGATCTATGCAGATAGATCTATGTTTTTTCTTTCTTTTCTTTTTTTCTTTTTTTAAGAAAAGTGGAAAGAAATGAAGACCATTTTCTGGGAACTTTATTAGATCTAGATCTAGAATTTTTTAAAACTGTTTGGAAAAAGGTTTCAATCCATTACCTACAACACAACAACGCATTTCGATATCCCAGAAGATAAAGACCGCGTAAAACATTTTGGAAGTAATTTCTTCATTTCCAAAAATGTTTTTTACTGAGAAAAACATTTTTATGCTATAGAACACACACACTTTACTCTTTTGATAGCAATGTAATTTTTCGTCTGCTACTCAAGTGTGGAGTTAAAAAGAGCCAAAGTCTGGGAATGGGTTAAGGGCAATAAAATCGATCTGATCCTTTGTCATAGGCTACTGTCTTCTTTGATGTACTGTAACAGAGTGTGTCCAATAATCAGATATACAATTAAATTTAAAAAGTAGTTTATTAGTTTAACATATGTTTATCCCTAAACACTGAAGTGTGAACACATATTTTGTCCTTAATACCACTTCGAGATAATTTTAATACAACCAACCTATTATCCCCAGCTCAGAATCTCATTAAGCGATTCTTTTCTATCTTGAAGTCAAACACTTTTGATGAAATTAAGATTAAAAAAAAAAAAAAACGTTTTAAGAATCGTTAATTAATGAGTGTTGATACACACAAATAGATGTTTTAGAAAAGGTAGAAAAGATATCCAGAACATTTTGTGTGTAATTTGAAAACAACAATTTAATCAAGTCTTATTCTTACTTGTGATGTTTTGAAGACATTATAGAAAAAAATGCTTCTCATTTCCTCTCTCCTGTCTACAAGGAAAATTTGATACAAAACTGCCATTAATGAAATTGTTTTTGTTTTTTTCCCTTTTAACCCATTACTACACGGTGACTCTTTTTGACGCCTCTAAAGCTGAGGGTTTGGGAAAACATTATGGAAAATGAAGAAATTGCTTGTGACAAGCTATCTCTTCATTTCCCACAATGTTTTCCAGACAAAAACACATAAAAATGTAAAATTCCATGCAATTGATATTGTCGTCTGTAATACCTTTGAATTTTCATAAGTCTAAAATTTTGCCGTTTGACAATGGGTTAATTGCGTCCGCAACATGTTATATATCTCCCCCAAACCAGAAAAAAGATAGACTGATCTTATTTTAAAGCTGCTGCAGAGACAAAAATGCTGTTTATATGCCACAATTCGGTGTACAAGATAGCATGGAAAACATTGAGCCAAATGATATAGTGCTGATCATCAACATTTTCTTCCTTTGCTCAATGTTTTCCCAACCCCTGTGGAAGTCAATACCAGAACTTGTTTGGTAAAGAGTTAATTAACGCATTATCTTTATCACAGGTCATTCAACCGTATCAGCTTATCTAGTTTTCGTCGGCTGCAAGCTTTCTTCAGCGTCTCCGAAACGCTTTACGTATTTATTCGTAGCGTCTGCCTAACCATGATCAAAAATCGTCACTCTCGCCAAAAAATCAACCAATCAGATCCTCCAAAAAAAATATACAGAAAACCGTATATTTTTTTGTACCGTTCCTGTCCCAATATGATCGATAGATCTGGGACAGGGAACCAGTCTAAACTTACCCCTTTTACTGGTTCAACCTGCCCCGTCAAAGGGGTTAAATGAACCATTTCACCAGCTCTGTGTAAAATGATTTTCTGTGGATTTTGGATGTCGAAAATATCTATCAAAGATTTAGAAACATCCGAGAGATGTTGATCTTTGATATGGTATTAATCAGAGCACTCCGTGTGAAGCTAAGAGAGCCATAGTTGAAATTTATCAAAAAGTGGTTCATGATACCCCGGTCTCCCCTACGTCAAAAAAAGGTTGATAAGATAATTTTGAGCAACTGATGGTAACCCTTTCGAAAACGAAAATAGATTCTAGCTCATTCTGTTCCAATTTGAAAGCTTTCGCCGACATTTAAGATTAAAATGAATTATGCATATTGAATAATGTACAATATAGCTATAATGTATTGAGGGAAAATAGAGAAAATGCTGGCTATCAGTATTTTCCTTTTGGTTCAATGTATTTCGAAACCTTTCCTCCATAGAATGGAAAGTATTTGGAGCTGAAAAGGGATAGTTTTCTTATCCCACGGTACCCCCCCCCCCAAAGAATCTGTCTAAGACCTTTATTAAAACAAGTCGATGCTGATCGGAGATGCTCGTGCGTTAATTCAAGCACTGACAAGTTTCTTTTCAACTGTGTCCACAGAACCGAAAGTACAGAGACAAATTCAAATGAAATTGCGCAATTTAAATCCTCCAGGGAACTTCTTCTTCCGGTTACAATCCCGGGCCCTTATAAGAGCATTTTCGTACAGTTGAACTTGCCCATGTGTGGCGATGTCTATGGGAGCACGAACTTTGGACCAAAAGAGAAGAGAAAGCCAATGAAAGATTTAAAAGTTCAACAACTATACTGAACCTCAGAAATAACGCACCACATTTTCTTGTTTTATATTTTGTCAACAGAACCATTCATTTTGTTGACACAGTATCGTTCGGTTTTCACTGGACATTATATATAGATCGTCCAAAAAGAGCGGCAGATGTTTGTATTTTGTTTTCTTAAATTATATCGTTATTAACCCGATTAATTATGTATCAATGATATATACATCACGCTATGGGAGCCTGACCAGCGGCATCTATTTTTTCGAGCAAAAATGGCGGACATAACAAACCTGCAAGAAATAGATTCTGCAAACAGAGGAAGATTTGTCACATTTATACTCAATTTTGCACGTTCATACTCATTAATATTTGAGTACATATATTGCTTTACCACTTTTGATTCTTAAATGAACTTATTAATTTTTAGATTATCTAAAATTGTGCCGACAATCTTCACGATGTGCTGTGCTCATCATTTTAAGCGAGAAACGCTTTAATGAATCAATAAAAAATCACACTTTACTGTTTCTACTGGTTTTATTTTCGTTTGTGGACATAGATTTCAGTATGACAGAGCCTTTGTGTAACTCCGAGTCGTGAGAGATGTGTATTATAAGAAAAACAAGAGCTGTCCGAAGACAGCGCGCTCGACTTTCTAAGTTGCTTAGTATAAAGGGGGCATAACTCCAAATAGAGTGGTCCCAGGGTCATGGGCCCTAATAGTATGGTAGAGGGTGTGATGGTGAATAAGTATTCCAAGTTTGGGTTGAATCCCTTTGATAGTATGGAAGTTATTGATGTTTGAAAAAACTTTAACCTTGGTTGCAACGCCAACGCCGACGCCAACGCCGACGCCGACGCCCGGGTGACAGTATAAGCTCTCATTTTCTTCGAAAAGTCGAGCTAAAAACGAAAGAAACGAAACTACTGTACAAGAAAAACTGAACTTTTTTCCGAGCAATGTCACATTCCACTGTATGGGTAATTCGTTCATTGTTTACACGATTTTAGTTTGGAAATTCCAGTTTTTTCTGAACAGGTTAATCGAGCAATTGAAAACTGAGAGACGTATTCTACTGGTCAACATTTTCAGTTAATCAACTGAATGAAGGATTAAATCTCTTCAACCAGTCAACCTAAATGCGCATTTAAATTATTCTAACCCTTTTCCAAAGCGTAAATTTCAATTCAAAAGTAGCTGTTTACCGCAGAATTGATGTTGAAAAAATATTGCATTAGTGTAACATAAAGCATAGAAATCATTGATGCAAAAGGAGGAAATGCTGGTTTTAAATATTTCCTCTTTTGCCCAAATGTTTGCTCAAGCCTTTTTTGTCAAAACCAGGTCGTGTTTTGGAAAGGGTTAATATAGTTTTTGGAATTCGCTCATGCGAATTAAGCTATCTCTGGTCAAAGGAATTACAGCACTGACTTGATGATGAAATAAATGAACAAATAAACTAAATAGTTAATATAGAACCTACTCATCAAAGCGTATTATTCACGAAATCGACAATAAATATTGATTTAAAAATGAAACATGTCTTTGAAATAGTATTCAATGTATATTTTCTCCTAACACCACTAATTTTCTGTCTGCCTTACTGTCTCTTGATTTTCTTGCACGCACTCTCTCATTGACTGGTTATAACAGCGGTTATCGCAAAATGGCATCGCGTTGCACTTTCAAATTTGATATCCCGGTTTCGATCCTAGGGCGCGGCATATATCGTCTGTGACATCTGGTACTTGTTTCATCGAAACATTGAAGACGTATTTCTGACTTACTGACGTCTTACGAAACAACAATCAAATAACCTAGGACTTGATGGAAGGGGCGATACCTGACTCCCTTCCTTAGAAGCGTGTAGACTGTAAGACATTGGTACTTAAGACATAAATACGCCTTAATCTTTTGATGAAACTGGCCAAAGTCTCCTACCAAATGGGTGGACAATTTTAAACCTAAGTGGTATGAGTAGTTTGATTCTCGAAAACATCAAATGTAGTTGTGCTAGAGATGTTGAGAGAAATACAGGAATATGTTGGTAAGTCGTTTTAGCTTTATTTTTCATACATCTAATATAGTGTCGAAAGAGGCATTTCATCAATTCTAATGGAACAGTTTGTAGATACCAGGCCGCGGCCATAGCGCAGTCAGGTGCTCCAGTCGCAGCGATGTTATCATGCAGTTTAAATAAGCATTAAGGGGGAATGCTCCAGTTTCCTAATTTGTTTCAAAATAAAAGAATTCATTTATATTTTGTATGCTGAAATTATATGTTATTACCAATTGAAAAAATAAATAAAAATGGATGGTCAGCGATCTTGTTTGAACTTACAGGCAATCGTATCACATACCCCTACAAAATACTATGTATATATCATTGTCTTGCATAGTTCGTTTCCATAGTCGGTGTAATTTTCCATTCGTGAAATCTTTATTTTGACGTGCAAATAAGAAGCATTCTTTTATTGTTCAGCTGGCGTGTGGGTGCTCAATTGTTTGAATACGACCGAAAGTTACCATAAGGTATACACGTGTGCAGCATTATTAAATCTATGATTCCTTATGTATTTCTCTTATATATGTATTTCCGTGTGATACCCTCAGTATGTCCGTCTCTCTTTCACCTCACCCTCTCTTCTCTGTCTACCTAGGATTTAAATTCTATACTGAACAAAAGTGAATACGCTACACCTACTTCGCTTGTCTTATTTTTTCTAAATTCAACAAGTAAAAAGTTCAAATGAAAGTGTATGGCATTGTTCATTGACTTGGTTTTGCTTAGCACTTTACGTTTGTGTATCTTAATAACGGGGATGAAAAACGGACACTTTTAATGCCAGGGGTCCGTTTTTCATGTGTACAATTTGAACGGAAATTTTACAAACTTTAAACCTTCAGAAATTCAAGCAGAAGAATGCAAACCATGCTGGACTGCATGGAATGGTAGTCCGCCAAGTTACCAGTCAGGAAATGTAAAGAAGCGTGCATAACATTGTTTCAGCGTTTAGAAAATGATGTTTGAAAAGCAGAATTTTCATTGTGTTCCAAAGCTTGAACATTTTACAATGCAATCTCCATAGGAAATTGAAATCGCTATTGCATGGACATCCGGGAACAATCCTAGTCGAAGATAGGATTCAAAAATGCCCTGTAAGGTCAGCATGATGTTGCAAAAACATCTAATCGAAAACCTTGATAAATTTGTGAATATCAAACATTTTAAATTCCCTATTTGTTTGTGTCAAAGGGAGGTAATTTGTAAAATTGACAGATTAGACCTTGATTTTAGAGCTTGCTACAATAGATAAGTGTGATTTTAAGTGTTTTGGCAACCCGGATATGAATTCCAATCACTGTATCATTTTATTATCATAAGGATTGGTTGAAAGAGAAACAAATGTGGAATTAAATATCTAAACTGATTGACACCAAAGATTTCTATCTTCTACAAATGTATAAAACGCTCCGAACACCCGTACAGAAATTAACTCAAATCATCCGTAAATGAAATTAATTCAATCCGAATACCCGTCCAGTAAGACTAAAAAAATCGGTACTGTAATGCACGTGTTCGGGGGGAATTTTTGGTCTCCGTACAGTGGATAAAAACATCAATATTCAAATTCTAACATTTGCGATAATCCTTAGGCTTTTGGATTTTCAAAGAATAATGTAGTCAGTGTAATTTTGATAATATAACGTGTACATTAAATATCTGTTTCAATTCTTTTAATCATTTAAAAGGTGGAAATATATATGCACAATTCACGAGCAACGCCTCTTTATCACGTTTGCTTATCGTTTACTTTATGTATGCCAGTCCGATGAGCTAAAGACAAAGACAATAACAAAGTTGAATCATAAACCGACCTATTTATGCTTCGAAGTTGGTGTTTTAGGACAAAACACACAACTTACGTCCAAATGACTGCTGGGACCGTCAGAATCCACTTCCTTGTCCGCCATTTTGTTTGCTCGAAAAAATAGGTGCCGCTGGTCAGGCTCCCATAGCGTGTACATTGTCTTGAACAGGTAATTTATCTTATATTGTCCAACAAGGTTAACCCGGGACAACTTAATTTTCGTGTACAAAATCCGTTAGTTGAGCGTCTAAACAAAACATTGCCGATGTGGGGTCATTACACATGCAGATATCCCGGGTTAATCTTGTTGGACAATAACTCGATTTAAATCTCAAATAAATAGCCTGGCATCCTTTTGTAAATGAAATAGCGTATTGTTTATCTGCCACTCTTTTTGGATAATCTATAGGTAAGCACACAATACACTTAAAACTCATTCATCCGTGACGGTAGCTGCCCAAACTTGGTAAACAGGGTTTCTGCACGTGCCGCAGTATTGACCTCGTGCACGAACCAGCTTATCGGTTCAAAGGGTACATACAGTCGGTGACAGAAAGAAAACACCCCAAAATTTCATCGGTCGGAAGTTTTCGATGCTTTAAACAATGCCAAGACTTCCCACTGGCCAACGTAACCGTACTATCGGGATGCTGTAGGCAGCGATGACGTCACGGGCTATTGCATGCATGATGGGATTTCATTACAAGACTATTCATTTCATTGGTCCAAAAAGTAGGTCGAACACTAAGTTTCAACTTTATTTATTTCGAATAGGTGATGTTTAAGGTTCATGTAAATCCGGTATCAACATAAAATTTGAAGTTGATTATTGCATTTATTCTTAACATGTATATGCCATAGTATATATCAAATTAAAGCTCTAAATGAGAAGAAGATGTTAAGCAACTTAATTCTGGTTTACCTTGTACAGCATAATCAAAATATTGCGAAAAAGGACAACTTCTTGGAGAACCGAGAACATAGTTATCCTTGAATGAAGTTGGCTAGTTTTTCACACAAACATACACCAAGGTCTGAACTAGGTAGTACTACTACTTACACAAAGTTTCTTTATTCAGAAAATCTGCCTTTACGAAAAAAAGTTTGACATTTCTTTATTTTTCATATGTAATTCAAGGTGGAACTATTTTTTTTGCAACATGAGGTATGGTTAGATAATGGGGTCATTTTTTCAAGCTGTCAAAGGCGGTTTTATCATAAATGATCATTTATTTTAAGTCTATCGATTAAATTCAAGTAAAAATTGTTGCCAAAGCCACAACATATGTCACTTGACACCTTAGGCCTTATTTTATTTTTCAATTTACATGCTATTGAGTTTTATCCCATAAATTCAAAAGTATAACCCATTATAAAAGTTCTTTGTTATCAAAATTATATCAACAGTTAGTATAATATTCCCTCTGTTTATTAAGCAGTATTGCTCAGTAATTGCATTGAAATTATACAGAAAAAATCGTGATACATAACTGGATAATAAAATTTTGTAATGACCAACTTTGTACACCATACTATTCCTAATTCAAGTTGAAATCTTATTTCATTTAATAATTAATTTAAAATGTAAATATGGGAAGAGAAGACATTTAAATTGTGTTTAGTATC
Source organism: Fragum sueziense (assembly GCA_963680895.1). Classification (NCBI taxonomy): domain Eukaryota; kingdom Metazoa; phylum Mollusca; class Bivalvia; order Cardiida; family Cardiidae; genus Fragum; species Fragum sueziense. The sequence continues at coordinate 32,496,930 of OY804596.1, forward strand.
CGTGGAAGTTGTATATTTACGAAATAATTAGTTTTTGAACCAATTTTCAAAATGTCAACAAACACGAGTTCCGGTTTCTTATCATTCATAATAGACATGTTCGATTTTTGCCGATTACGAGACGGACTACAGAGGACGGACTTTCGAAGGGGGTTTTCTCAAAATGCCTGAGCATGAGGTGTCACTCCACTATTTAATTGACTACTTAACTAACGAGTAAAAGGGATCAACTGTGGGTCTTCACAACACATCTCAAAAGTTCCTCGGACCACATGACTAAAATAAGGTTAAAGAACGTGTCTAAGTCTTTAATTCCATACCAATAAAAGGGAGTCATGAGTACCAAAATCGTCGGAAATTTTTCAATCTAACGCTACTATCCACTGACTTCTTAATGTCAGACTAGTCTATACAAAGGTCGCAACCTGACGTTATCCCACTGAAATTGGGCTTATTTATTTACATTAATAAAGTGCAGCAGTGGCGGGTCTGCTTTTGAGCAGGACTGTATGTAGGGCATTTTACTATTCTCTACACACAGAAACTGTAAGAAATGTAGGGTATCAAATCTTAACCGGAACTCATTTTGGTACTACAACTTGAAAGAAATGCCATTGTGAAGTGTCTACATAGGCCAAACAAAAAAGATGCTGATTCTTTAAACAAGCCTGCTTGATATTTAGTCGAACATGGCTGAGAGATAAACACTTTTAAATTGTTTTTGAATCATTTCCACAAAATTCATTCGACATTACAGGATAGCATCACAAGATTTCTTCTTTATGTTTTAAGATGTTTATGACCTTTATGCAACATCTATTTTGCAGTTAAGCCGTGTACACTCAAACGCATGCAATTGATTTGCAGAACAAGGATGTGTTATGCTGCACGGTGGTAGCTGACTCAAAATACGGATTATAATACATACGTATCTATAACTTTTTGTAGATTAAAATAATTAGATCTAGCAAGAGAATTCCGCACATGTAAAGACCATGCTTCCAGGATGTTTTCCTAAGACGCTCAACTAACAAACGCTGTCGATAAAGATACAGTTAGTAATCATGGGTTAATTTTTGACGCATTATACCGTAATGCATACACGACGTGCATGTATATACCGAAACACACGATAAAATACCACTGGCCTGTCTGAAGTTCCGTAGGCCAAGTCTAAAGTGTGCACGTGGGAATCGTGCAAATAACGTAGGGGATATGCTATGTAGCATCGTGATCAAAGCAAGTCATGCAAAAATGTTTCATGTGCTATAGGAATATCATACTGTTTTTAGCCCGCTCTAAACAGACGAGAGGTAGTTGTCGAAATTTCTTTGCGTCTGGAATCTTTTGCCAAGGTCATAGACACTAGACTAAACATTGCTGGCATTTTCAAACATCATACACTTATAGATCACTATATTAAAAGGTGTCATAGTCAAGAACGGTACGTTTAAGTCATTTATTTTTTCGGGTTGTTGATATTTTTTTCCGCTTTCATTTCTTACACACCCTTTCTATTCTAAAAGGATTTCAATTCCGAAAAAGTGTTTAATGTACGAGATCCTCAATCGTCGATGTTAATGCAAAAACTCGTATATCATTTTTTAATGTTTAAAGGTAAAGAAAAAAAGTTTTCCGAATCTGAAAGGTTTTACTTGAAATTCGGACATGTTGTTCACATACAATGTGTCATTAATACTGCTAAATAAAAATATCCCCAAACATGCAAGAACTTTCATAATTGGACATAAAAGGGGTTTACTTTGAACATTGCAAAAAATGACTTACATATTTTTTTTCATTTACACCGACGATATGTCAGAGTATGCGTTAGGTTTTATTATCATATTGGAATTGATATTGATTGCATAATAGTTATAGCGAGACAGGAATATTTTGCTTTCTTCTGTAGAAAGATATCCAAGACCGACGTTATTCCCTATTGTAAATATTTCAAATCTTAAAACCTCCAAACAACACAATTTTAGAATGCTGTTTCAAAACTAGCACGGACGATAACATGGACATTGATTAATATACAATTTATTTGTATTGCACTGAAAATGATTATGGGGAAAAAAAGAAAAGTGTCGGCTGTTAGAATTTCCTTGTTTCGCATCAATGTTTCTAGACCTGTTCCGTTAGAGTAACAAAAGCCAAAAAACTGTTTTGAATTTGTGAAAACGAGTTAAACAGACTTGTAACACCCTGACTGTAATGTGATTTTTCTTTTTAAATTATATGTGCATGGACTGAATCGATCGATGTACGTCTGAACAGACTTCTCTCATTTACTGATGCCATAAAATTTGAAATTGTTTGAGACGACCCCCAGCGAACCGTAATCGGGTGTCCGCTCTCAACATCCGCAAAAATCGGACATGTCTAATAACAATTGACACGATCCTTAATCTTTGAAAATCGAAGAAGGATCGTTTATTCATTGTCTTTAAACTTATAGATGCTCTTGATTCTGATCAATTGCCAGCGAATAAATACCTTTTTAAACCCCAAACTGTAAAATGTTTTCATTTTGTTTACACGTCCGGCGGAATACACACGGCATATAGTCGCATATGAGTTAGGCGCGTTAGTAATTAGTTCGTATTTTTCAGATGTCAAGTATCAAATTCCACGATCGGATTTATCCAGAATTTTGTACAATTTATCATCAATGCAATCTTTTATCATTGTTGTGCGATGTTTTCTCAAATGTTGTTTTCTTTTAAAGATACGAATTTGCGGATTAATTTTATCGTCTAACTTTGCAAGGTGGAAACCGAAAGTTGAATTAGGTAGACTAATTTTATATCAGAAAAAGTTGTTTACTGTCCATGGATCGTTGCTTTGTGCCATTGTAACACGCACTACAGATATCAGGTATGACGGCTGCAGTGCAATAGCTTGTGTAAACCTTATAAGTACTTGTGAATTACATCGTGCAAATTTTGAAAACAATTTTTGCAAATGGCCGACCAAAAAATCTTGGCATGCCATGTGTTTTCGTGAATATCTCGGTTACCGCTTTCACTATTCTATGTCCGATGGTAGTAGTACCTGAATTAGAATTTGCACATTATATTGACATATTTGAATGGAGAAAATTTGTTATTGGGAAAAAGTTGCTTGTTTTGGGAGAAATCCCAATTTTTCGACTTTTTCATTGGATTTTTCTTCTCTGTTTTGCTCTGTCTGGCAAATGACCTATGTCTATAGCATGTTATTGTCATAATGTACAAGAACATGTAAGTAATTTTCATTGAAACAATTGTTTGAAGTGTTGGCAGGAGTGAGTCCGAGTGACACAATTTCACCCGTTTTGGACTTTTCTAAACCCTTAAATCACAGAAAATTGTCAAAGAAATTGCCACTAGCGGTGCAAAACATGGTGAGAGCTGGGTTGAATCGTTCGCCGTTGAGCACAGCCTAGATTGTGTAAACTTCAAATACGTCATGAACACTGTGTTGTAAGTTGTACGTTAGATTTGTGTAGTTTGTACGGAAGTTTTGAGTGGTCAATCAAAGATGGCGTCGGGGGAAAATCGTTAGAGGTATGTGTCTTAGTTTTTCGTCGATAATTTCCTTAAATGGCCGTATCTTGTCTTGATACTGATATCATTGTACAGGAGAAATGTATACCTATTCACGGTGCTATATAGCCAAGTACCAGTGTTGTCCTATCGTACTCAGTCGTTGTGCAAAGACAGCCCAACACGGAAAACTTTTTTCGAAGCGAGAAAGTTGCCCTTTTAAGGATGATTACATAGTAAACAGCGAACTAGGGAACAAACTATTGCTCTAACTTGGATGTTTTTAACATGCTCTTTTCTATGGTTACCGTTATTTTACACACAAATGTCTAGAATGACCACAAACGCTGTGTTTACTAAATGGCCAAACAACGGTGTAGTCACAGTGAAAATATGCAGACACAACGGTGCAGTTTCTGTGTTATCTGTACGGTGTAGTTATTATTTTCACAACAAATTGTGAACGGTGTAGACTTGGTATCTTGTATAGGGCGAACTAGCTCTAACAGATAGCAGATCATCTGTTTTATCTCCCTCAAATACTTTGGTCTTAGAAAACTCAGATGAAAATGCCGCCATCCTCAAAGTAAATGAAAACAAAAGTTAAGAAAATATGTTTTCTCTTTTCTTCATTCTCCTAAGCCTTAAACAGTTCAATGTATGTTTGATTTAATTTTCGGGAGACATTTTTGTTATTTGTGATTGAATACACATCTGACGGAAATGATAATCAAAAGGAATACCATCACAAAATATCAAATAAGACATACGATAACCGTCATTTTGAAGCCATGTTAGGTGCAACGGCAAATTTCTTGTTCATCCGTTCATTTGATTTGTAGATTCGAAATTTCGGCTCTGTCTTTGAATTTTTCTTTGTAACTGTTTTAATTGGTTATTACAATCAATTATTGTAATTAATGAAATGATTTCAACTCATGGAGTATGATAATTATTGATCGAAATGTATCTTGTTTTCAAATTGACCCCTCATTGAAAAGTCGGATTTTACCCAAAATAAAGGATTCAATCAACAAAACATAAATTATAAATAACAAAACATAAATTATAAATTTGTGTCATAAACATTTGGGCCTTTTTTTCGTCTTGTTCGACTTAAGTAAATAAGTCTTGAAAATAGAATTCTGGAACTGCAAAATTCATTTTGGAATTTCATACGTAATGAACTTCTTCTTCAGGACTGACATTTTTCTGACCAAGATTTTTTGGGCTTACTCATAAAATGTAACCATTTGCAATGAAAAAGACAATATTCTATTCGCCAAAACCGTTTGACTATTGGAGTAAAACGCATTGAAGTACTACCAAGACAGTGTAACTTACACACATCCATAAATAAATGAAATGCAATGTTTTCCATCGAGAGCCGACCTTCATTGACCAAAATAAACAAATACCAAGTTGATCAACGCTTCTCAGTGACTTAATCACATCTGGGAACAAACTGTTCATTTCAGCCATTGTTTTCATGTTCTCGTGGGGAAAGAGAAGAGACCCTATCCGTTTCATTTGTTTTAGCACGTCCAATGGAAATATCAGGAATTAAGGTCGGGGCTTTTTGAACGACTTTATGGGGTGTTGAACTTCGTCATTTTTTATGTTCAGGACTCATGCATTCAAAACCGGGGATATCATCGATAGAAAGAATCTTGTTAACTCCAAAATCCTTTTTTCTACGTCGATGAGGTCTATCTTGTGTATTCTATGCTCGCAAATGGGGATGATGTCCTAGTCTGACTTCTTGATAATATCAGGAATAATACTAAAGTTCAGAGTTTTCAAATCTTTTTGACCTGTCTGATCATTGATCTCCCCCGCCCTGCGCACTTTTAATATCTGACTGGAATGGTCCTGTTCCGAATGCTTCTCAACATTTTCGAAACTCCCTTCGAAATGACAGTAGTAATAGGTGAACAGCATGGAACTGAAAATAAAGAAAAAAATAAAACGGACGCCAGCAGATTCTTGGTAATTTCTACTATTTGACCCTTACGGAATTGCTTTGACAAATAGCAAGGAAACTAGATTCTGATATATTTTTATTAAAGTATATTTTGTAGACATATTGTCACCTTCTTTGCTGCAAAGCATTTACAAGTCAGTCACATAAAAAATTATTAACATAATTGTTGAAGAATTTCGGTAGTAATTGTAAAACATGATTCTCAGCCGTGAAAACGTTATCATTAAACATAAAAATATTATCATTCCAGAAATGATAAGTTCTGTATTACTTCAAGTCTACACCGTTCACAATTGTATTATGTCTACACCGTTCACAATTTGTTATGAAAATATAACCACACCGTACATAAAACACAGAAACTGCACCGTTGTGTCTGCATATTTTCACTCTGACTACACCGTTGTCTGGCCATTTAATAAACACGGTGTTTGTGGTCATTCTAGACATTTTTGTGTAAAATAACAGTAACCATAGAAAAGAGCATGTTAAAGACATCCAAGTAAGAGCAATAGTTTGTTCCCTAGTTCGCTGATTACTATGTAATCATCCTTAAAAGGGCAACTTTCTCGCTTCGAAAAAAGTTTTCCGTGTTGGGCTGTCTTTGCACAACGACTGAGTACGATAGGACAACACTGGTACTTTGATATATAGAACCGTTGATAGGTATACATTTCCCCTGTATAATGATATCAGTATCAAGGCAGGATACGACCGTTTAAGAAATTTATCAATGAAAAACTAAGACACCTACCTCTCATGCTGTATTGTTGTCGCCATCTTTGAATGACTACACAAACCTAACGTACAACTTACATCACAGTGCTCGTCCGTTTAAAACCAGACCATCGTATCTCATTATTTTCAAATTTTTCAGTAGAAGGGAAAAACGTTCGCAAATTTTTAATAAACGATATTTTAAGGTAATATTCCACTATGATTGGCTCTGATATAATTCTAAATCAGTAATATATCAGTTTTATCATTTTACATTTTATAAAGGGAGATTTGGTCATTTTTGCCTTTAGAATGAAAAACAGCTCTAAAATTCACATTTTTCCAATAGCTAAAACATTTGTTCTCGAGATAAGAGATTCTGGTTTTGGTGCAAACATACAATTTGTTTCATTTCAAGACAGTAAGACTATCGCATATTGAGATACACGGTTATGGCTTGTGGATGTTAATGATTTTTTCAAACAAATATTGTACCAGAACATTGTATCTTGCTGTACTAGGGAACGGTTTTCGTGAAATGGATCAAAGTTGTATAATATAGAATAGTAAAAACATTGCATATATCTGTAAGATACTCTGATTTTAAGTAAAACAAACCGCAAGATTAACATTTGTATTGCCACACACTCTTATATATCTATACATTCATATGGTATTTCTGAACTATGTAAAAAGTAAAAAGAAAATGAGTCACAATAGAGTATCTACATTTAGCATCATCTGGTACACAAAATATTCCTATATTATCACCCGACACAAAATTAAAGTATAGCATCTATATTCGATATAAATCCTTTTAATACATTTCTAAGTCAATGTCAGTGTCTTTTCACTTTCTTCCATGTCTGGCTCTGGGAGCCTTTCTTACACGTTCTGGTTGGATGGTAGTCCCTTGTAAAACTGATATTCCGTGGAAATAACACCTTGTTTGCACAAATGGACTAAGTCCTTTTTCTTTGGACTTGAAATGTGTATATTGTAGTTTCGTAAAGGGACGAAGGTGTTTCAGTACTCTTCTTACTCTTGGTAAAATTCTCACTATCTGAAAATCTGTATCGTTGTCATGTTCATATTTGTACAGGCACATTTCTGATTCTTCTTTTACGAATCTCATCCACCTTATGCTGGTCCATCTAGCCCTTTCCCACTCTTTGCTTTGCTGGTCTTCGGGCTTTTGAATCTCATCGATTTAAAGTCTTTTAAGTCGTAACATTTCAGGGAAATGACGTTGTATGGATTTTTCTTTCTCCACATTGTAATCACCGTTTCCCTTTGACTAGGCACGAATATCTTAGTTTTTGATTTTGATAATTCAATAACACAGTGCATAGAATCGCATTTCATCTGGCAGTGTCCACTTTCAAGGTCGATTATCTTGAGATGTGGAATTGTTGACAAGGAGTACAAAAGAGTTGTGGCCACGATCTAGTTTCGATTTTGTCTTATACACGAGTCTGAATACAGTATCACATGTTCCACCTCTGTATCAAGGCCAGCAAAATATAGTTTCAAGCGATTTGAAATTTCATTTGATCCACGTTTACCTTCTGTTCCCGACCATAAATAGCATAAAGCTTGTTTGCCACCTGCTATGTACACCGACAACTTGTAACAGCAGAATTTTCTCACACTAACCAATGAACATGGAGTGAAAAGAACCGACTGTAGAACGAATGTACATGTGTGTACTCTTTGTTAGACACGTCCGAACATTTTCTTCCAGTTTTCAGGTGTGGCTTTTCTTTTGCGAACAGTTCGCCTTTTGCTGGAGAAACGAATTTCGCTGATTTTTTGGTGTTTCTACTGGCACTTCCCCCCGCAGTTTGTGCTTCTTCTGTGTTAGAATTGTCGACCTTTTCTAGATTCAGAATAGGCCTCCCTGTATATATCTCTGGATCTTTACTTTGGAAACAAGTGTCAAAATGCTCCATGACATTTGGGATGGATATGTACGCGATATTTGTCCCACTGCTTCTTTCAATTTGGCTCAAAGTAGGCGTTATTACGATTTTCGGATGCTAAAACAGTTCTTCGAAGTTTCATTCTTCTTTTGAGTTGTTATGTTTGTTTTGGAGGAAACCAATATACTCTGCAGCATTTTCCACTAAATGAGAACAAATCGACTGTCTGAGCTGAGTAAACGACTCCGATTTGTGAGCCGAATGACAGTCTGTTTCAAACAAGCAGTTCCCTTGTGGAAACATTCTTACTCGAGATAATCCTTCTTTATTCAAGTTATCGTCTAGTCGGTCTTCATTTTCCGTAATCAGAGTGTTTCTGATAATTTCCTTTTGGAAACTTATCTGTATTTGCCTAGTAATTTCTTGCTCATCTCTGGCAATCTCATGATCAGTAACAGTTGAAGTAGAGGCATGCTAATCACATGAAATATCTGATGGTTTTGAGTTTACTTTATCCACATCTTTCTGAATGCCTAATCTTTTTCTTTCTGCTTTTATGCACTGTCAGATAGATAAGAAAAGTATTCTAAGTCAGAAGAATTAAGCACTTTAGACTTTGGGATATATGTTTCATCCTTGGAACTAGATAAGTAACTTTGTTCATTACATCGATTTAAAAGAACACATAGAGATATGTTATCATCATCATCAGAGCTTGAACTCGGTTTCATCCCCTTCATTAAGTGTTTCTGTGCTTTCCTTGTCGCAAGTTTTATACTTTGGGGAACATTTTTGGTAGCCCGTAAGTCGTCTAAAATTACAGTCACATTATCTTTCTTTTCACTATGGACTCTTGTATTGTCTTCTTTCAGAGAAGTTTTCCTAGAAACAGTTTTATTTCCATTTTGTTCGGGGATATCAACATCAAGTACATCGTTTATATTTTCAGTCTCGAAAACACCATCACAAAGCTGTCAGTATTCCATATCGTCTGTGGATTTTTATTAATTTTCTTTAATGTCTTTGAAATCATCTTCCTTTCAAAGAATTGTTGTAACCAAGTCATCCTTAAGGGGGAATGCTCCAGTTTTTCGGAACACTCGGTCATTATTGTAGTAGATTAAATGTTTCGTACCAATATGTTTCGCTACCATACTTTCAATAATATAAAACATAATTACAATTTACCATTTTCGACGGTAAATGTGTATTTATTATGCGAAACTGATTTCCTCAAGATGGAAATCGATTATTTAGAGCAAGACAGTCGTAAGTGTGTATGCAGTTACCACTGTTTTCCGTCATTTTATTCACGTGTAGGTGATAAAAAATGCTGTAATTCACTAATAAGTGCGCTGACCTATACATTTTCTTTTTGGATTATTACCAGGACACGTTGCTTAATACAATGCGTGAGTTTTATCAAATTCTATTATGTAGAACTTGAAATATTTCCAAAAATATGCAAATTTTGACACAAAACACTCCAGCTTCGTTGATCTAACCGAACACGTGAGCATGCTGTTTTATACATTTGCGCGTTTATAATAGCACATATTTTGGGTTTTCTGTTCTTGTTAAATGTAAGACGTTACTTTTAATCCGTTTTCGGGACTAAACGATGAATATGCAGCATTTTATTAGCAATTTAGTGACCTTGGACTTGTGATAGAAATTGTGCATTTTTTCGATGTAGGGGTATGTGATACGAATGCCTATAAAATTCAAACAAGATCGCTGACCATCTATTTTTATTTTATCTTTCAATTGGTAATAACATGTAATTTCAACATACAAAATATAAATAAATTCTATTATTGGGAAAAATTTTAGGAAACTGGAGCATTCCCCCTTAAGCTGCACGTGCTTTTCTCCATCGAGATATGTTTTGTCTTTGCTTATACTCTCAGCATCATTGTTAAACAGTGAAAAAGTTGGTTCTGCCTCAAGGATGCTCTGTTCAATTTGCAGTGCTATTTGAACAAGATTACTGTCTTCTTCCTCAAATCACATCTACAAATTAAAACAGCTTAAAGTCACATGTTTCTAAAACAATTAACACAAATGTATTAGACGAAGGAAGTTCTTAAAGTATTATATATTAACTTCTGATTAGCGATTTTCAAAGGAAATGAAACAAACTGCTTAGTACGTGTAATTAATACAATCTTGGATTATATCAAATAAGAATATTATGGACATTGTTGTAAAATTTATATGGCTCCATATAAGAATTTTTTCCAAAAAAAAAGAGGGGAAAAAGGCTTTGTTACATGTATTTATTATATTAATAAAGGAAAGATAAAAGTATTGTACATAAGAATTACCTTAAAATTATGGATTCTCTATTGAAAAATGTATACCAAATTCCCTTTTCTGCAAAGTTCTGTTTTAACAATAGCATAACTGGTTCACTAAATGACTGTAAAATACAGTTTTACTCGTTATTAAAAATATCTCATAAATTGTTTACATGCCATGACCCTATGTCGGTAATATTAATAGAAATTGTAGCTGTCATTTAATGGAGAAGGTCATAAAAATAAATTGATGTCATGCTACATCAATGCTCTGATACGTTGTTATCAACACCAATTAGCTGTCCGCGGTGAGATATCCGGAATGAAAAACATATCATTTACAGATAAAATTGACTGGTTTGGAAAAAATCAGTTTCAATCACAGTATATGAAAAAGCCAAAGTGACCTATAGCTTAATGATACAGTATGGTCTGGACCATGTAAGAATCACTCTCTAACAAACATATATTATCGCTAGATACAATGTTCTGGTATGACATAGACGGGGAATAAATGTTTGACACATGAAAACCATAACAGTGTATCAATATATGATACAATCTGGCTGGACATTTCCTTGAAAAAATCCATAATCCGTAAAAGCCATAGTGCTGTATTCACAGTAGCCATCGTTTGGCAGAACAAATTGTTGCTAAAACTGAATAAAATAAACGTATCTGAAAATACGTTCTTCTTTTTCTAAACTTGTGCTCAATCTTAGATACGAGGTTTGATCTTTGTTCAATATCTTAAAAAGTATTTAAGATAGAGGGCTGAAATTTCGGGAGGATATGGATCTAAGCATTATTCACCAAATAAAGCAAAAACAGATTTTTCGAAAAAATACGAGATACTATGGTCTGGTTTTCAATAGACGTGCTATTGGTCGGCTTAGAGAACGTTTCCAACCGACTGAGACAGTGCTGGACTGTCCGGGAAGGGGTGCGCCAAAGGTCCAAACTGCAACTCGAGGCAGACAAGCATGCTAAGTGCAAAGTGGTACAGGGTGTGGAGTCATGTCAAAGGCCAGAATCCAAAATGTGATCCGTTGCATGCGTCGACGATGCACAGACTGTTTTGTTCTGCAATGTGGTCACACGCAGTACTGATTTTGTGACTTTCACTTTAGAGGGTAGTCACATTTGCGCCCTCATCACGCTTGATTGCTTTAATGTGGTGAATCAATTTTTGGACAAGCAACGAAAAACAAGAGGCCCAGGAGGGCCTGAATCGCTCCACTGGTTAAAGTGGAAGAATTATCCCATGATTTCTTGTAAGCCTTACACAGCGGCAGCCAAATCTTGATATTTGTGAATAAATTTTGAAGAGAGACTCAAAGAACATTCTTGCAAAGTCTGGTTCAAATTGGCCCTATGGTTGATTTTTAAAGAATTTTCTTATGATTTCTCTATGTCTGATAAGCCCCATTCTCCCTGCCACGGCCACATTTTTTTGACAAATATAAAAATTTGAGAACAAATTTTAAAAAGAACAACTAAAGGCACATTCCTGCAAAGTTTGGTTCAATTGGGAACACTGGTTGATTTTTTAAGAATTCTCTTATGATTTCTTTAAGTCTGATAAACCCCTTCCTCCCTGCCACGGCCACATTTTTTGACAAATGTAAAAAATTGTGAATAAATTTTGAAAAGAGAGACTCAAAGAACATTCCTGCAAAGTCTGGTTCAAATTGGCCCTATGGTTGATTTTTAAAGAATTTTCTTACGATTTCTTTAAGTCTGATAAGCCCCTTTCTCCCCGCCACGGCCACATTTTTTGACAAATGTAAACATTTGTAAGCAAATTTTGAAAAGAATGACTCAAGGCACATTCCTGCCAGGTTTGGTTCAAATAGGCCCAATGGTTGATTTTTAAAGAATTTTCTTATGATTTCTTTAAGTCTGATAAGCCCCTTTCTCCCTGGCATGGCCACATTTTTTGACAAATGTAAAAATTTGTGAACAAATATTGAAAAGAATGACTCAAGGCACATTCCTATTAGGTTTGGCTCAAATTGGCCCAATGGTTGATTTTTAAAGAATTTTCTTATGATTTCTTTAAGTCTGATAAGCCTCTTTCTCCCTGCCACGGCCACATTTTTTGACAAATGTAAAAATTTGTGAACAAATATTGAAAAGAATGACTCAAGGCACATTCCTGCCAGGTTTGGTTCAAATTGACCCAATGGTTGATTTTTAAAGAATTTTCTTATGATTTCTCTAAGTCTGAAAAGCCCCGCCCTGCCACGCCCACATTTTTTGACGAATCAAAAATTCACGAACAAGTTTTGAAAAGGGTCACCCAAGGCACATTCCTGCCAAGTTTGGTCAAAATTGGCCCACTGGTATAAGAGGAGAAGATGTTTAAAGAAAAAGTTAACGGACGGACGCACGCACGCACGACGGACACAACGCCATGACAATAGTCCGCTGGCCTTCGGCCAGTGGAGCTAAAAAACTGACATCATTTCGGGTTGTGATTTACCGTTTGAAAAAAAAAAACTTGATAAAAGAATTATATTGAAAAATGTCAGTGGTTGATTATTTCTGAGGTTCAGTATATTTTAAAAACTTTGACAAAAATACGATATAATACTCTGATGCTTTTCATTATTGCATACATTCGCCTTCATATTTTATGGTTCCATATCGAGTTATACTTCAGTGACTATGCCGATATGGGACAATTTAACCCTTTCCCAAACAAGACCTGGTTTTGACGTCCCTAATAGAAAAGGCTTTGGAAAACATTGAAACAAAAGAAGAAACTGCTGATAACCAGCAGTTTCTCCCTTTGTCTCAATATTTTCTGTGCTATTTTATACACAAATTCTCTCTTTATCAACATGCCTTTTGACATTTGCAGCAGCTTTTGAATTAAACCACCCAAAAGTTTTGTTGTTTGGGAAAGGGTTAAGAACACCGAGGTCAGCCACCAAAACATAATTTGTTTTTCACATGCTGTCTAGCACAGAAAGACATACTCTGAGCTGTTACATTGACCCAAGTTAACACATATTTTTATAATAACCCGACTCAACCCTTTCCCAAACAATGCCCGGTTTTGACGTCCCTATTAGAAAAGGCTTTGGAAAACACTGAAGCAAAAGAAGAAAATGCTGATGATCAGAATTTTCTCCTTTTGCATCAATATTTTCTGTGCTGTATTGTACTATTGTACACCAATCAAATGTGCACATCATTCATTTTGTTGTCTGTAGCAGCTATAGAAGTGGAACAGTCTAAACTTTTGCTGTTTGGGAAAGGGTTAAATAGGATTGAACGTTGAGTCCTGACCGATCTGCATGTCGTATAGGTGAAAGTATACGAACGTCAGATTTACTTCGCTGGTGGATTTTGTGCTTTGAGATGTGCGGAAATAACAATGAATTGTGTGCTAAAATAGACCGTTAACTGTTATGTTCTGATAAACCGTCGGTGTTGTTATAAAATCTCGTAACTACGGCTTGAATCAAGCCGTAGCTACGAGATTTTATTACAACACCTACCATGTACTAGTTTGACCCAAATTACGTCACGGTTAACTTGATAAAATCGTTTCCTATTATGAAACGGTGTGACATGAAAAATAGCCTATACATTCTCAACGACTTATCTGGTTGTTTGATCGCTTGTTTGACCGAATGGCATTAAATTTTGTGCAAAAAAAAACTGAGTTTACCGTTATGTTTTGATATACCGTTGGTGTTGTTATAACATCTCGTAACTACGGTTTGATTCAAGTCGTAGTTACGAGATTTTATAACAACACCAACGAAATACTATCTATTTGTCCGAAATTACGTCACGATTTACTTGATAAAATCGTTCTGTATTGTCGGTAGTCGTTATCCATCCCATCATGCACAATCCCCACCGTGTACTTGTAACAACAGCCCTGATTGGCTCAGTCGGATTTCTCGTGCAATCAGATGTCTTGTAACACAGTTTACACAAAAACTTGATCGTAGGATGTTTAGTAATACGGGGCCCTGGTTCTATGGTCAACACATGAAAACATCATCCTTGATTACCAGACGGCAAAATTTTAGACTGATCCAAATTCAACAATGTTGCAAACGACAATTTCAAATGAATAAAGTATTACAATTTTGGTCTCTCTGGGATAAAACGTTGAGAATTTATTTCTTTTTTTACAATTTTGGTCTTTGCTGGTAGATCTACAAGACGGTGTGGGAAATGAAGAAATTGTTTGTCACTAGCATTTCATTTTCCAAAGCTTTCGTCAATTGGGCATCAAACGCACTGTTTGGGCATGGGTAAATTAATCGACTTGCGATTAATCAAGGAAAGTGACCATGGTACGCCAAGGGAGGGTGTTGGTCAGTGTCAAGTATAGATTTGATTTTATTGGGGTTTTACGCCGTTTTCAACTACAATGGTCATATCGCAGCGGCGTCAACTATAGAACCAAGGTCCAGTGTCACCAAAACCATAAAGTCTTACTGATATGTTAAGAAAAGTTTAGGACAACAAGAGATGTTTGTAAAACATATATGCCCCCTCAAGGGTCTACATTTGATGTAGGTCAAAGTCCAAGGTCAAGTTAACAAGGTCCAAGGTCATGGTCACATATGAAAGGTCTTGGTAGGAGGTGTCTATGTGTGAAATTTCAAAGCTGTATATGTAAAAGTAAAATGAAACATAGGCCAGGTTAAAGTTTTTAAAAGTAGGCCAAATGCCAAGGTCAAGGTCATGGTCAAATGTGAAAGGTCTTGGTTGGAGGTGTCCATGTGTGAAATATCAAGGCTGTGGGTGTAAAAGGACATGATATATATGCCTGGTTTCAGTCTTTTTAAAAGTAGGTCAAACTCCAAGGTCAAGGTTGCAATATTCAAAGTCATGGTCAAATGTGAAAGGTCTTGGTAGGAGATGTCTATGTGTGAAATATCAAGGCTGTAGGTGTAATAGGACATAAGATAAAGGCTAGGTTAAAGATTTCTAAAAGTATGTAAAAATCAAAGGTCAAGGTCACAAGGTCCAAGGTCATGGCCAAATGTGAAAGGTCTTGGTAGGATGTGTCCATGTGTGAAATATAAAGGCTGTATGTGTAATAGCACAAGAGATATAGGCCCAGTTTATTTTTTTAAAAGTAGGTCAAACTCCAAGGTCAAGGTCCAAGGTCATGGTCAAAAGTGAAATATCTTGGTTGGAAGTGACCACGTGTGAAATATCAAGGCTGTATATGTAAACAGGGGTGATAACAGCCAGAAATTCTGAATCCTGAAATTCTGTGAAACTAATCCTGAAAAGGTACCAATATGTTCTTGAATCAAAAATAGAGAACTTAAAATGCCCAAATATCAAAGAGAATCATAGAAACATGCTTTTGTTAAGGCAAACATCTGATTTAACTTAGTTAAACTTTATTCTGTCACAAATAGGTATGGAATTACATGCTCCATTCTGGAGTGCTAAATCCGGAATTCAGGATTAATCCTGAACTTTATCACCCCTGTGTAAAATGACATGAAATATAGGCCAGGTTAATGTATTATTAAAGTAGGTTAACACCAATGTCAAGGTCACAAGGTCAAAGGTCATTGTCAAATGTGAAATGTCTTGGTCGTAGGTGTCCATGTGTGAAATACCAAGGCTGTATGTGTAAAAGGACATGATATATCGGCTAGATTAAAAATTTTTAAAGTAGGTCAAAGTCCAAGGTCAAGGTCACAAGGTCCAAGGTCAAATGTGAAAGGTCTTGGTAAGATGTGTCCATGTGTGAAATACCAAGGCTGTATGTGTAATAGCACATAAAATATAGGCCCAGTTTAATTTATTTAAAAGTAGGTCAAACTCCAAGGTCAAGGTCACATGGTCCAAGGTCATCGTCATATGTAATAGGTCTTGGTCGGAGGTTTCCATGTGTCAAATATCAAGGCTGTATGTGTAAAATGACATGATATATTGGCCAGGTTAAAGTTCTTCAAAAGTAGGTCAAACTCCAAGGTCAAAGTCACAGAGTCCAAGGTCATGGTCAATTATGAAAGGTCTTGGTAAGATGTGTCCATGTGTGAAATATCAAGGCTGTATTTGTAAAAGGTCATGAGATATTTGCCGGGTTTAATTTTTTTTAAAGTAGGTCAAACTCCAAGGTCAAGGTCACAAGGTCCAAGGTCAAGGTTAAATCTGAACGATGTTGATAGGAGGTATCTATGTGTGAGATATCAAGGCTGTATGTGTAAAAGGACATGAGATATAGGCAAGGTTAAGAATTAAGTGTAAAAATCAACAAAGGGCAATAACTCAAAAACATTGATCGGCAGAGTTACGGTTCTTGTGCACTGCACCTCTCCATAATGAAATCTATTCACCTGTAAAGTTTCATGATTCTACCTTACATACTTATTGAGTTATGCTCCGGACAATAATCAAGTTTGAAAATCAACAAAGGGCAATAACTCAAAAAAATTGATCGGCAGAGTTACGGTTCTTGTGCACTGCACCTCTCCATAATGAAATCTATTCACCTGTAAAGTTTCATGATTCTACCTTACATATTTTTTGAGTTGTGCTCCGGACAAGAATCAAGTTATAAACTCAACAAAGGGCAATAACTCAGAAAATTTGATCGGCAGAGTTACGGTTCTTGTGCACTGCACCTCTCCATAATGAGATCTATCCACCTATTAAGTTTCATGATTCTACCTTACATACTTATTGAGTTATGCTCCGGACAATAATCAAGTTTGAAAATCAACAAAGGGCAATAACTCAAAAAATTTGATCGGCAGAGTTACGGTTCTTGTGCACTGCACCTCTCCATAATGAGATCTGTCTACCTGTAAAGTTTCATGATTCTACCTTACATAGTTTTTGAGTTATGCTCCGGACAAAAATCAAGTTTGATAATCAACAAAGGGCAATAACTCAAAAAATTTGATCGGCAGAGTTACGGTTCTTGTGCACTGCACCTCTCCATAATGAGATCTATTCACCTGTAAAGTTTCATGATTCTACCTAACATAGTTTTTGAGTTATGCTCCGGACAAAAATCAAGTTTGAAAATCAACAAAGGGCAATAACTCAAAAAAATTGATCAGCAGAGTTACGGTTCTTGTGCACTGCACCTCTCCATAATGAGATCTATCCACCTGTAAAGTTTCATGATTGTACCTTACATACTTTTTGAGTTATGCTCCGGACAAGAATCAAGTTATAAAATCAACAAAGGGCAATAACTCAAACAAGAGGACCATGATGGTCCTTGATCGCTCACCTGCACCTAGATAGAATGAAAGTCGTAAGGTTGTCAAGTTCAAGAGCACATAATTTAAGATGCGAGATGTTTATCAAGCTGAAAACTGCTTTCATAATCTTGAATGATCAATATTTGTAGCTGTTACAGTAAAAACAAAGTGGAAGAAAACAACAATTTTGTCACAGTCAAGGGCACATAACTCATGTCCAAGTTTTTTTATTGGTTAATATTTATTGCTGTTTGAGAGAAAACAAAGTCGAAAGTAGCAATTTTGTAGCCATCAAGGGCGCACAACTCTGGTTTTTTTTAGTCTGATCAATCGAACAAATTAAAACAATCAAGATCTTATGGTCACCAACATTGTGACCAAGTTGTGTCTTGATTGGTCCATATTTGTGTTTGCTAGAAAGAAAATAAAGTCGAAAACAGTAATTTTGTTAAATTCAAGGGCCAATAACTCTTGTTTTTCTAATCAAATCAAGCTGAAAATTTAATTCATCAAGGACCTTATGGTCACCAATATTGTGGCCAAGTTTTGCCTTGATTAGTCAATAAATGTAGATGCTACAGTGTAAACAAAGTCGAAAACAGCAATTTTGTCAAATTCAAGGGCACATAATTCCAGACTTCCTGCTCCTATCACACTGAAAATCAAATTCATCCAAGATCTTATAGTTACCAACATTGTGGCAAAGTTTTGTCTTCATCGGTAAATATTTGTAGATGCTAGAGTGGTAACAAAGTCAAAACTAGCCATTTTTTATGTTCAAGGGCACATAACTCCGGACTTCCAAGTTCGATCTGACTCAAAATCGAACTCATCCGAGAACTTATGGTCATACATGATTTGACCAAGTTTGGCTAATATTGGTCAATATTTGTAGATACTAGAGTGGTAACAAAGTCAAAACTAGCCATTTTATGACGTTCAAGGGCACATAACTCCAGACTTCCTTGTCTGATCTGACTCAAAATCGAACTCATCCGAGAACTTATAGTCATACATGTTTTGACCAAGTTTGGTCAAGATTGGTCAATATTTGTAGATACTAGAGTGTTAACAAAGTCAAAACTAGCCATTTTTGACGTTCAAGGGCACATAACTCTGGACTTCCTGGTCAGATCTGACTCAAAATCGAACTCATCCGAGAACTTATAATCATACATGTTTTGACCAAGTTTGGTCAAGATTGGTCAATATTTGTGGATGCTAGAGTGGTAACAACAAATTGTGGACAGACGGACGGACGGACAGACGGACGGACAGACGGACGACGGACAAAAAGCGACCACAATAGCTCACCTTGAGCACTTCGTGCTCAGGTGAGCTAAAAATTTGATCGGCAGAGTTACGGTTCTTGTGCACTGCACCTCTCCATAATGAGATCTATCCACCTATGAAGTTTCATGATTCTACCTTTAATACTTTTCGAGTTATGCTCCGGACAAGGTTTGGTCTACGGACAGACCGACCGACATACGGACCGACCGACCGACCGACCGACCGACACTTGCAAAACAATATACCCCCATTTTCTTCGAAAGGGGGCATAATAATTGCGCGTCAACAATCAGCAGTATAAATATATGTTGTTTGGAATAGGTTAACACAGGCAGACGAACAGACATCTGTAAAATGTCATGCATCTGTTAATACGTAATATGTGACCCGTCACGATAAGAGGGACCTTATGTGAAGCCCATAAAATTTTAGAGAAACGAATCAGATTCGGCAAAGGTCAACCTGATGTAGTATAATTTTGGAAAGGAAGTGGCTAGAGATACGGGCCCGTATCTCTAGCCCATGGGAGCTAGAGATACGGGCCCGTATCCCTAGCAAAACCCCCTTGTTTTTGCTAGAGATACGGGCCCGTATCTCCAGCGAAACCATGGGGTTTTTGCTAGGGATACGGGTCAAACGACTTCCGGTCTAACATAACCTGTCGTGTCATTTATGGAAAATCGATATTGATCCATTCCCAAACTGCGAAATTCAGACTGGTCATTTTGAAATTAGTTCCAGGAGACAAATAAAGTATTATTCATGTTTCGACTAGACAATACGGGCGATATTGCAGGGGAAATGTCGAGGGAATGGATAAATTGCTGAAATTATTTCTTCTTGTTTTATAAAAGGTTAAAATAGAAACCATTAAAGTGACATTTCAGAATTTTTTGTCATAAATTTTACTTTTATCTGAAAGAGCATATTTCCTTATGAAAATTCTGAAAATTTGGAGCCAAAATATTGCGCCGTTAACGAGAAATTTATATTTTTGTGTTAAAATTGAGCAAATTGTTGTGGACAACAGTTCGGATTTATATGCAATTCATCGATTATGTCTCACCTTTAAATGCGTGTGTCTCGCTTATTGGCAACAACTTCAAATCAAAGTACTGAAAGTACTGTTAGAGAGCATGTTTGACACAACATGAAATCTTGTGACAATATTGCATGGTAACATAATTCATGCAAAACAATCCATGAATATAGGTGGAGCTGTATTAACAAAACATTTTAATCCAACGGCAAAATTTTAGACTGTCCTGAATCCAAAGATGTTGCAGACGACAATTTTAACTGAATGAAATTTTACATGTTTCTGTCTTTCTATATAGAAAACATTGTGGGAAATGAAGAATTTGCTTGTCATAGGCAGTTTCTTCATTTTCCACATTATTTTCTGAGGCTATTTTCCTGTGGGTGTCAAAAAGAGTCACTGTGTGGTAATGGGTTGAAAGAAAGCCCACCAAAACGTCACCAAAACATGACTTCATTCAAAAGGCTGCATAATGAGGAACTGTCCATCATAGTTTCTTACAAATTCAACCATAAATGGAGGAATGTGTTAAAATGTATTGACAATAAAGTGAAGCCTCTTTTTCTGTGATGCAATATTGTATCACCAAACATATCACCATTTTCTTCTTTTACCTCAATATTTTCCAAAGCTTGCTCTTATAGATACATTAAAACAAAGTTTTGTTTGGGAAAGGATAAGTTCAAATCAATTCATTCATAAATGTGTGAGAATATGAGTTAATAGGAAATTTACTCTAATGCCCCCTTTATCCATGACACAACATACTATCACCAAACAGCACAAGCTTTACAATAAATACACTCAGATAGACACCCACTAGTAGAATTTCTGTCTGCGGAATGTGATTCTATTTTTGGACCATTTGCACTGTCCAAAATTTAGGCTACATGACTTGACCACATGACCTGTATGACACAATTGTGAATGGCAAATTACTACTCAGATCTCTTTTTTATTTAAGACTTGTTTAATACTTGATTTTTTGCTTAGATCATACATGCCATCTATTTTATATTATGACACATTTGACACGTAGACTATTCTATTTGTCATTTAGATCTTTTTGTCTTGTTTGGGAGGAACTATTTTTGTTGTGCGGTTTGTAAAGTACATCTAAAGTACATTAAAGCATGATAAAATAAGAGAGCCATGCTCTCTAAAAACCAATAGTATTTATACTCACTAGAATAACCAATCTTGGCATCAAGACATACTTTAAAAATGAAATTGGAATGAAATGTCCCTTTAAGTTTTATATCATCGGTTTATTCCTGTAACGGCGAGTCACA
The DNA here is from genome assembly GCA_963680895.1 of Fragum sueziense. Taxonomy (NCBI): domain Eukaryota; kingdom Metazoa; phylum Mollusca; class Bivalvia; order Cardiida; family Cardiidae; genus Fragum; species Fragum sueziense. The sequence continues at coordinate 32,518,218 of OY804596.1, forward strand.
TCTTTTATAAAATGTGTGAAAAGGGTTACCAACAGGGGGACACTTTACAGAGGTCACATTTTTGAGGAATATTATTGAATGAAAATATGAGATAACTTAATTATTTTGCATTGTAACATTTTTTTATTCGTGGTATAACTTTTGTTGTAAAATACGTACAATAACTTATTTGTTTACGTTTTAACTCATTACCAGACGGCAAAATTTTAGACGAGTACAATGCTATCTTTCTGGACAGAAAACATCGTGAGAAGTTAAGAAATTGCTTGTCACAAGCAGTGTTCTTCAATTTCCACATTGAGTTCCAAAGCCTTTATGTCATTGGGCATCAAAAAGCGTCAGTTTGACATCCTTGTGGGAATTGATATCTTATTTTTTCAAACACCTTATGACAACAAGGTTCTAACTATAAGCAGCTTAATCAGTGACAATAGTTTCACCCGTATAGATGCCGTGCGTAACGCTTTTCTTTGATTATATTATTCTTTTTTGAGAAGAAACTTTAAAGTGACATTTCACAATCATTTCTACATAAGTTTTACTTTTATTTTATCTGAAAGAGCATGTTTTCTAATGAAAATTCTGAAAATTTCAAGCCAAAATATTGAACGGTTTACGAGAAATATATATTTTTGTGCTAATATTAAACAAATTGTTGTGGACAACAGTCCAGATTTATATAGAATTCGTAACTTCTGGCTCAACTTTAAAGACGTATTTTTCCCTTATAAATAACGACTTCAAAAAACTAATAGCATTTCTAAACAATAATGAAACTTTGGCAAATTTTACTTTAATGCAATATTGCGCAAAGAAAAGTAATTAGAAGAAATAAAGGGTAGATCATCAACCAATTTTTCATTTTCCATCAATGTTTTCTCAAACTTTTTCGTGTACGAACGTCAAAACCATAATAAAATTAATGTTTTGCAAAGGGTTCAACGACTATTTAATTATGGCCAGTAATGGAAACTGCTCTAACAATTCACAAACTAGACCTGGTTTTGACGTCTTTCTTGCTCGGAAAAACATTGAGACAAAAGAAGAAAATGCTGACAATCAGAATTTTCTTATTTTGTCTCAATATTTTCTTTGCTAATTGCGCAGGAATCCTTTCTTTATAAACAACTGTTTTATTTCCCGAAGCAGATTTTAAATTGGACTGATTTTACGTCCCAAAAAGAAAAGGCTACAAAATATAAAGAAAAAAGAAGAAAATGCTGGTAATCAACATGGTATCATTTTGCATCAATATTATTTATGTTTTATTGCACACAGAACATACGTGAAGCAGACGGTTTTCGGTGTCAACGTTTCCCAAAAGTTACGTGGGTTATCCACTGTATAATAGAGCATGTCTAAAATGCGGGACTTATTTTCCTAATATCGAAAGCGAGGGTTACGAACTTGTAAGACTGTTGTAAGTGTAGACGCAATTACAACTTTTTTTGCATTAAACGCTCGAAATAATATTATTTTTAGATAATACTATTGTTGCACTTCAACAACGTGATGACCTATTGATTCAATGTGTTCTCTTCTACAGACAAAATATGAATATATTCTAAATTATACAGGCCAGTAGGAAGCAATTTCATATGGGGAAGGGGGCCCCTCTTCAGGCCAGTGTCTGAATATGTGAGGGGAGTTATTAGATTTTCCTAATTTTCTTCGGTATGAAATGAGGACAGGAAAATTTGAAATTTTTGCCCAAATTTAGAGGTAACAGATCCCCGTCGGTCCCCGGTCCCCTGTTCACCCCTTACAAAAAAAGAAAACAGAGTGAAAATCATTCTCATTCATGCTCCTCTACGAGCATTAATCTGCCGATCCTAAACTTCAACCTCGGCTAGATTTTTACAGGACAGTTTATTGTCAATTAAATAGGCTAATATCTAAACAAACGAATGGTTAATACACATGACACACTCGTGAATCCATTGCCAATGATTAAGTTGCAAATAGGCAACACCTTTTTATCAAAATGTAAATGAAATAACATGTATGAGATATTGATGAAATAAAAAGTTTCAATTTTTTAAAACTATTCGTTTCAGCAGTTTCTCCATTCCCTCGACATTTTCCCTGCAATATATTTCGTATTTTCTAGTTAATAGATATAAATGATATTGTATTTGTCTTCTTGAACTAATTTCAAAATGACCTGTCTAAATTTCGCAGTTTGGGAATAGATAAATATCGATTTTTCATAAATGACACGAAAGGTTATGTTAGACCGGAAGTCGTTTGACCCGTATCCCTAGCAAAAACCCCATGGTTTCGCTGGAGATACGGGCCCGTATCTCTAGCAAAAACAAGGGGGTTTTGCTAGGGATACGGGCCCGTATCTCCAGCCCCTATGGGCTAGAGATACGGGCCCGTATCTCTAGCCACTTCCCTTTGGAAAATGGGCATATAGCAAGATTGGGGAAACGTTCTATAATCAAAGCATTATATTAAAAGTGAAAACTTTCGATCCTAGTCACTGTCAGGCTGCGCAGACTGGCTAGGTCGATATTTTTCACACTTCCCATAGGATATTTTTCAGCGTGGCGGGTCACATATATTATAGTTATCAAAATAAAACAACACAACTGCCTTATTTCAAATTCAATTTGTCACTGTTTGAAATGAACATTACAAGGAAAGTTAAAAGACAACATATGACCAACGTTGAGATGGACTTTGAAAACAAAAAGATGCATTTTCAAACATTTCAATCTTGAACAGTCAGCAAAATTTATACAGCATTCATTACCATACACAATTTTTAGGAAATCAGATGTCCAAGTGCTATCTCATGAACAGTATAACCCAATCCCGAACACTGACATTTTAGACTGCTCCAATTCTATAGGAGTTGTGGAAAGCAAAATATGTTGCAGACGACTAAATGGCTGCGAATAATGACAGAATTTGTCTACATTATAGCTCAGAAAGTATGAGGAAAATGAGAAAATACTGGTTATCAGTGTTTTCTACCTTAGCTTGAATTTTGCTCGAAACTTTTCAATCTGACAGGGATATCAAAACCACATCTTGTTTGGGAAACAGTTAATGAATGAAATTTGTATATAGAATCAGTCGGCATGACGTCATAGCCTCACTTTCATTTTTTCATCGAGGGTATTACCTCGGTCTTTATCGTTACGGGACACCATTTTTGAGGCAGAATATTTCAAAAATCCATCGTTAAAATTCATAAACAAAACTCTTTTTTTAAAGAATGTGATTTAAACTTTCTAACTACCAATGCATTTTTAATAATCGGGCGTAGTCCTCGAGATATTAATGCTGAAAGTTGGTAATGCTTTAAGGAAAAAGACCGAAGCTTTCACCTCCACCGAATGAGTGCAGGTGCGCGCTGTATGACTGACGACGTTTTTGATTGGCTGAAGGTATTGTACCGACCGAATCAATTAAATCATTCAGAGGAAATGCTGGATCTCATCACTTTCTTTTATTTTCTCAATGTTTTCCAATGACTTTCTGATTAGAGTACTAAAATCGAAAACTTGTTAAGATAAGGGTTAAAGTTTCAGATAAACAGTTAAAGAAATACATGTATTGTAACCAAACATAATTTCACATCCATTTGGAACATTTTTGAACCTATCAATGGCACTAGTTAAAATTTTCTCTGTATTTCATTCTAAAAATCCCATTCCAAATAAGACCTGGTTTTGACATCCTTAATAGAAAAGGCTTAGGAAAACATTGAGACCAGTTAATGACCAGCAGTTTCTCCTTGTGCCTAAATATTTTCTGTGTATTAAAGCACACAAATTTCCTTTTCTTTACCATGAATTTTGTCTGCAACATCTTTGAATTTGTACCAGTCCACACTAAATTCATGCCTTTTTGGAAAGGGTTAAAACACAAACCTTAAACAACATAAGAAAGGTCAACTAACAAGGAACATTCTGTGAAAACTTCATTCAAATCAGTCTATCAGTGAAGGAGTTCGAGTTCACAAGACGCAACAATTTCAGAAAATCTTCAACAATTCTATTAGCATGTGACCAATTTGAATTCTGTGACCCATTTGAATTCCATTTAAAACAGAAGCGGAGGACTAACATCACAAATTAAATGTGATGGACGAAAATATATTTGATGACCAAGAAAATAATTATTTGGTCATCGATAACTTTTTTATCAGCTGATTTTACTTTTAAAGTTCTTCCAAATCCAGCAACTCTGATGTTTTTAACCTTCTCTGCTTCAAACCATTTTCAAATCAGCTACCTTTCAACATAATTATTGCAGGTTTTCTGAAATTAGTGTATAACATGATTCCCTGCCATGTGATATGCAGATAGACAGACAAATGATACCATTATATGTGACCCATCATGCTAAAAGGGACCTAATGTGAAATCTATAAAACCAAATAACAAGAAATTGACCAGGCTTACCAGAGGTCAACCAGATGTTGCATTTGGAAAACGAAAATATTGTAAGATAATGAAAATATTCTAGATTCAGAAAATTACCTTGGAATGAAAAGTTTCGACCCTAGTCAGGCTGCGCGGACTGCGCAGCCTGACTAGGGTCGATACTTTTCACACTTCCCGTAAGGTCTCTTTTGGCATGATGGATCACATACTTTATGTCCACCCTCTGCAGTGTGTAACAAGAGCTGTCCGAAGACAGCGCGTTCGACTTTCTAAGTTGATTAGTATAAATGGGGCATAACTCCAAATATAGTAGAGCCAAGGTCATTGGCCCTAATAGTAGGGTAGAGGGTGTGATGGTGAATAAGTATTCCAAGTTTTGGTTGAATCCCTTTGATAGTATGGAAGTTATTGATGATTGAAAAAACTTTAACCTTTGTTGCAACGCCAACGCCGACGCCCCGGGTGACAGTATAAGCTCTCATTTTCCTCGAAAAGTCGAGCTAAAAATGATAATTACATGATTGATGAGCAATGCTAAACAGAAATATACAAATGAACCATATTTTGATTATTTACATACATGTATGTCAATGCAGTAATCATATACAATGAAATGATAAATAAAATACTAGTTTAGTAATAGTAAATGCAGTTTTTAATTGATTTTTCTCAAATATTTTACACCATGAATAGAGCTACAGATAAGACAGGGTAAAGACATTCCAATTTTGTTATTTTAACCCTTTCCCAAACAAGACCTGGTTTTGATGTCACTGGTAGAAAAGGCTTGGGAAAACATTGAGACAAAAGAAGAAACTGCTGATAACCAGCAGTTTCTCCTTTAGCCTCAATATTTTCTGTGCTCTATTGTACACAAATCCCTTCCTCTTTAACACCAATCTTGCCGTCTACAGCAGCTTTTAAATAGGACCGCCGTAAAATTTTGTTGTTTGGGAATGGGTTAATGTCAACTCCTCTGTTGTTGGTACTCATTTGAATCGTCTGTGTGAGGCGATTCCAATGAGAACCCACAACACAGGATTTTGTGAACAAGAAACCAAATGTTGTGTTTTGAAAAACTTTTACACCTCTCAGTGTTTTCCAAGCATTTTCTATATGACATGTCAAAACCAGGTCTTGTTTGGTTTAATTCCAAACTATTGCATGTGCTTATACCTTTATATTCACATACAATATATTTGCACTAACCTATAACCTTGAACATACTTATGAATCATACATTAATATTTGCTTTTACCCTTAGCCAAACAGTAAAATTTCACTGTTTCAATTTAGAGAGCTGCTGCAAATATCAATTTCATGCATAGTAAACATTGAGGAAAAAGAAGGAAACGGTGGTTATAAGCAATTTCCTCTTTTGCCTCAATGTTTCCCAAGCCTCATTTACTGTGGATGTCAAAACCAGGCATTGTTTGAAAAGGGGTTGAAATAACTGAGAAACAAGTAGAATTTTCCTTTTCAAAATGGAACATATTTGAACCCTATCTTCTTCATTTTTTCTTTCCTTTAGCTGCTGGTTTCTTTGCCTGAAAGTACAGGAAAACAAAACATGTTTGTGATACACAAATGCCACTGAAATGGCCATGTTTTTGGACAGACAGACGGACAGATTAAAACAATATGCCCCAAATCTTTCTATACAAGGGCATAAAAACCAGCAGTGTTGTTTATGAACCACAAATATAATAGACACAGAAAATATGGCAATGGCAATTTTCAACAAAGATTCCCTGAATCAATATAAAACCAACACAAATACTATAATGACAATGCAGTAGTTTCAAATTCAATGAGGCAAAAGTGTGAATCTGAGGCACATTCTTTAGAGCAAGATTTCTTAAGATATCTTGAGATTTCCTAAGATGTTTTAGGATAAAGCGTTCTTCTGGGCAAGATTTTTAAGACGATCACTGTGAGCCGCCATTGTTCTATTCTTCTTTCGGAACCCCTCTGTAAATTCTGTAGAATCTATATGGTAGAAAATTGACCGAGATGTTCCGAATGCTCCATGATTCATAAACCGCTGAGTTCCAAATGCTCCATACTTCTTACAAATGACGTCATGTTGACGTCATTTGTATGAAGTATGGAACATTTAGAAAACCTCGCTTATAAACTCGGTCTCAAAGACGCTGTATCAAAAACATCTTAACCCTTTCACTGCCAAATATTTATTTCGGACGCGTTTCTCACCGCTGAATTAATTCGAAGAAATTTCCAAGAATCGATACCCTGTACACAAAAACATGCATAACTTTTGACTCATTTGATGGATTCCTTTCAAATTTTCAGCACATACAGACTAATTAAGCACCTTTATGTGACCACAATTCAAAAATTATTTATGAAATGACAATATTTTTTTTCTTTTTAATGTTATGGGTACTCATATATTTCGCACCCATAAATTTGTCGACTGAAGTCGCCTATGGCAGGGACCCCCTATAGTCGACAAAAGTCGCCTATGGCAGTGAATTCAAAGGTTTAAAAAATTTTGCTCTAAAGAATGCGCCTCGGGGGGTAAAAAAAAGAAAGCCCTTTTATACACATATTTTTTGTGTCACTTATTAGGAGACAAAAAAAATCTAACATTTTATTGCAACAATTGATTTAAAAATATCAAAACAACTAAATTTTTAGTAATGCTGTTCCCATATTTCTATGGCATAAATACTATACCTTCTTTCCAAGGTTCCCTTTTGAGATGGCTTGTAGCAGTGCCTCTGCTTTCTTCGGAGAACTTTCACTTTCTGAACTAGTACCATTGGACAATGTCTTTGCTCTTCTCCTGAAATGTTTGACAAAAGCAATTTAACCTTTTCCTAAACAAGACCTGGTTTTGATCATATACCAAATAGAATAAGATGTGTTTGTGGAACATGAATGCCCCAGAAATGACTATTTTTCTAAAATGTCAAGTTTTCATGATAACTTGATACTGGTTAACAGATGGCCTTGTGAAAGGTCATATTGCATGGAACAGGTAGATATCATTGAAAGAAATGTACAATTTAAATTTCAGCTTTGTATTGTCCAATACTTTTGGAGAAAAGGCAAATATTCAGTTCATGGACAGACAACCGGACGAACATGTGTATAACGATATACCCCTGATCTTTCGATACAGGGGCATAAAAAGCTTCGAAAAACATTCAGGCAAAAGAAAATGCTGATGACCATAATAATTGTCTCCTTTTGCCTCAGTATTTTTTGCGCTACAGTGTATACAAATCATATCTTTATCAGCAAAAAATTCCACTCACAAAATAAGATTTAATGAACCTTAACAGAGTCAAATATTCCATCCATTGCGTCTTCTTAAGGGGAAATGCTCCAGTTTCCTTAATTTTTTCCCAATAATAGAATTTATTTATATTTTGTATGTTGAAATAACATGTTATTACCAATTGAAAAATAGAATAATAATGGATGGTCAGCGATCTTGTTTGAATTTAATTGGCATTCGTATCACATACCCCTACAGCGAAAAAATGCACAATTTCTTGCACCTGTCCAAGGTCACTAAAATGCTAATAAAATGTTGTATATTCATCGTTTAGTCCCGAAAAAAGATTTAAAGTAACGTCTTACATTTAATTAGAACAGAAAACCCAAATTAAGTGCTATTATAAACGCGTAAATGTATAAAACAGCATGCTCACGTGTTCGGTTAGATCAGCGAAGCTGGAGTGTTTAATGTCAAAATTTGCATATTTTTGGAAATATTTCAAGTTCTACATAATAGAATTTGATAAAACTCCCTCACTGTATTAAGCAACATGCCCTGGTAATAATTCAAAAAGAAAATGTATAGGTCAGCGCAATTATTAGTGAATTACAGCATTTTTTATCAGCTACACATGAATAAAATGACGCAAAACAGTGGTAACTGCATACACACTTACGACTGTCTTGCTCTAAATAATCGATTTCCATCTTGAGGAAATCAGTTTAGCATAATATATACACTTTTGTCGTCGAAAATGGTAAATTATAATGATGTGTTATATTATTGAAAATGTGGTAGCGAAACATATTGGTACGAAACATTTAATTTACTACAGTAATGACCGAGTGTTCCGAAAAACTGGAGCATTCCCCTTAACTGTAGCTCTGTTTAGCAAGTCTAAGTTTTCAATAAGGGTAAACTTACACATTTTTTGCTTGAGCAGTAGCAGTGGCAGTCGGTTTTGGACCTTTCGTTTGTTTGCCTGTGGCTGTTTTCTTTCCTTGAGATACTGGCGTACTAGAGCCAGATGAGCTGCGTCTAGAAGAAGCTGGGGATGGGGTCTCGGCTTTACTTGACCTGCAATTTAGTTAACGCATTACTGAACAGTGAAGCCTTTAGACTTCATCACAAGAGAAGGCTTGGGAAAACATTGTGGAAAATGAAGAAATTGCTTGTGACAAGCAATTTCTTTATTTCCCACAATATTTTCTACCTAAAACAACCATATTTTTTCTAATTTCATTCACTTGAAATTGTCGTCACCTTTGAATTTGGATAAGTCTAAAATTTTGTCGTTTGGGAAAGGGTTAAGCCTTTTCCAAACTGCAAAAATTTCAACTTGTCCAATTTGAAAGCTGTTACAGACAACAGACATGGGTTCAAATAAATGCTGTTTTTTTTTTACATTTTTTTATATTACTACACAGAAAATATTGAGGGAAAAGGAGAAAATGCTGAATATCAGCATTTTCTTCTTTTGTCTCAATGTTTTCCCAAGTCTTTTTCATTAGGGAAGTCAAAAACCAGGTTTCAAAAGCTACTTGCAAAATATTGCAAGTCAATTTCTTGAGGAAAATTCTAGCCCTGAAAGGTTCACCAGGGATTCAGACTTTCAATTTCAATGTTAGGGCCAAGCTTGCAAAATATTCAATATTTAACATTAGTATGAGCATTTTCTACCAAAATTCAGGGGCAAAGTCCAAAAATTTAGCGACCCAGCCCAAAAATTAGGGGCTATGGGCGATCAGGCAGGCAAAATTTTCCAGCAAGATTTGTCCAAATTCACTCGTTTTTCTGCCAGAAATCTAACTCAAATTGGCAAAATAAGAGGAAAATTTCGCAGCAAAATATATTTTAGACAAAGAATTCCGTAAAATTACCCATTGAAAATTCAGTATTTCTCATAAGTTTCGGCTGAATGAGATTTTTCTCGCATGAAATTCTGAGCCAGAATCATCCCTGATTACACCCCCGCTGGTCTTTTTCCCTGTTCACCACTCACTTTTTGGATGATGGTAATGACTTTGATTTTGTTGTTGGAGATTTAACCCTTTCCCAAACAAGACCTGGTTTTGACATCCCTAATAGAAAAGGCTTGGGAAAACAATGAAACAAAAGAAGAAACTGCTGATAACAAGTAGTTTCTCCTTTTGTATCAATATTTTCTGTGCCATATTTTACACAAATTCTATCTTTAATAACATCCATTTTGTCATTTGTGGCAGTTTTGAAAGTGGAACACCCTAAATTTTTGTTGTTTGGGAAAGGACCTTAAAACTACCCAAGTCTTCTTCTTCTTCCTGTACCCCCTTTCGAAAACATCAGATCTGGATGGATCCGACAGAATTAATTTTGTAACAAAATTAAATCATAACTTTTGAACAAAAGAGCTGAAAATTGCTAAAAAGTTTAATCCCTTACCAGATGGCAAATTCTTAGACTGGTCTAAATTCAAAGGTGTTACAGGCGACAATTTCAAATGAATGAAATTTATAATTTTTTGGTCTCTGTGTAAAAAACATTGTGGGAAATGAAGAAATTGCTTGTCAATGTTTTCCAAAGCCTTATGATGTTGGCATCAAAAGGCGTCACTCAGTGGTGATGGGCTAAGATTGTCTTCATTGACTCACTTTTTGGGTGATGGTAATGACTTTGATTTTGGTGCTGGAGATTTAAAACTGCCCGACTCTTCCTCCTGCGTCCCTGACTTGCCTGATACACTAGATTCACTGTCTGACCGTACTTGTTGCTTCCTGCAATACAAAGACATTGAATTGGATTTCGACCAGAATTACATTTAGCCCTTTCCCAAACAGCAAATTTAAGGGCAAACTAATTCAAAAGTCACTGCAGATGACAAAATGGATGTTGCAAATGATTGAAATAAAGCACAGAAAATATTGAGGCAAAAGGAGAAAATGCTGATTATCAGCATTTTCTTCTCTTGCTTCAATGCTTTCTCAAGCCTTTACTCCAAGGGACGTCAAAACCAGGTCTTGTTTGGGAAAGGGTTAAGAGGGGTTGCAGGGTTTTCCTTCAGAATAAGAATTTGTCTCTCTGCATAAGAATTTGGTGGTCATTGTGACCTCCTTGCCTTCAAAGTTCATTTCAAAGGTCATTTCTCCGATTAGCTGTGTCAAATTTAGGACTCAAGTATTAAACAAATATCTGGATTTCAAAACATGCATCATTAATGACCCTCAGGTAAATTTTTAAGGGCTCATTTGTTTTGAAATTGCCACAATGAAATTTTGCATCATGAAAAACCCTAGTGTGATTTCTGTTCAAAATGCAATACTTTGTTTATAGTCTATCAAACCCTAATGTTGTGGGTACTTAAATGCTGTACTAACTTACATCCTATCATTATTTATAAACATTCATATTGTCAGCTTTTAATATTGAAACACATCAAAATTTTGTTATTTTGGTAAGGGTTAATCAGAGCTAAAGATAAGTTTGGGTGAAGATATCACAACTGTGTCATTTCAATTCCAAACTCTGTGTTATGGGTACTCATTTGAATCGTCTGGACAAGACGATTCTAATGAGTACCCACAACATAGAGTTTGATGAACATTGATTTAAATATTTCAATTTGAAAAGCCGTCATCCCCTCTTATCTGTAGCTTTTGGAATAATGATTTATTTACCTTTTCCCTCGACCTATCTTGGGGGCAGGAACTGCGTCTTTCTCCAAGTTGAATCTCCGTTTCTTTTGAGGTGAAGTTTCACTGCCAGTTTCTGCCGTTTCCTCCTCCTCCTGTTCCGTTTTACGTTTGGTTCCCTTCTGCGACCCATTCAACGTATCCTTCCCCTTACCCTTCACTTTAGTGTCACTAACATTTTTACCTTTCACTGATTTAGCAGGCTGAGATTTTGCCTGGTTTAGTGTACGTTTCAAGAGACGTTTCTTTGGAGGAGAGGGGGTTTCAGTTTCTTCAGTTTCACCTGAATCTTCCTCATTTACTTCTTCCTCCATAACTTCTTCGTCACCTTCCACTGATTCCTGAGATGTTTCAATCGTCTCTTGCGATTCATTTTCAATTTTGTCCCCCGCTTTTTTACCACCACGACCCCTCCCTTTCTTTTTCTCCTGCACTGTATTAACACTTTCAGACTCTTTAGCACTATCCTCCTGAGTTCCAACAGTATCTTGAGACTCACTCTCATTATTATCACCAGCCTCGTTGACTTTCTTCCCACGACCTTTCCCTTTCTTTTTTACAGGTGCAGTATTTTCTGATTCTGCTTCCTCATCCGCTTTCTTTTGTTCATCGGACACTTTTCTCCGAGATCTTGTTGCCTTTTTAGTGTCGCCTTCCTCTGAAGTCGGAGATTCAGTGATTTCTGATTGGGTGTCATCATTCCTAGAAGGAAAGCAGAGTCGGTATAAAACTAGAAATATATCAGATCTACATGTCACAATGTAAATGTCTTTTTCGAGTTGCCAAGACAAGACAAGCGTTTTACTGTTTTTTATTGATTTTTTTGAATGTGCTTTTGTTTTAAGGAGGGGGGAATCAGGGGCTGTAACTCATTGGACAGACACTGCAGGAGTTGTACTAGGCATATCAAGGGCAATAACTGAAAAAATCTGACTGGTTGTTTTGTAAAAATTGATTTGCATATGTACATGTCCCAATGCACACTTCTGCAAAGAAAACTGCAGGAGCTGTCCGTATAAGATTTTTCTGAAAGACCAACCACATGATTCCAGTAGTCCCCCTAAACTTCGTTTTTGGGGCTATAACAACATTTCAATATCTATTTTCAACTTCTAAATTATACCACAAGCACCTTGATTGGACCAGCTGTTTGTCATGTTTCATAGGATAGAATATTACGTAACTTGGATTCTACATACAAAATGCTGACAAAAATTTTCTCCTTTTGCGTTAATATCTTTTAACCCATTACCACACAGTGACTCTTTTTGACTCCCTACAAGTTAATGGCTTTGGAAAACATTGTGGAAAATGAAGAAATTGCTTGTGACAAGCAATTTCTTCATTTCCCACAATATTTTCTACCCAAAATAACCAATCTTTTTTAAATTCCATTAACTTGTATTGTCGTCTGCAACATCTTTGAATTTGGACCAACCCAATTTTTTGCCGTTTGGGAAAGGGTTAAGCATATTCTGTTCTTATAGAGATTTTGATGTCTGCAACAGCTTCAAAATTTGTAAAAGGGTACAATTTGAATGACTACCCTTAACCAATTACCAGACGACAACATTTTAGGGTGATCAAAATTCAAAGATACTGTAGACATCCGTTTCAAGTGAATAAAATTTTACATTTTTACTTGCTTCCGGGTAGAAAACATTGAGGGAAATGAAGAAATTGCTTGTTTCAAGCAATTTCTTCATTTCCCACAGAGTTTTCTAAAGACTTAATCTTGTGGAGTATCAAAAAGCTTTAATTTGTGCTAGTGGCTTAAGGAAAGTGCAAGAGAAATATTGTATTTACTTTTTATCTTTCTTTCCTGGCCTATGTCTGCTTTCCTTCGGACAAGTTGGGTTTGGGTTGACGACGGGCCCTGGACTCTCGACAATGATCGTCTCTAACGTCTGCTCAACCGGCTTCTTCTTCCGAAATGGTACAGGATGTAATGGGATGGCTGCACTTTGAATGGGAGGAATGGGATCCGTTACATTCTTTTTCTGAAGAATAAAATCATAGTTACTGATTAGATGGGACATGGAAAGAGGGGGCAGGGGGGGGGGGGGGGGGTGGAGGTGGGTTGAGATATGGCTTTTCAAAATGCAAAATATCATTCAATCTTTTTGGTCAAACCATATGTTGTGGCTTTTCATTGGAATTGTCTCCTCGAGACAATTCAAATGAATACCAACATGGGGTTTGAATTTAAAAGAAGGAAATAAGAATGTATTTAACCTCTGTTGCTCTGTAAAATGAGCAAGGACCCGCAAAATTGACCCTGGCATGGATCCTGATCAGACTGTCTGTATATGCTGGCTGATCTGAATCCATTGTCATCTCAAATGCTATAGGGACCCTTTCTTAAGATCCTTCTTTAAATATATTCAAGCTGGACTTTGTCATTTCTAAACACCTCATGTTTGTAGTGGCATAGCTTTATTTGAAAAGGAGTCATGACCTTTGGTTTTCATTATTACTTCATCAAAGCCCTGAAAATAGTTATCACCTTTCAAAGCCGTATAACATGGAAGAGAGCAAGGCTAAAAATATAGCAATTCTGTCCCAAATGGTTCAATAAGTTCATTATACACATTACCTTTTCAAAGTTGAAGTCTTTTGGCAAATATAATTGCGTATTCACAATTTCCTGCAAAAGATAAATATAAACAGTATAAGCACATTGTAGTAAGAGAATAAGAAAATTGTCACCCTTTTTCAAAAGGATAAAATGTTCACCCGGCGTAGAATACAGCAATATAAATACTCTGCAGTTATGAGCATTTTCTACTTTCGCCTCAACATTTTGAAATGGGTTCAGTTTGAAATGGGTCATTTTAAAGGAATGCAAACATCAAATTAAATGGATTTTCAAGACTTTTGTGAACCTTGTAACAGGGTAAAAGACTGACAATTTTGACTTAGGGGCCCAGAATAACACTAGAACTGTCGCAAAGCGGACAAATACCCCCCACTAGCGCGTTGTCACTGAAAAAGTGCTAAAGTTCAAAGTGGCATAACTCTGAAACTACTGCCTGGATCAAGATGAAAATTGCAGGTGCACAACTTCATGTTATAGGGAACAACCTGGTAAAATTTCAGGAAAATCGGTCAAAAACTGTGGGAGGAGAAGAGGACACAAAATTATGTCCATGGACGGACGGACGGACGGACAGACGGACGGACGGACAACCTGAATCCAGTATACCCCCCCATAACTTTGTTGTGGGGGGTATAAAAACTCAGTACTAAACATTAAGGGTATGGACATTTCCTCTAAATATTTAGGGCCCTGTTAGTCTTTATCCCTGCTGCAATCAAGTTAACCTATTACCAGAAAGCAAAATTTGGACTATTCCAATATGAAGGATATTGCAGACGACAACTTTAAATGAAAGGAATTCAAATTCCTTGTGTGTTTTGGGGAAGAAAACATTGTGGAAAATGAAGAAACTGCTTGTCAAAAGCAATTTCTTCATTTTCCTCGATGCTTTACCAATCTTGAGAGGTGTAAAAAAGTTTCACTGTGCGGGAATGGGTTATCTCACCTTCTCTGGCTTGGTGATCAACTTTGAAGATAAAACAGGGTCAACATTTGTCCCCTTCAGTACTATCACTGTACAATTCTTCTGTAACAGCCTTTCCAGACAGCAACATTTCAGACTGTCCCAAATTCAAAGCTACTGAAGACAAAAAATGGGTGTCAAAACAGATGAATATTGAGGCAAAAGGAGAAAATGCTGGTAATCAGCATTTTCTTTTTTTGCCTCAATGTTTTCCCAAGCCTTTTCTATTAAGGACTTCAAAACCAGATCTTATTCGGGAAAGGGCTAAAGATTTGTTCTCAAGATATACAAATCTTATAGCCACATTAACTCACTTTTTCTGGCTTAGTAAACAACTTTGAGGGTAAAACAGGATCAACATTTGTCTCCTTGAGTACTATCACTGTACAATTCTTCTGTAACAGCCCTATTGCTACATCACACACAGCATACAATTTCTGCAGAAAAGATAGAAACAAGATGTGTTTATAAAACACAAATACCCCCAAAATGGCAAATGCTAAGATTTCGGACAGACACAAGTAAAAGAATTTAGCCCCTATCTTTTGATACGGGGGCATAAAAATATGTGAAAGAAGCCCAGATTGCACAATCAATGCATGCGGATCATAATCTACAGTCTTGCACTGACAATTTTTTAATTCATTCAACTTAGCCTACTAAACTTAGCCTACTAAATGATAATCTGAGAGACTAGACACAAACTGGCGCTTATAATAAATTTGTACTTAAATTGCTAAGTAAGCAAATTTGCGGTTTAACAATTACAAAACGCTGTGGAAAAACAATATTTTACCTTGTTCATTTCCTCATCGTCCTCTCCCTGTGCATCCTTGGTTGTTTTGATATTTTCTATCATCCGCCTGAAGAAGTGGTAGTTGTAGTCCTCGCTGCGGGCAACCAGCGGCTCCATGATAAACCACAGGCATCTGTAAATGTAATGTCACTAAATCAAACTTGTGCTATCATTTGATTAACCCATTCATACCCCCAACCCATCCAAAATTCCATTCCTTTCACCTGAAATTGTCATGTGCAAAATCTTTTTATTTGGACTCGTATAAAATTTTGTCTGATCATAGGTTAAATAGGTTAATACCCATTACTGCACAGTGACGCCTTTTGACTCCCTCACAAGAAAAGGCTTGGGAAAACATTGTGGATAAAGAAGAAATTGCTTGTGACAAGCAATTTCTTCATTTTTCACAATGTTTTCTTACCCAAAATATTAAGATTTTTGAAATTTCATCAACTTGAAATTGTTGTCTGCAACATCTTTCAAATTGGATTAGTCCAAAATTTTGTCGTCCGGTAATGGGTTAATAAATAGGTTAATTGGCCCTTGGAGAAACACTGATCATGGTCCATTATATTGTCATTAAATTTAACTACCCTATGATTTTGTCATTTGAGAAAGGGTTAAAGAGCAATAAATAACACATGACCTACTCTTTGATATTCTTTAGAGCCTGCAAATCTTCATATGACTTGAGATCAGGGTCATGTGCCAGCAAGTGGATTGTATAAGGCATAGCATAGTCTGGTAAATAGTGGAACATTCGACCTGAAGAAAGAAACAATGACATACATTAAATGCAAGCATATTATGCAAGTTATATTAACCCTTTCCCAAACAACAAAATTTAAGGGGATCCACTTCAAAAACTGCCACAAAAGACAAAATGGTTGTTATTAAAGAAAGTGTTTGTGTACAATAATGGACATAAAATATTTAGACAAAAGGAGAAACTGCTGGTTATCAGCAGTTTCTTCTTTTGTTTCAATGTTTTCCCAAGCCTATCTATTAGGGACGTCAAAACCAGGTCCTGTTTGGGAAAGAATTAAAGTAAAGCTGTAAGAGAAGGGATAAACATGTCATAAACATTGAATAATAACATGATATTTTAAAAGACTTCAAATTTACCAATAACTTCCACAACAAATCATGATTCCTTAAAATACTTTCTTTTATATTTCAAACAAAAGATCACAAGATGGAGGCACACCATGGTGGCAGATTTTTTTTCTCTAAAAAACATTCTTTGTTGCTACAAGTAAACCAGAGGTGCGTTCTTTAGAGCGAGATTTTTTAAGATTTCTTAAGATGTTTTTGATACAGCGTTTTTGAGACCGAGATTTTAAGCGAGGTGTTCCGATTGTTCCATACTTCATACAAATGACGTCATCATGACGTCATTTGTATGAAGTATGGAGCATTTGGAACTCCGCGGTTTATGAATCATGGAGCATTCGGAACAACTTGGTCAATTCTATCCCATATAGATTCTACAGAATTTACTGAGGGGTTCCGAAAGTAATATAGAGCAATGGCGGCTCCCAGTGATCGTCTTAAAAATCTTGCTCTAAGGAGCGCTTTATCCTAAAACATCTTAAGAAATCTCAAGATATCTCTAGAAATCTCGGTCTAAAGAACGGGGCTCAGGTATGTTGTCTAAAAATCAGTGTAATCAATAGTATTCACATTTACAGTCGACACTCGTGTCAACATGGAAAAGTCAATATTCTGGATAAGTTGAGGTGTTTCTAAAGTCCCAACTTTGTTTCATGTAAATTTCGACATTTGAATCGAGTTGGGAAAATCATTGACTTTGGATGTGTTGAAGTTGTTTTGCTGGTCAGTATAAAAATAATTTTAAATTCCATCTTAAAAATCCCTGTTTAGCTCATTAACTGATTTACAGATTGATTTGTCTAGGCTGTCAAACCCAAATTGAGATTAACACATTTTCGAACAATGGGGATCCTAATCCTGATCAAAAGGTGTGAACAAGAGCTTCGCAGAGCGGCGCATATATGCCCAAGAGGGGCTTGTCAGTAAAATGGGCATTTCTTTAAATTCAAGGGCAGATAATTCAAGAACGAAGAGTTATCTGAATTCTGTAAGTGGTGTGCACAACTAGACACCATGGAGATTCCTTGTGGCAAGTTTGATCAAATTCCGATCAAAACTGTAGGAGGAGTTGCGCACACAAGAAATTACTTGCTGACGGACAGACAGACAAACAGACGGACGGACGACCAGGGCCATAACATAATACGACCCTTCGGGCTGAGTAAATTGCGGTCAATTTAGCCATTCGAGGTAAGATTGCACAAACACCGAAAATTTACAAGTGAAAGAAAGGCTGTATGCAGACGATGCTTGTTACTCAAATTTTGTCAAGCAACTACACACTGGTTATTTATGACTTTTAGTATCTAAACCATAATTTGTTTTCATTTCTATTTGAACTACTTCAACATCAACATGTTCAATAATTACAAGTACACAGATATATAGGACCCATCACGAAGATTAAATCAGGCTGTCGTTTTATCCATACCCTGACTTTCTCCTTACACTTCGGGAAATTCTAGGGGTATCATGGCTGGTGTCTGTGTCAAACTCTGGATAAGTTGAGGTATTTTCAGCAACCCACAAGTCGATACAACAAGTTTCGACTGTAAATGCTATGTAGACAACAATGTAGACTAAAACCTGTAAGACAACCTACCACCAAGACCAGGGTTCTGTTTCAAGTAATCTCTCCGCCGCTGTATATTCATCTGTATGAACTTTTTGATGTTTGTCCGCCGCTCTCGCAGCGGGTCGTTGGCAGCTAGACTAAAGATGGACATGAATTCAAGGGGCAGTTTTAACGCGTAGAGGCCTTTGTGTAGCTTGTTGGCAAATTTTAACCTCACATGGTAGCAACTGTCCTGTTGGAAAGAGATAAAAAATATGAATTTAGACACATCTAAATCCTTAATTTCTTGAAAAATATTGAAGAAAATTGATTGATTGGGGTTTGACACCTCTTTAAAATGCATTCAGTCGTATCATGGAGACTGGAGAACTCAACCATAGATTTTTATCATTTCTCTCATCTGTACTACCCCAACAGGGATAAATACTAACTCTTTTCTCTTGGTAGCCAACTGGGCCCCAAACTTTGCAAAGTTAGGGGCCCAGCTCAAAATGTAGGGGCCCAACATTTCGGTCAAAAATCCTTGATGCAATGATGGATAACTACCCTTTCTTAAGATTGTAATATGCCCTTATGATTTTTAACTTGAGAAAATATTATGGAAAAAAGAAATTGCATGTAGCAAAACCTAGTTCTGACATCCTTTGCAGAAATGACTTGGGAAAAATTGAGATAACAAGAGCCGTCAGAGACGGACAATGCTCCCCGATTAAGGCATTGTCACAATAAATGTATGCCATGCAGAGCTAAGATTAGGCTAACAAACGTTAAGCCCCCTTTTTCCATGGCATTCTTTTTGTACGCAAATTTCAAGTAGTTTATTGTCAAGGGCATCTGATTTGCTACTCAAATATGAAATTTCATCAAATTCTGACCATTAGACTATGAGAAATTAGAGAAAAACTGTATTTGACCTTAAGTCCCCTTTTCCCATGACGAGGCCTCAAATCCAAAAACTGGGAAAAGTACATCGGCATTATGTCATAGGGAGTTCACATGGTAAGTTTCATTTGATTTGGCCCAAGGGTTATAGAGAAATCGCTTCGGACGGACGGACGGACGGAATGACGGACGGACAGACGAAGCGGCGACTATATGCTCTCCCTTCGGGGAGCATAAAAAGGAGAAAATGATGACAATCAGCTGCTGTATTATACATAAAGCACATCTTCATCAAAATACTAAATATTACATTTGGTCATCTGCAGCGACTCTCTAACCACTCCATGTATTGTTTCTTTTAACCCCTTCCCAAACAACAAAATTTTAGGGTTGTACCATTTGAAACTTATTAACCAAGGAAACACAGGTTTAAACTACCAAAAATAATTCATTAAGTATGAAAATTTCACCATGGGGATTAAAGAACGAACATTTTTTGTCTCAAATTGTCTACAAACAAAAGTTCATAAATTTATGGGAACCTCAACTTCACATCTTCGATCAGCTGTTTACATTAGTCATTATAACAGCTGGCGGAAATAGAATATAGCGTGTTCGTTTCTGACCCAGTTTCTGCAACTGAATAATTTTCTTGTTCGATTTAAAGACCGATTTTGTGTAATTTATTGGTTGGAAGAGAATAAGAACTATTTGTTAACAAGGTGTCAAACTGTCACAAGATACGCCCGTAACACTGCTTTATGTCAACAGGGGGAGCGGGTTGGTAAAAGTTTCATGGTCCTAGCTATTATACTTTTCGAGATATGCCCTGGACGATTCAAGTATGAAAACAACAAAGGGCAATGACTCAAAATATAGGCTAGGTAGAGTTAAAATTCTTGTGCACTGCACTCCTCCTTAGTGAGATCCATACACCCATGAAGTTTCATGATCCTAGCTATAATACTTTTAGAGATATACTCTGGACAAGATTCAAGTATGAAAAACAACAAAGGGCAATAACTCAAAAAATAAGCCAGGTAGAGTTATGGTTCTTGTGCACTGCACTCCCCCTTGGTGAGATCTATACACCCATGAAGTTTCATGATCCTAGCTATTATACTTTTAGAGATATACTCCGGACAAGATTCAAGAATGAAAAACAACAAAGGGCAATAACTCAAAAAATAAGCCAGGTAGAGTTATGGTTCTTTTGCACTGCACTCCCCCTTGGTGAGATCTATACACCCATGAAGTTTCATGATCCTAGCTATTATACTTTTAGAGATATACTCCGGACAAGATTCAAGTATGAAAAACAACAAAGGGCAATAACTCAAAAAATAAGTCAGGTAGAGTTATGGTTCTTGTACACTGCACTCCCCCTTGGTGAGATCTATACACCCATGAAGTTTCATGATCCTAGCTATTATACTTTTAGAGA
Organism: Fragum sueziense; assembly: GCA_963680895.1. Taxonomy (NCBI): domain Eukaryota; kingdom Metazoa; phylum Mollusca; class Bivalvia; order Cardiida; family Cardiidae; genus Fragum; species Fragum sueziense. The sequence goes on from OY804596.1 coordinate 32,538,913, forward strand.
TATACTCCGGACAAGATTCAAGTATGAAAAACAACAAAGGGCAATAACTCAAAAAATAAGTTAGGTAGAGTTATGGTTCTTGTGCACTGCACTCCCCCTTGGTGAGATCTATACACCCATGAAGTTTCATGATCCTAGCTATTATACTTTTAGAGATATACTCCGGACAAGATTCAAGTATGAAAAACAACAAAGGGCAATAACTCAAAAAATAAGCCAGGTAGAGTTATGGTTCTTGTACACTGCACTCCCCCTTGGTGAGATCTATACACCCATGAAGTTTCATGATCCTAGCTATTATACTTTTAGAGATATACTCCGGACAAGATACAAGTTTGAAAAACAACAAAGGGCAATAACTCAAAAAATAAGCCAGGTAGAGTTATGGTTCTTGTGCACTGCACTCCGTAATGATGAGAAGAATATAACTGCTAAGTTTAAAGTCAATCGGACTTAAGGTGACAGAGTTATGCTCCGGACAAAGAAGTGGACGCCGCCGGACGCCCGGACGTCACGGGTGATGCCATAATACGTCCCGTCTTCGACGGGCGTATAACAAGTTGAGTGGGAAAATAAACATGAACAGAAGAAAATCGTCAGATTGTAGACTGTCAACGTTGAAAAGAAAATATAGACACATTGACTGTTTTTCTTGTTCGATTTTGAAGGATTAAAAATCGGAAAGAAGTGTTCCAATTCTAGGATGCGCGCGCATACTTACGGTGTAAACTTCCGATGCAAAATCAGGTCATCTGGGGTGGACTTGATTGAACCACTTCACTCTCGGTTTAGAGTACTCTGAGCAGCGATTTCCAATCAAGTGTTTTGGAGTGGTTTTGGAGTACAAAACAGATAATTTTTGCATTTAATAATAATAATCCTATCGCAAAATCACCAACGAACATGTCAAAGATGTTTGTTTAGTTTCTTCAGTAAAATGTGATGTCTTTTCAGTTGTAATTTTGTCTTTCATATCCGTTAAATTGATTGATAGAACATTATACCAAACTATTTCTATTTTTATCGTCTATCAGAAACCATGTTGATGACGTCACACTCCCAAACGCCCCTGCTCGGTAGGTGGAGTGCTCCGAGTAGATCCGAGAGTGGATTTTCTGCACTTGATTGGATTTTGGAGTGAAAAAGTTACTCCGAGTAAAACGTAGTGGCCCAATCAAGTCCACCCCTGGTTAACCCATTCCGAAACAGTTTGGTGCCAATTTTGGCGAATTTAAAAGAAGAAAAGTCGATAACCAGTATTTTCTCCATTTCTTCTATGCATTAGTATGAAAAGTCGGATTTTTTAGTTCGCCACCTGGGCCCCAAGCTGGAAGATTTGAGTCGCCCAGCGTATTTTCTAGTCGCCGTGGGCGAGTGGGCGACCGCTAATTTTTATCCCTGCCCAACATCAAAACTGAGTCTTAATTTGATTTATTAGGGTTTAATGCCATTTTCAACTGTTAAGGTCATATTGCATCGGCTGGAGCACCTAACGATAGATTCCTGTCGTTTCTCATACCAGTACTACCACAACATCTAAACCAAGCCTTCAGCTGCTTGCCCACAAAGGTTAGAAATGTCAAACTATTGTTGGGAGACAATTTTGTCTGAAAGGTCTTAGGATATCTGCCACCACCAGGTATCGAACCAAGGACCTGACAAGTGAGAGTCCCATGGGCAACCACCTGCACCATGACCCTGGCTCTGCTCATCCCAGACCGACTTAGATTATGCATAAGCCATTCATCTATTTTGGTAATGACAAATGACCGTAATCATACATCAGAAAGAAAATTGACCAACCAGGGGATCAAACCCATGACCCCTGGATCGAAACACTCCGATGTTACCAACTAAGTTTCATATCTCATTAATATTGAAGAAAAGAGGATCAGCATTTTTTTTTTCTATTTTTGTTAGAGGCATTTTAACTCTGACAGTTGTATGAAATGTAATGTCTCTGCAACCAAATAGCCAATAATCGCGAGTCTGATGTGCTACAAACTGATATTCGTATAACATTCTTTACTCTTGGATAAAAAATCCTACTTGAATTCATTTGGTATTTTATTTCAGTTTTTTTGTAAACATTTATTAGAAAGGTTTATCATTTTATTGTTTAAGAAAAGATTAACTTACATTTATAAGTAGAGCTAATGCTTGGAATTGTTCTCTCTGTAAAAGATCAGCAAAAATTGTTTCTTCACACAGTCTTAATAAACAGCACCCTGCTTGAAGTCGCAACCGAGCCAACTCTGGTTTGCTGGAATAAAAGAGGGTAGAATAAGATGACGCTTTTCAACCAAAACCTCGTAACTACAGCTCGTTTAAAGCTGTAGTTACAGGTTTATATTGAAAAGCAGTGATAAACGACAGCAAAGCACAATTATCAAGTGCTGGACTGTAGAAAGGGGTTGAAATTCCATTAAATTAAATGTCAGTGTAATGCATCTTTGCCTAGAGGCTCATTTTATGATCAGACAACCATATACAAAGTTTCAAAGCAATAACATCAGTAGAAACAGATATATGACAGTTGTACATGTACATAAAACCTTAACCAAAGTATAACACGAAAGCCGGGTGACCAGAATAACTCCTCCCACCCCCATATTCTATAAATAGTCATGCTAAAAATATTCAGTTGTAACAATGAGTTATTTTTCAATGTAAGCTCGTGGGTATAATAAGTTTTAGACTTGTGAGGTGAAACACAAATCTTGTCAAGCTGATTTTATACCTTGTTTTCAAACAAATTACAAGTTTAGGAGACAATATAATCAGTTTAAATGGAAAAAGGATAATTGACTTACTTTATAAGTCCTTTTTCCATTAAATCTCCTTCATGTACAATTACTGTATACAGAAGTCGGAGGGTCGAGGTACAAGAATTGTTTGTATTGCTCTTCAACCCAAGTAACCACCGCATTAACAGTTTCATGGCTTGTATCTGAGAATAGAGTATAAAATTTACCAGACAACAAAATATTGGACTGTGCCATTTTAAAAGGTATTGCAGATGACAATTTCAAGTTGATGAAATTTTAAAAAATATTTCCATTTTGGGTTAGAAAATATTGTGGAAAATTGCTTGTAACAAAACATTTTGGGAAATGAAGAAATTGCTTGTTACAAGCAATTTCTTCATTTTCCACAATGTTTTCACAAGTCTTTTCTTGTGAGAGAGTCAAAAGGCGTCACTGTCCAGTAATGGGTTAAACACCAGGTTGAGGTACAAGAATTGTTGGTATTGCTCTTCAACCCTAGTAACCACCTCATTAACAGTTTCATGGCTTGTATCTGAGAATAGAGTATGAAATATGCCAGACAAAATTTTGAAATGTTCCAATTAGAAAGGGGTTGCAACAACAATTGTAAGTTGATGTTATTTCGAAAATCTTTCCATTTTGGGTTAAAAAACATTGTGGAAAATGAAGAAATTGCTTGTAACAAACATTGTGGAAAATGAAGAAATTGCTTGTTAAAAGCAATTTTTTCATTTTCCAAGATGTTTTCACATGCCTTTCTTGTGAGGGAGTCAAAAGGCGTCACTTTGCAGTTATGGGTTAAACACCAGGGCGAGGTACAAGAATTGTTGGTATTGCTCTTCAACCCAAGTAACCACCGCATTAACAGTTTCATGGCTTGTATCTGAGAATAGAGTATGAAATATGCCAGACGACAAAATTTAGAAATGTTCCAATTAGAAAGGTATTGCAGATGACAATTTCAAGTTGATGAAATTTTAAAAAATCTTTCAATTTGGGCTAGAAAACATTGTGGAAATTGAAGAAATTGTTTGTAACAAAACATTTTGGGAAATGAAGAAATTGCTTGTCACAAGCAATTTCTTCATTTTCCACTATGTTTTAACAACCCCTTTCTTGGGAGGGAGTCAAAAGACGTCACTGTCCAGTAATAGGTTAAACAACAGGTTGAGGCACAAGAATTGTTGGTATTGCTCTTCAACCCAAGTAACCATCGCATTAACAGTTTCATGGCTTGTATCTGAGAATAGAGTATGAAATATGCCAGACGACAAAATTTAGAAATGTTCCAATTAGAAAGGTATTGCAGATGACAATTTCAAGTTGATGAAATTTTAAAAAATCTTTCAATTTGGGCTAGAAAACATTGTGGAAATTGAAGAAATTGTTTGTAACAAAACATTTTGGGAAATGAAGAAATTGCTTGTCACAAGCAATTTCTTCATTTTCCACTATGTTTTAACAACCCCTTTCTTGGGAGGGAGTCAAAAGACGTCACTGTCCAGTAATAGGTTAAACAACAGGTTGAGGCACAAGAATTGTTGGTATTGCTCTTCAACCCAAGTAACCATCGCATTAACAGTTTCATGGCTTGTATCTGAATTTTTTTTATTTAAACATATGATTATCTTTATAAACTTTGATGAAATGATAAGAAGACCTTAGCCCTTACAAGAATAAATAGAATTTCTTTAACAATGTATGGATACACCCTTTCCCAAATGACAAAACTTTAGGATGGTCCAACTCAAAGGCTGCTACTGACAACAAAATGGATGCTGCTAAGGACTGGACTTGTGTACAAAATAGGATAGAACATATTGGGGAAAAAAGAAGGAAACGCTGGTCATCAGCATTTTCTTCTTTTGGCTCAATGCTGTGCTAAGCCTCTTCTAATCAGGTATGTCAAAACCAAGTGTTGTTTGGGAAAGGGTTAAGAAATATTGCTTTTCCCTAAACATGAATGTCTACAAAAGACCGGATTACATAAGAGCCGTGACGCAAGAAAAGCGGAATTTAGCATAAGCGAAAACAAAGACACAGATCAGCTTCGCGGTAACCGCGAATCTGATCAGCGTCTGTGTTTTCGCTGGTGAGAAAGTTTAGTTCTTCTTCTTCCCATGTACGAAATTTCGTGACTCTAATCACTTTCTGCGGCTGTACAGCCTCATTTGTGTCGGATCTGGTCAAAACTCCCGAAGACCGATTTTCTCGCGTCGCGGCTCATATTGAATATAGATCTGTACTGACCTTTGCCTGTGTTTCTTCTGTCACCAAATGGTCCGAGTACCAACTGTCCATCACGTGAGATCCATGTGTCTATAATTGAGGTAAACAAGAATATTAAGGTAAACCCTTTCATAAACATCAAACTTTAGAAATGTCCAAACTTAATAAAGATGACGCAGATGACAATGTATATTGATTTTTTACTTCACTTTTTTGGTCTTTCTAGGTGAAAAACATTGTGGGAAATGAAGAAATTACTTGTCACAACCGGGTTCAACATTTACTTTTTTGGTTGCCAGACAGACGGTCTTTTTGCTGTAAGGAGCTGCTAGCCCTGACCAAATATGCACTTGTCCTGACCAAATATTTGTAAACTTTATAGGGCTCTTGTTCTTGTTGTGTCACATATCCTGTGTTTTCCTTGTAGTAATTGTGACTGAGATTTGAAATTAGGCTGACCAGCCGGTCCTGCATCAAGGGGGTCTACACAGCCCTGACCAAGCAACAGGCAGGTAATGTCTGTTGGACAATGGTTAATGCGGAACTCTGCACAAGCAATTTCTCCATATTGCACAACAAGCCTTTATCTTGTTCATCACCTAACAAAATCACTGTTCCAGTATGGGTTAAAGAATTTACATCTGACATAGCTTTCATGTTAGACCAGTCTAAATATACGTCATTTGGGCAAGAGGCAAAATTAACATCCTGTATGAAACGAATGAATTCCAAGTTGTTCTAATATCCTATCAATTCACTTTGAAAATGGTCTGATTATAATTAAGTTCTGTTCAAAATCTGTATCAACATTTACTGAAGGATATTTTACCAACTTTATACTTTAACCAACCATAATTGAAGTAGGCTCTTAACAGTTGGTGTGTTTGGCAGCCACACCACTATGGCTTTCAACTCTCATGATATTTATCCATTTTAAACTCTTTGGTGAATGGGAGCAACATGTCTTAACTTTTGTGCTCAGAAAAATTCCTGTGGCATTGGAAGAATTTGAACAAAGAACCCTTCAGTCCCAAAGCCAGCATCTATCACTAGACCACTATTCGTGTACATCATTGTAAGATATTCATTTATAAATTACTAAATCTTCTGCTACAATTGATTTCATACCACATTACCACCTAGTGACATCTTCTGAAACACCAGTTCAGAAAACATTGTAGGAAATGAAGAAATTGCTTGTGACAATCTATTTCTTCATTTTCCACAATGTTTTCTACCAAGAAAGACTAAAAATGTTGAATTCCATGCAATTTAAATGGTATTCTGCAGTCAACTCCTTTCAAATTGAACTGATAAATTTTGTCTTGGGATAATTGTTAAGTACAGATATGGAAGGAAAAGAACAAATATAACTTACTCTGTCTTGCATTAAGAGATCCTTTACAATATCTTTAGACACGATAGTTTTCATGCTCTGTCCGAATTCTTCCGGACACAACATTGAGATATGACCTAGAGCAACAATAGATGTGATGTAGTTGGCAGAGTCTGGGTTTATGTTGTTTTTTGCATGCTGAAACAAATAATGAAACAATAAGTTTATTAGATAAAATGTAGACAGGGGTTCTGAAATCTCTAAATTGGCTACTTGTTCAAGTTTGTTTGTTTGACAAATGCCAGTTGTACGTATGAACAATAGAAAGCAAAATGTTGGCAAATTCTACTTGTCTGTAACCTTTTTTGTGACAACCTGGGCAACTCGGACAATGAAATTTAGAACCTCTGGTAGACCCATTCCAGCACATTGACTCTTTTTGACACCTCACAATATAAAGGATTAAGAAAACATTGTGGAAAATAAAGAAATTGCTTGTGACAAGCAATTTCTTCATTTCCCACATTGTTTGCTTCCCAAAAGACCAAAAGAAATGTAAAATTATATACACTTGAAACTGTTGTCTGTATGATCTTTGAATTAGGAACAGCACGAAATTCTGTGTTTAGTAATAGGTTAACAACAGGAAAATGTCAAAAGATGAGCAGCACAGATAATTTCAAAACGAAATATATTATAATTTACTTCTTTATAATTGTTTTACTTTTCTTTATGTTTGAAGTCAAAATATCTTTGTATGCAACTGTTTCCATGGTCCATAAAGGCCAAGTTCTCCCAACACAGCCAAAGACAATGACCTTAGGTCATTCACAGTATCTTGTCACTCCTTTATATACATATCAACCCATTACCAAATGGCAACAACAATTTAGACTAGCAAAATTTGAAATCTGTGGCAGACACCCAAATGGACGTTGATAAGGATGGGCTTTTTGTACATTATAGCATAGAAAAATTAGCCGCAAAATGAGGAAATGGGTTAACCACTATTTCATTCTTTTGCCTCAATATTTTCGAAGCAATAATTTTACACAAATCCTATCAAACATTAATTTTGTAGTCAGCAACACCTTCCGAACCTTAACAGTCCAACTCTTTGCTGTTTGGTAAAGTGTTAATCATTATAGTGAGAAAACTCACCTCAAATACTTGTGAAAATATTACTTCTTTGTTCTCTGCAATTTTGTACATGCACCTGATGGCATGTTTGGCTTGTTTGGGGTTCCCAATCTTGGCTGTGTGTTGTAAAATTGGCAAAAGTTTCCTGAAATCATCATATTAATCCGTTCCTAAGACCTGGTTTTGCCGTCCCTAATAGAAAGAGCTTGGGGAAAACATTGAGGCAAAATAAGAAAATGCTGATAACCAGCATTTTCTCCTTTTGCCTTAATATTTTCTTCAAGATAATATAAAACTTTCATTCACAAAGTTACACTCTTTTTGTCATCTGCAGCTCCATTCGAATTGGAACAGACTAAAATTTGGCTGTTTGGAAAAGGGTTAAAAAGTTGCTGAACCCTTTCCCAACCATCAAAAATTTAGGTAGTTCTAAATTGGCATTTTAAAAGCAAAATCTCAGTCAAACAGTCTTATCCAGTATATCAAATGAGCAACCAAAATACAAGGTTTTGAGTTCAGATGCAAATTTAGCTGCAATAATGTAACCGAAAACCTTTTGAATTTTGATCTGGGTTTCTGGGCAAACTAATACCCATCACAAAGTTTGTTGCTACGATATCGCAGCTAATGCAAATTTACAATGCTTTTAAAACATTTTTGAAGAAAAACTTTGCAGATATGTTCCTCCAATAAATCATTATGATGTGCCTTATCAGCTCAACCCATTACCAAACAACAAAATTTTAACCTAGTCCAAACTCATAGGTGTTGCCGATGACAATTTCCATTGAACAAAATTTAACATTTTTTGGTCTTTCTTGGTAGAAAACATTGTGGAAAATGAAGGAAATGCTTGTCACAAGCAATTTCTTCATTTTCCACAATGTTTTCCAAAGCTTATATTTTGTGGGGCGTCCAAAAGCGTCATTGTGTGGGAAAGGGTTAAGAGCATGCATATACTTCGTTTTGTGGTGCCTATTCGAGTATTGTGGGCTATAACAAGACTTTCACCTATGACTAAAACAATACCTTAGAGAAAGTCTCATTTCCATGTTCCATTAACCCTTTTCCAAACTGCAAAAATTTAAACCTTTCCACCTGCTTCAGACTAATAATAGTGGATGTTATCAGAAATATTATTTGTATCAATACAGCACAGAAAACAAAGGAACATCCTTTTGCCTCAATGTTTTCCATGTGTTTATTGGGAACATTAAAACAAGGTCTTGTTTAGGAAAGGGTTAATCATTTTTAAGCATCGTACATAAGATGGTAAGGTGGTTAATACATACGCAAATAGTTCTGGATTCTGCTTCTCTAAATCTTGTCCACAATTTGTAACTATTTGTAAAGTTGTATCCGCTGAAAAGACAAACAAGAGGGCCAAGATGGCCCTGTATCGCTCCACTGGCTTTTAGACATTTAGACTACGAACTTCTTCAAGGAATACAATAGAGGTCTATTCAAAGAAGATTCATGCTACACCAGAATGAAATCCAATAAGGAGCAGAGATGTTTTTAAAATTTTCTTAAAATTACACTGTTTCATATAGCGAAAATAAACCTAGCCTACAACAGCCAAGCTTTTCATCCGATCGTGAAGGAATTTGGAAGAGATTCATGCAAGGAAGATTCCTGTGAAGTTTGGTTGAAATTGGTCCAGTAGTTTTAGAGAAAAAGATTGTTTAACAATTTTTCGAAAATTCAATATAATTAAATTTATTAAAAATTTAAGTTCTACACAGAAATTATTTTTAAAAAGAATTTAGAGGAGATAAATGCAAGGAAGATTCGTGTGAAGTTTGGTTAAAATTGGTCAAGTAGTTTTGGAAAAGAAGATTTTTCGAAAATTTAATTTCTATTAATCAAAATTTAAGTTCTACATAGAAATTATTTTCTGTTTGAAGGAATTAAGAAGAGATTAATGCAAGGAATATTTCTTTAAAGTTTGGTTGAAATTGGTCATGTAGTTTTGGAGGAGAAGAATTTTTAAAGATTTTTCGAAAATTTAATTTAATTAAATTAATTACAATCTAAGTTCTACATAGAATTCATTTTTTTGAAGGAATTATGAAGAGATTAATGCAAGGAACATTTCTGTAAAGTTTGGTTGAAATTTGTCAAGTTGTTTTGGAAAAGAAATTGTTTTAAAATTTTTTCGAAAATTTAAATCAATTAAATTATTTAAAATTCAAGTTCTGCTCGGATTTTATTCTTTTGTAAGAACTTAGTAGAGATTCATGCAAGGAAGATTTCTGTGAAGTTTGGTTGAAATTGGTCCAGTAGTTTTGGAGAAGAAGAATTTTTAAAGATTTTTCGAAAATTTAAATCAATTAAATCATTTAAAATTCAAGTTCTGCGCGGATTTTATTCTTTTGTAAGAACTTAGTAGAGATTCATGCAACGAAGATTTCTGCGAAGTTTGGTTGAAATTGGTCCAGTAGTTTATGAGAAGAAGAATTTTGAAAGATTTTTCGAAAATTTAAATCAATTAAATTAATCAAAATTAAAGTTCTGCATAGATTTTATTCTTTTGAAGGAATTTGGTAGAGATTCATGCAAGGATGATTTGTGTAAAGTTTGGTTGAAATTGGTCCAGCAGTTTTGGAGAAGAAGAATTTTTAAAGATTTTTCGAAAATTTAAATCAATTAAATTAATTAAAATTCAAGTTCTGCTCGGATTTTATTCTTTTGAAGGAATTTGGTATAGATTCATGCAAGGAAGATTTCTGTGAAGTTTGGTCAAAATTGGTCCAGTAGTTTTGGAGAAGAAGAATTTTTAAAGATTTTTCGAAAATTGAATTCATTTAAATTAATTAAAATTCAAGTTCTGCATAGACTTTATTCTTTTGATGGAATTTGGTAGATATTCATGCAAGGAAGATTTCTGTGAAGTTTGGTTGAAATTGGTACAGTAGTTTTGGAGAAGAAATTTTTTAAAGATTCTTCGAAAATTTAAATTAATTAATTTAATTAAAATTCAAGTTCTAAACGGAATTTAATTTTTTGAAGGAATTTAGAAAAGGTTCATGCAAGGAAGATTCCTGTGAAGTTTGGTTGAAATTGGTCCAGTAGTTTTGGAGAAGAAGATTTTTAAAGAAAAAGTTGACGCACGGACGCACGCACGCACGGACGGACGCACGACGGACACAGGGCCATGACATAAGCCCCGCTGGCCTTCGGCCAGTGGAGCTAAAAATCTTCCATTTTCCCTATTTCACTAATGATAAGCGACAGTAAGAAGTTATAAGTTCCATATTCATTCATGTTTATAATATTAGCATTGCTTTTCTAAGGGAAACAATATTACACAATGTTTTCTATTTAAAAAGACTATAAAATGAAAAGATTCATTCACTCAAAATTGTCATTTGTCAAATCTTTGAATTTGGGCCATCCTAAAATTTCAAAGTCTTGTTATGGGCTAAAAATTTCCAAAGGAGAAACTCCTTTTAACCCTTTCCCAAACAAGACCTGGTTTTGACGTCCCTATTAGAAAAGGCTTGGGAAAACATTGAAACAAAAGAAGAAACTGCTGATAATCAGCAGTTTCTCCTTTTGTCTCAATATTTTCTGAGCCATATTTTACTCTAATTCTCTCTTTAATAACACCCATTTTGTCATTTGTGGCAGTTTTTGAAGAGGAACATCCAAAAATTTTGTCATTTGGGAAAGGGTTAAAAATATCTTGAGGAGAAACTCCTTTCACATACCTACAACCTCATCTTCATCTTTCAAGAATGATATTAAGGTCTCAAATGTCTCCTCACTTTGGAAATATTGTGGGAAAACGCTTGATAAACACTGAAATGAATCAACTAAACACTATTATTCCAAAGAGTGTATCATCGCTTTTCAACAAAAACCTCGTAATTGCAGCTTGAAATAAGCTGCAGTTACGAGGTTTTCGTTGAAAAGCAACAATATCGTGTTTGCACAATCTGGTAGTGGTCTTAAAAATGTTCCTTTTAATCATTTGATTTCCTCAAGTTTAATTTTTACGAATCATTCATATAAAGGAAGTAGATATTTTACCCACAGTTTTGCATTGAAGCAAACAATATGATATCTCTTTAAGTTATTCCAACATATTGACCCTTTTTGACACTGCACAAGATAAAGGTTTTGGAAAACATAATGGGAAATGAAGAAATTGCTTCTGACAAGCAATTTCTTCATTTTAAACAATCTTTCTACTCAAATAGACCAAAAAATGTAAAATTTCATTCACATGAAATTTTTGTCAGCAACATGGTAACATCTTTGAATTTGAACCAGTCTAAAATTTTGCTATAGATCTGTCAATTGGTTCAAGATAAGCAGAATCAACAGTATTCAATACAATGATTTAATCAGTAACCATCAATTGAAGACAATGAAAGCACGACCTTACCAGTAACAATTGCGCTCCTTTTTCTCCGGCATCAACAATCCCATCAGCAACTGTTCCCACACCGTGCACGGCATCTTTAATGTGTCCTAGCAGCGTCTCAATGGCCTGTGAGTCCACCATGACCGGAGCTACTCGTTCTAATAATGACTTTATTGTGTTATATATCATCATTTGCCCGGGGCTTGTGTTTGAACTTCCCGCACCAAACTTCTTTAATATTTCTCTCTGAAAATGTAACGTTATTAACCCTTTCCCAAACAAGATCAGATCTTTATGTCCCTACACGAATTGGCTTTTGAAAACATTGAGGTCTCCATTTTCTAAATCTAAATCGGGTCTTAATTGTTGTTTGTGAAATGTTTAGCACGAACAAAAACAATAAGATCCAAAAGCAAAATCAATTTTAAAGTAACTCAAGGCCTTCAAATGACAAAGAATTAATCATTGCAAAACCCGCAATAAATTTATCAATGCATACATGGAGACTTTACTTGTTTGTGAAACCAGCAACAATTTTTCTTTGTATGAATGTTTTAAACACTCTCCCAAACAAGACCTGGCTTTGATGTCCCTAACATTAAAGTGGGAAAACATTGAGACAAAAGAAGAAAATGCTGATAATCAGCAATTTCTCCATTTGCCTCAAAGTTTTCTGTGCTATATCATTAACTAATCTTACATTTAGTTACATCAATTTTGTTGTCTGCAGCAGCTTAAGCCTTTCAAAATTGGAACAGACCAAATTTTTGCCATTTGGGAAAGGATTAACATACCACATTGTCATTTGCTCGTCTACATGTGCACTCTGAGCTGACCAGGTATTTGAACAACGACCTTAACCGTCTGTCTGTTTTCATCAGATCATTCAACTTCTTCAAGTGGTCAATCGTTTTGTGGGGGTCAGGTAAAGTTCCTGGAATCAACAAGGCATGTTTGTGAATAATTCTTTTATCAAGTTAACCAATCCTTCACCACAGCTTCACGGGAATGTTTTCTCTGTTCTTTAACAAAAGTCCAACACATCTGCCATTCAAGGGAAAGGATAAAGAAGCATTACGGGAAAACTGAAATTGCTTGTCACTAGCAATTGTCTACATTCACTTCAAATTTTTCTACTCAGAAAAATTACAACATCAACTTCATAGTCTTAGAGTGGTAAATCGAACACCCAATGCTGCATTGTAAGTGAATTTCTTCAGTTCAAGGGCTGATAATTCAAGAATGACCTACGTTTACTGAATTTCAAAAGGCGTGTGCATAACTAGGCATCATAGCTATTCATTGTAGTGAGTTTGATTATCTTTCAATTGATCATTAAAGAACTGCGCACACAATAATGTTCTGAACAACCAGGGCCATGACATAATACATTAGGCATGCATATAATCAGATGCAGCTGTACAATTCACCTACTTGCTATTTGCTGTAACTTGGGTAAGAATGCCACTTGTTCTGAAGGTTTGGAAGATAACCTCTCTATTCCATCTATCACATACTTTACATTCTGCCGTACCCTGAAAGAACATGCTTTTTTTGTTGTTGTTGTTGTCTTAAGGTAGTCCATCCCTAATGAGATTCACTTGACATCAGAATTTTTTCATGCTATGTCATTAACATTCATTGTGGATCCAAACCTATTCAGTCAACATCTTAACACTCGGCGGTGGACCATTCCACCACGGAATGTTTATGACATTGCCATATAACTCCAAACTTCACGCAAAACCTATTAGGGGTAACCCTACCATGAAATCATTTTTCATACCAGAGTAACTGGTAGAGTTTGAGTTTATTGGGGCTTTACGCTGTTTTCAACTGCAAGGGTCATATCCCGGAAGCTGGAGCACCTACTCATGGATTCCTGTTGTTTCTCAAACCAATATTACCTCAACACCCTTACCGATCCTCCAGCTGCTTGCCCACTTAGGTTTAACGATTTCAAACCCATTGGTGGGTGACAATTTTGTCAGAAAGGTATTTGCCATGGCCAGGTATCGAACCATGGACCTCTCGAATGAGAGGCAGATGGGCTACTAACTGCGCTAAGGCTGCGGCTAGTAACTGATGGAGGGCTGTAAGACTATTGTATATGCAACATTTCAAAGCTCAAAATCTTACAATTGGGAAGATCTTTTTGTAATGGTAGAAAGTCTAAAACAATAACAATACACCTTCTCAGTCCTTCAAGCTCAGATGCACATTGTTTAAAGAGATTTCCTAAGATATCTTGAGATTTCTTAAGATAATTTAGGATAAAGTGGTCTTTAGAGTAAGGTTTCTAAATAGCTCAATGGGATGCGCAATTACTCTATACTTCTTGCGGAACGCCTTGACCATTTCTGTAGAAACAATGTAGAGGAAATTGACAGAGTTGTTCAGAAAGCTCAATAATTCATAAACTGTTCCGAATGACGTCATTTGTAAACAGTATAAAGTAATTTTATTTCAAGATTCTAAAACATTTGTTGCAGTTATTCAATCCAATCAGTTCAAGAAGCCTAGCTACAGCATGATACTTATAATTGAAGTTAATTTCAGGTAATGAAACTTTTTTTCTAATTCAGACCTATCTCAAATTTGTTTAGGAATGGCTTTAAAGTTAAACCATTACAAGGTGGTAAAATTTAAGACTATACTAAATTCAAAGGTATTGCAGACAACAATCTCAGATGCTTGGAATTTTACATTTTTTGGACTACGTTGGTAAAAAATATTGTAGGAAACTAGAACTGTCGCAGAGCGGACAAATACCCCCCACTAGCGCCTTGTCACTGAAAAAGTGCTGTAGGTCAACCGGTTCTTGACTTAGAGTACGAAAACGGATTTTAAGCAAAGTCCGATTGTGACCTTGACCTTTGACCTTCGTGACCCAAAAACAATAGGGCACCTTCTTGAGTCATGGGCAACAACTGTGTAAACTTTCAAGGTCCTAGGTCAACCGGTTCTTGACTTAGAGCACGGAAACAGATTTTACACGAAGTCCGATTGTGACCTTGACCTTTGACCTTCGTGACCCAAAAACGATAGGGCACCTCCTTGAGTCATGGGCAACAACTGTGTAAAGTTTCATGATCCTAGGTCAACCGGTTCTTGACTTAGAGCACGGAAACGGATTTTAAACAAAGTTCGATTGTGACCTTGACCTTTGACCTTTGTGACCCAAAAACAATAGGGCACCTCCTTGGGTCATGGGCAACAACTGTGTAAAGTTTCATGATCCTAGGTCAACCGGTTCTTGACTTAGAGCACGGAAACAGATTTTAAACAAAGTCCGATTGTGACCTTGACCTTTGACCTTTGTGACCCAAAAACAATAGGGCACCTCCTTGGGTCATGGGCAACAACTGTGTAAAGTTTCATGATCCTAGGACAACCGGTTCTTGACTCAGAGCACGGAAACGGATTTTAAACAAAGTTCGATTGTGACCTTGACCTTTTACCTTCGTGACCCAAAAACAATAGGGACCCTCCTTGGGTCATGGGCAACAACTGTGTAAAGTTTCATGATCCTAGGTCAACCGGTTCTTGACTTAGAGCACGGAAACGGATTTTAAACAAAGTCCGATTGTGACCTTGACCTTTGACCTTTGTGACCCAAAAACAATAGGGCACCTCCTTGGGTCATGGGCAACAACTGTGTAAAGTTTCATGATCCTAGGTCAACCGGTTCTTGAGTTAGAGCACGGAAACGAAAAAGTCTACGGACGGACGGACGGACGGACGGACGGATGGACGGACGGACAGACGGACAGACAGACAGACATGGTGAAACCAATATACCCCCCTCTACTTCGTAGGTGGGGGGTATAATGAAGAAATTTCTTGTCATGTTTTTCAAAGCCTTTATTTTGTGGGGCGAAAGACGCCGCTTTGTGGGATTGGGTTAAAACTTGGTTGTTATTCATAAATCAGTATGACACATTCAGGGCTTTTCTTCCAGAAATTGGGAAGGGGCCCTGGTCAGTTATTTTGGGAAATTTTAGCGCGATTTTGGTCAAATTGGGAAAAAGAATACACAGGGGAATAAATGTTCAAATGAAAATAAATGTTCATAAACAACACTTTATGACCAGATTAATTGAATTATAGAACACACACTTCTTCTTTGTGACAAAGAATTACCAGTCGGTAATTGATCATCATCTATTTTCAAATTTTGGGAATTTTGGTTTTGAAAATTGGGAAATTCTTACTTTGAAATTGGGAAAAAAGGAGCTATTTTCCAATTGGGAAGCCACCGAATTTCGGCCTCTGTTATAGAAGGAAGAAAAGCCCTGCACATTATTGACATGTTACATAGACCAGATCAGAGCAACAGATCAAAGTGGTAAGTGGAGCTTCAAAACCTAAAATTATATTTGTTAATGATCAAACCCAAATGCTGAGATACTCATAGTAGAATTGAAAGAACATTAGAATTGCTATAACCCTGCATTTCCACAGTGTATAATCACGTGACTAGGGATGTAACGATACATCGGACTATCGATATATCGCAATAGTGACCTCTGCAATAGTACTATCGTGATAGGCAACTGGCAATATCAATAGTATCGCAATAGTGGTTGTCACTATCGCAATAGTTTTGATAGCTCTAAAAATAGCAATTTGTCACATGACATTGTGAAATTTAGGTCAAAAAAGAAGAGAGATGAATTTAAAAGTTTTGACTACTGTCTTTTGAATACCAGACATCAACGACAGGCAATTCAAATGTCTTTTTCTTCCCATAGATTATCTATAAGTTCTGCAAATTAATTTGTTTATATGTAAAATATTCCCAAAATGTGATTTTTAATGAAAAAATTATGTTTTTATAGCACTAACAGCGTATCACAATAGTATCGCAATAGTATTGCAATAGCAACCTGCAATAGCAATACTATCGTGATAGCCATTTGGTCAATAGCAATACTATCGCAATAGTCATTTTGGCCTGCAATAGTCACCCCTACACGTGACTTCACGTGATTTCCGATAATCTTCAATATCTTTTTTAATACTTGACCAATTTGAATTCGGTTTGAAGCAAAGAATGTGGGCAAATGACAGAAATAAGCTGGATGTGTTGGTTTTTTGAAAAATCATCTGATTAAAAAGTTATTAAAGATAAACCAAAATTTTGGTTTATCTTCAATAACTTTTTTATCAGTTGATTTTTCAAAAATCGACCACGTCCCTCTAATGCGTGACATCTGTCCACATTCTCTGCTTTAAATCGAATTCAAATCGGTCCGGTATTTACAAAATTATTGAAGATTTTCTGAAATATTTTATCACATGATTACACACCGTGATATCTGTTTCTCTGTGTGAATACTTACATATTTCTATGTTTCATCATCTCGTTAAAGGCCCTGAAATGAAATAGTTTTCTTATCAACACTTTCCCAAACGACAGAATTTTAGGGTGATCCACTTCAACAAGAGGGCCATTAGCCCTGAAGCGCTCACCTGAGATAATAGCTTTCTGTATTATAATGTAGCTAGCCTCTAAATGCAATAGTTATACTAAGATTTGACCTAGATACCTATTTCAAGACACCATGTGACCCATGTTCAAACTCTTCAGATATAAAGGAAACAAAAATTCAGAGCATGTTCTGGACAATCTTTCTGAATCAAATTCAGGTTGATTGGGCAAAAATTGTGGCCTCAAGAGTGCACACAAGATTATTCTAAGATTTGACCCCATGGCCTAGTTTTGGACCCCAGATGACCCAATTTCAAACTTGTTTGAGGTTTCATCAAGACAATCATTCTGACCAATTTCCAGTTTGATTGGGCAAAAATGTAGCCTGTAGCATGCACACAAGGCTTTTTAAGATTTGACCCTGTGACCTAGTTTTTGACCCTAAATGACCCAATTTACCAATCTTCCAAGATTTCATCAAGACAATAATTCTGACCAACAGCTACATTGATCGGGCAAAAAAAAAAAAGACCTCTAGCGTGCACGCAAGGTTTGTCTAAGATTTGACCTTGTGACCTAGTTTTTGACCCCAGATGACCCAATTTCAAACTTAATCGAGAATTTATCAAGACAACAATTCTGACCAATTTTCAGGTTGATTGGGCAAAAAATGTAGCCTCTAGAGTGCACACAAGGTTATTCTAAGATTTGACCTTGTTACCTAGTTTTTGACCCATGACGACCCCATCAAACCATCCAACCAACCAACCATCCAACCAGTGGAACGACAGGCTGATTCCAGTATACCCCCTCCAAACTTTGTTTGCGGGGGTATAATAAGAACATACTCACTTTGAAAATATTTCATTTGAGATTTTTCACTTTTTGGGGTGAGTGTATATTATGCCTTGCTGCAACAGAGGTTTTACCTTTAAAGAAACAATCACACATAACCAATTTGCGTTTTAAGATTTACCTGTTCCTACAAAATTTTAGCCTTTAATCATTGTTTCTAAATCAACTATTAACCCTTTCCAAAACGACAAAATTTTAGGGTAATCCACTTCAAAAACTGCCACAAATGACAAAACTGATGTTCTTAAAGATAGGATTTGTGTAAAATATGGCACAGAAAATATTGAGACAAAAGGAGAAACTGCTGGTTATCAGCAGTTTCTTCTTTTGTTTCAATGTTTTCCCAAGCCTTTTCTAATAGGGACGTCTAAACCAGGTCTTGTTTGGGAAAGGGTTAATCCAATTGTTTGGTTGCATATTTCTATGCATTTGTTTGGTAAATTGTCAAGTTCATTTAACTGTCATGTCAGCAGAATCGCACTTTATATAAGGCCATAACTTTGAAGAGTGTTACTGCTTCAGACCCGGTCTCACTTTCACAGCAAAATCATTGCTGGAGGATGTCCTAAAATCATATTATAATGAAGTACATATTAATGCTTTTCAACGAAAACCTCAAAACTGCAGCTTGTTTTAAGCTGCAGATATGAGGTTTTCATTGAGAAGCAGCGATATATATTTTTTAGATGTGATGTGGTCGCCAATTGTGTGTAACTGGGCCTTTAACCTTATGATGACATAAAATGTTGACTAATTCCATTCAACTTCTCTGTCAAACAAAAACAACTCTTCACAGTAAAACAATTACTTTGAAGACTGAGTTTTGTTTCAAAACCTTACTAGCTATTATGGAATAACTTGTGGACTGTCATGTCATTCTATAAATGGTCAAAACTGTTTGAATATTTCCATTCATTTGTTGGTTGTCAAGTTTATTCAACTGTCTTTAATTCTTCAGCAGATTCTCACTCAATGTAGGGCCATAACTTTGAAGAGTGTTGCTGCTTCAGACCCGGTCTCACTTTCACAGCAGAATATCTGCTGCAGGACGTCAAAACAAATCACATAATGAAGTATATCTTTTAGATGTGATGTGGACGCCAATTGTGTGTGACCGGGCCTATAACCTCATTATGACATAAAATGTTGACTAATTTCATTCATCTTCTCAGTCAAACACATACAACTTGTTGCTGTAGAGCAATTACTTTGAAGATGGAGTGTCATTTCAAGACCTTACTTGTTGTTATGGAATAGTTTGTTGACTGTCATGTCATACAATCAATGAGTAAACTTGTTTGGTTGAATATTTTTATGCATTTTGCTAGTTATGCAGATTCCAACTCAATATAACGCCATAACTTTGAAGAGTATTACAGCCTAAACCTGGGCCCACTTTCTCGAAAAATCTAAAGTACATACTCATGAGTCAATGCTCAAATTCAATGGAATACTCTCCCAATGTTGAAGGGTATTCGATTGAAGTTCATGTGGATTTCGTGTGATTTGAGACAGTGCTCAGATTTGAGCATGAGAATGTACTTAAGTTTTTTTGATAAACCAGGGCCTGGTCTCACTTTCACAGCAGTCATTGCTGGATGACATCCATAACAAATCACATTATGAAGTATATAATATTTTATAGATATGATGTGGACGCCAATTGTGAGTGACAGGGACTATAACCTTATTTTAAAAATCTCAATGTTCATCAAATGTTGACTAATTTCATTCAACTTCTCTAACATCTTTACTGTAGAACAATGACTTTGATGAGTCTTGTTTAAAAAACCTTACAAGCTATTATGGATAAAATTGGGGACTGTCATGTCAAAACTGTTTGGTTGCATATTTCTCTGCATTTGTTGTTTGTCAAGCCATACAATCGTCATGTCATCCAGATTCACTCAATATAAGGCCATAACTTTGAAGAGTGTTACTGCTTCAGACCCGGTCACACAATCACAGCATAATCAAAGCTGGTGGACGTTGTAAAATCATTTTATAATGAAGTACATATCATTGCTTTTCAACGAAAACCTCAAAACTGCAGCTTGTTTTAAGCTGCAGTTATGAGGTTTTCATTGAAAAGCAGCGATATATATTTTTTAGATGTGATGTGGACGCCAATTGTGTGTGACCGGGCCTTTAACCTTATGATGACAAAATGTTGGCTAATTTCATTCAACTTTTCTGTAAAACAAAAACAACTCTTCACAGTAAAACAATGACATTGAAGAAGACGTGAGTTTTGTTTCAAAACCTTACTAGCTATTATGGAATAACTTGTGGACTGTCATGTCATTCTATAAATGGTTAAAACTGTTTGAATATATCCATTCATTTGTTTGTTGTCAAGTTTATTCAACTGTCTTTAATTCTTAAGCAGATTCTCACTCAATGTAGGGCCATAACTTTGAAGAGTGTTGCTGCTTCAGACCCGGTCACACTTTCACAGCAAAACCAGTGCTGGAGGATGTCAAAACAGATCACATAATGAAGTCAGGGGTTTTCCTAGCCATTTTGGGAAACGGAGTCTGGCCTAATTGGGAAATTTTAACAGTGCAAACTAGCTCATTTAGGATTAAAAATGTAAGAGAAACATTCATTTTTCAATTGTAAGTTTAACATTTTGAATGAATTGGGAAAAATGGAAGAAAGTTTGCTTTGGGAACACAGCCGTTTGCTTTGGGAATGCCTCCGTTTTCAGGAGGCACAGAAAGGGTAGGAAAACCTCTGGAAGTATATTTTTTAGATATGATTTGAACGCCAATTGTGTGTGACCGGGCCTTTAACCTAATGATGACATAAAATGTTGGCTAATTTCATTCAACTTCTCTGTCAAACAAAAACAACTCTTCACGGTAAAACAATGACTTTGAAGATCGAGTTTTGTTTCAAAACCTTACTAGCTAGCTGCTATTATGGAATAACTTGTGGATTGTCATGTCATTCTATAAATGGTTAAAACCTTATTGAATATTTCCATTCATTTTGTTGGTTGTCAAGTTTATTCAACTGTCTTTAATTCTTAAGCAGATTCTCACTCAATGTAGGGCCATAACTTTGAAGAGTGTTGCTGCTTCAGACCCGGTCTCACTTTCACAGCAAAACCACTGCCGGAGGACGTCAAAACAAATCACATAATGAAGTATATTTTTTAAAGGCGATGTGGACGCCAATTGTGTTCGACCGGGCCTATAACCTCATTATGACATAAAATGTTGAGTTATTTCATTCATCTTCTCAGTCAAACACATAAAACTCTTCGCTGTAAATTAATTACTTTGAAGATGGAGTGTCATTTCAAAACCTTACTTGTTACTATGGAATAGATTGTAGACTGTATTGTCATACAATCAATGATTAAACTTGTTTGTAGGGATGGGAACGAATATCCAAATATTCGAATATTCGTTTTTGCTGCGAATATTCGAATCCAAATCTGGTATTCGAATATTCGTTATTCATAGAGAAATATTATCTTTTTTACCTTTTTAATTTGATAAAGAAAATATAACTTGGCAAAAAATCACAATCCTTAAAATCTGGAGATGACTGCATCTTATTTGCAGTCAAAACGCTAGGCGCTACGTTTTGACACCTGTCAAGATAAAACATAAACCATATTGTGACAGATACACATCCACGATAATTTTAGCACCTTCAAATTTAACAAGGTTTTTAAAAGCTGCACATATTAAATGACACTTCTACTATATATTGATCAATTATTGGTTAACTTGTATCAGCCAGTCAGAATTTCTATTTCTTGTAGATGAAATTAAATCCAAATAAAGGTATGAAATTCCGTCCCATAAACTAATGAAAAAGCAAAAACTTAGAATTAAAGAAGCAATGTCTACGATGTAGCAGTGAATGGAAGCTTTTCATAATTATGATGACAAAGATAACATACACGTATTTTTTGCACTTTGATTTTTTAACCATGAGGGGATTGGAAGAAAATGTTCGTCGGTAAAGAATGAATAATACATCTTTAAAAGATCATCCTCTGTACTGCTAATTACAAATAGATTATGTGTAACGAATTAAGAACATAGGAAAGTGTAGCGTAGATCTGAAACCAAACAAAGTATTAGAATTTAGGTTCCTGAACATATTACATGTATATATAAATGCATTTATATAAAGCCTCGAAAACGAATATTCGAATATATTCGAATATCTAAAACGAATATTCGAATATGTATTTTGGTATTCATTCCCATCCCTTCTTGTTTGGTTGCATATAATTTCTATGCATTTTGCTAGTTATGCAGATTCCCACTCAATATAAGGCCATAACTTTGAAGAGTATTACTGCTTAAACCTGGGCCTGGTTTCTCGAAAAAACCGAAGTACACACTCATGAGTCTATGTTCAACTTTGATGGAATACTCTCCAACATTGAAGGGTATTCGATTGAAGTTCACAGGGATTCCGTGTGATTTGTGAACGGTGCTCAGATTTGAGCATGAGAACCTATTAAAGTACTTTCGACAAACCGGGGCCTGGTCTCACTTTCACAGCAGTCATTGCTGGAGGACATCCAAAACAAATCACATTATGAAGTATATAATATTTTATAGATATGTGGACACCAATTGTGAGTGACAGGGCCTATAACCTTATTTTAAAAATCTCAATGTTCATCAAATGTTGACTAATTTCATTCACCTTCTCTAATATCTTTACTGTGGATAAATGACTTTGAAGAGTCTTGTTTAAAAACCTTAAAAACTGTTATGGATAAAATTGGGGACTGTCATGTCAAAACTGTTTGGTTGCATATTTCTCTGCATATGTTTGATAAATTGTCAAGTTTATTTAACTGTCATGTCAGCAGATTCCCACTTTATATAAGACCATAACTTTGAAGAGTGTTGCTGCTCCAGACCCGGTCACACAATCACAGCATAATCAATGCTGGAGGACGTCTTAAAAATCATATTATAATGAAGTACATATCATTGCTTTTCAACGACAAGAGCCGTCAGAGACGGACAATGCTCCCCGAATTCCTTTCTGGTGGTGTAAAGAAGATGGAAATATTACCGTGATCTTACATGTTAAATATGGAAATAAACGGATGATTTGTTGAAAATCTCGTATTTATTGTCTGTTTACTAACATTCCTTTTTCTTTACTATTACATATTTTCAAAAACAATATATTTAAATCTGCAAATTTGAACCATAACACAAAACAATAAGCAAAACTTTTAGTGTTAGAAAAAACAAACAAACTCATTGACAGATCCAGGATTTCTTCAAGGTGATTCCAATTCCTCAAAAGGGGGTTTGGAATAGGTAAATTTCAACAAAAAATTATAATTTATTGACTAATAATTGAATAAAAATACATCATAGTGGGGGCTGCCCCTGCCTGCCCCCCACCCCCTGGATCCTCCACTGCATGCTCAATGATTAGCTGAAATGTTCTGGGGGGGAAAGGCTCCTTCCCCCTCTAGATCCACCACTGCATAGTCAATGGTAAGTTGAAATTTTTGGGGATCAACCTCCTCCCCCCCCCCCACGATCAGCCACTGCATACTCAATGGTTAGTTGAACACAATTTGTACTTACCCGATTTTAATTCCATAAAATTTTATCCACGAGACACAATATAAATCCAAAACATGTATATGTTTTATTTGGTAAAGGGTATTTTTTTATTCCCACTCATAATGCTTTCAATTAATTCTTATTTCATAATCGTATCTGCTGTTTTTACTGTATTGAACAATTTCAATTTGCATAATCAACACAACAATAACAAAACAAAAAGAAGAGAAATAAACTTGATGTAGAAATTTGCAAACTGCCGAAGACGAGAAATATTGTACATCCAGCAGAAATAAAGGAAAATCTTGTTCTAGACAAGCATAGAAAATGCAAATCTTTCCCTTATTATTTTAAAATACGAGATTACCAAACATATAAAATTCAACATGATTGTTTTGGCACTTTGATAATATTGCTCTTACGCGAAGGGTAAATCACATCTGGTCTCGGGAATTGACAATAAATCTCTTCCATAACTTTGAAGAGTATTACTGCTTAAACCTGGGCCTGGTTTCTCGAAAAAACCGAAGTACACACTCATGAGTCTATGTTCAACTTTGATGGAATACTCTCCAACATTGAAGGGTATTCGATTGAAGTTCACAGGGATTCCGTGTGATTTGTGAACGGTGCTCAGATTTGAGCATGAGAACCTATTAAAGTACTTTCGACAAACCGGGGCCTGGTCTCACTTTCACAGCAGTCATTGCTGGAGGACATCCAAAACAAATCACATTATGAAGTATATAATATTTTATAGATATGTGGACACCAATTGTGAGTGACAGGGCCTATAACCTTATTTTAAAAATCTCAATGTTCATCAAATGTTGACTAATTTCATTCACCTTCTCTAATATCTTTACTGTGGATAAATGACTTTGAAGAGTCTTGTTTAAAAACCTTAAAAACTGTTATGGATAAAATTGGGGACTGTCATGTCAAAACTGTTTGGTTGCATATTTCTCTGCATATGTTTGATAAATTGTCAAGTTTATTTAACTGTCATGTCAGCAGATTCCCACTTTATATAAGACCATAACTTTGAAGAGTGTTGCTGCTCCAGACCCGGTCACACAATCACAGCATAATCAATGCTGGAGGACGTCTTAAAAATCATATTATAATGAAGTACATATCATTGCTTTTCAACGACAAGAGCCGTCAGAGACGGACAATGCTCCCCGAATAAGGCATTGTCACAATAAATATATGCCATGCAGAGCTAATATAAAGCTAACAAATGTTAAGCCCCCTTTTCCATGACATATTTTGTATACGCAAATTTTAAATAATTTATTGTCAAGGGCATCTGATATGCTACTCAAATATGAAATTTCATCAAATTCTGACCATTAGACTAGGAGAAATTAGAGAAAAACTGTGTTTAACCTTAAGTCCCCTTTTCCCCTGACGAGGCCTCAAATCAAAAAACCAAGAAAAGTACATCGGCATTTTGTCATAGGGAGTTCACAGGGTAAGTTTCATTTGATTTGGCCCAAGGGTTATGGAGAAATGGCTTCGGACGGACGGACGGAATGACGGACGGACAGACGAAGCGGCGACTATATGCTCTCCCTTCGGGGAGCATAAAAACCTCAAAACTGCAGCTTGTTTTAAGCTGCAGTTATGAGGTTTACATTGAAAAGCAGCGATATATATTCTATAGATGTGATGTGGACGCCAATTGTGTGTGACCGGGCCTATAACCTTATTATGACATAAAATGCTGAGTAATTAAATTCATCTTCTCAGCCAAACACATACAACTCTTTGCCGTAGAGCAATTACTTTGAAGATGGAGTTTTGTTTCAAAACCTTACTACTTATCATGGAACAAGTGAGTGTTGTATTGTGATACTACAATACAGGAGTCCCGAACCGGATAACAATAAGTCCTTTCTTATAATATATCTCCTACTTACCAGATCTATAACTGTATACAAAGTTTGAAGTTGCTAGCAATTAAGGTCTGGGATAATATGTCCCGAACAAATATGTAAGGGTAAAAACAACCAAGGGCAATAACTCCAAAAGTGAGCATGGCAGAGTAAAGATTTTTGTACATGACAATTCTCCTCAATGAGATCTATAAGTATACCAAGTTTGAAGTTGCTAGCACTTATGGCTTAGGAGATATCATCGTTGTAAATGAAAAACCAAAATAATTTTAAAGGGGACAAAAACAGTGTAATAACTTTTCCAAAACTGAAAGAATTTACTTGAAATTTGGACATATTGGTCATGAATAATGTGTCATTTACACTGATTAGTAAAAATACCCCAAAACCTGCATGAATGGTCTTAACTGGGCACACAACATTTGACTTTTTAAATCGCCAAAATCGACATACAGGGTTTTGCATTTACACCAACAATATGTTCCGTACAAAACTGTAAAGGTAAAATCAACAAAGGGTATTAACTCAAAAAGTGGGCGTGGCAGAGTAGCAACACTTCTCCTAAATGAGATCTATAAGTGTACAAAGTTTGAAGTTGCTAGTATATATGGTTTAGAAGATATGGCCAAGACAAAAGTGTGATTGACGGACGGTCAGACAGACGGACGGAATCATGCCAACCTTTAGTCCCACAACCGGTAACGGGTGGGGGACTGATAACTTGTGGACTGTCATGTCATTCAAAAAATGGTTAAAACTGTTAATATATTTCCATTCATTTGTTTGTTGTCAAGTTTATTCAACTGTCTTTAATTCTTAAGCAGATTCTCACTCAATGTAGGGCCATAACTTTGAAGAGTGTTGCTGCTTCAGACCCAGTCTCACTTTCACAGCAAAACCACTGCTGGAGGACGTCAAAACAAATCACATAATGAAGTATCTTTTTACATGTGATGTGGACGCCAATTGTGTTTGACCGGGCCTATAACCTCATTATGACATAAAATGTTGACTAATTTCATTCATCTTCTCAGTCAAACACATACAACTTGTTGCTGTAGAGCAATTACTTTGAAGATGGAGTGTCGTTTCAAGACCTTACTTGTTGTTATGGAATAGTTTGTTGACTGTCATGTCATACAATCAATGAGTAAACTTGTTTGGTTGAATATTTTTATGCATTTTGCTAGTTATGCAGATTCCAACTCAATATAACGCCATAACTTTGAAGAGTATTACAGCCTAAACCTGGGCCCATTTTCTCGAAAAATCTAAAGTACATACTCATGAGTCAATGCTCAAATTCAATGGAATACTCTCCCAATGTTGAAGGGTATTCGATTGAAGTTCATGTGGATTTCGTGTGATTTGAGACAGTGCTCAGATTTGAGCATGAGAATGTATTTAACCCTATTGCACTCATGCATATTTGGATTTTCTATCTACCTGTCCTCGTGCGAATTTATCCAATATTAGATAATTACCTGTTTCTATTGGGGGTAGGTGGATTTAAATGTAAATATCTTCATTATTTATTATTGGATTTTAGTATTTTTTTCTTTATTTTGCAGATAAATGAATTTCCTTTCTGGTGGTCTAAAGAAAATGAAATATTATTCTGATCTTTTTATGTAAAAATGGAAATAAAGGGATGATTTGTTAAAAAATCTCATGTTTCATTGTCTTTTAAACCTATTTCTTTTTGAGTATGTGGATATCAATTAATAATATCTTCACTATAGATGAATAGATTTTAATTTTTTTTCTTTATTTTGCAGGTAAATGAATTTCCTTTCTGGTGGTGTAAAGAAGATGGAAATATTACCGTGATCTTACATGTTAAATATGGAAATAAACGGATGATTTGTTGAAAATCTCGTATTTATTGTCTGTTTACTAACATTCCTTTTTCTTTACTATTACATATTTTCAAAAACAATATATTTAAATCTGCAAATTTGAACCATAACACAAAACAATAAGCAAAACTTTTAGTGTTAGAAAAAACAAACAAACTCATTGACAGATCCAGGATTTCTTCAAGGTGATTCCAATTCCTCAAAAGGGGGTTTGGAATAGGTAAATTTCAACAAAAAATTATAATTTATTGACTAATAATTGAATAAAAATACATCATAGTGGGGGCTGCCCCTGCCTGCCCCCCACCCCCTGGATCCTCCACTGCATGCTCAATGATTAGCTGAAATGTTCTGGGGGGGAAAGGCTCCTTCCCCCTCTAGATCCACCACTGCATAGTCAATGGTAAGTTGAAATTTTTGGGGATCAACCTCCTCCCCCCCCCCCCACGATCAGCCACTGCATACTCAATGGTTAGTTGAACACAATTTGTACTTACCCGATTTTAATTCCATAAAATTTTATCCACGAGACACAATATAAATCCAAAACATGTATATGTTTTATTTGGTAAAGGGTATTTTTTTATTCCCACTCATAATGCTTTCAATTAATTCTTATTTCATAATCGTATCTGCTGTTTTTACTGTATTGAACAATTTCAATTTGCATAATCAACACAACAATAACAAAACAAAAAGAAGAGAAATAAACTTGATGTAGAAATTTGCAAACTGCCGAAGACGAGAAATATTGTACATCCAGCAGAAATAAAGGAAAATCTTGTTCTAGACAAGCATAGAAAATGCAAATCTTTCCCTTATTATTTTAAAATACGAGATTACCAAACATATAAAATTCAACATGATTGTTTTGGCACTTTGATAATATTGCTCTTACGCGAAGGGTAAATCACATCTGGTCTCGGGAATTGACAATAAATCTCGAGCAGCGTTACGTAATCAAAGCATACGTCACGAGACACCGACCCCTACATCAAAGAAGTAAGGCACGCGGTTGACCCGACACAAGGTCACATTCCATAAAGTTTCCGGCTTTTTACCCTTTCACAAGTCAATTTATATGTGCACAGAAATAATTACATATGGAATTATAGAGAAAATCGGTCAGTCTTTTTTTATATTTCATATTTTTTGTTCGCCATAAGGGTACCGATAATTATAGTGTAATTATCACATTTAGACCGTGAACTTGCTTGATTTATGGTAAATCTTTTTGACAGTTTGCAATAATTCTAATTTGATCTTGTAATTATTTCATAATCAAGTGCATATTTTGAATTCATTCTGAATGTGTGGCTTACAATGCATGGCCAGTCCCGGAAATTCGGTGATCTTGACAGACCTTATCTAGGCCTTTTGTAAACAAAGGAATTTTCCGAGAAATGCAGTGTTGCACAAGATACGCATTTCAATCGGAAATATCGCCGATATTTTTGATGGATAATTTAAATTCTAGTGAATCAAAGGATGTTTATTTAATCAATATGTGTTGAAATGTTAGGTTTGTATACCGGAATTTCGGGGATTAATATCGACTGTTCGAATCAAATAGATGCGTGGGGGAAATTACGTCCTCGCTTTTTAAACTGCAATATCTCCGCTAATAATGAAAATTTTCTAAATTTTTTTTCACTAGAAGATACTTTAATTTGTACTTATTCTGCCGGCGTTGAATAATTTGCAATTTAATTGAAAATCAACTTGTAAAACAACATAAATGGAGCACCTATAAAACGGCCGGTTTTGGCCGGTCTGAGGAAATTATAAAAGGTACGGTTTTGGCCGGTCTGAGTGCAATAGGGTTAAGTTTTTTTGAGAAACCAGGGCCTGGTCTCACTTTCACAGCAGACATTGCTGGATGACATCCATAACAAATCACATTATGAAGTATATAATATTTTATAGATATGATGTGGACGCCAATTGTGAGTGACAGGGCCTATAACCTTATTTTGAAAACCTAAACATCAAATGTTGACTAATTTCATTCAACTTCTCTAACATCTTTACTGTAGAACAATGACTTTGATGAGTCTTGTTTAAAAAACCTTACAAGCTGTTATGGACAAAATTGGGGACTGTCATGTCAAAACTGTTTGGTTGCATATTTCTCTGCATTTCTTGTTTGTCAAGTCATACAATCGTCATGTCATGCAGATTCACTCGATATAAGGCCATAACTTTGAAGTGTGTTGCTGCTTCAAACCTGGTCTCACTTTCACAGCATAATAACTGCTGGAGGACGTCGTAAAAGTCATATTATAATGAAGTACATATCATTGCTTTTCAACGAAAACCTCAAAACTGCAGCTTGTTTTAAGCTGCAGTTATGAGGTTTTCATTGAAAAGCAGCGATATATATTTTTTAGATGTGATGTGGACGCCAATTGTGTGTGACCGGGCCTTTAACCTTATGATGACCTAAAATTTTGACTAATTCCATTCAACTTCTCTGTCAAACAAAAACAACTCTTCACAGTAAAACAATGACTTTGAAGATTGAGTTTTGTTTCAAAACCTTACTAGCTATTATGGAATAACTTGTGGACTGTCATGTCATTCTATAAATGGTTAAAACTGTTTGAATATTTCCATTCATTTGTTGGTTGTCAAGTTTATTCAACTGTCTTTAATTCTTGAGCAGATTCTCACTCAATGTAGGGCCATAACTTTGAAGAGTGTTGCTGCTTCAGACCCAGTCTCACTTTCACAGCAAAACCACTGCCGGAGGACGTCAAAACAAATCACATAATGAAGTATATTTTTTAGATGTGATGTGGACGCCAATTGTGTGTGACCGGGCCTATTACCTTATTATGACATAAAATGTTGACTAATTTCATTCAACTTCTCTGTCAAACAAAAACAACTCTTCACAGTGAAACAATTACTTTGAAGACTGAGTTTTGTTTCAAAACCTTACAAGCTATCAGCCTTTCCGAAAGTTGCAGAATGTTTACTGGACATTCGGTCTGGTAAAAAAATTATTTACCAGACCGAATTTTTTTTACAAGACCGACAATTTTCACAAACAACAAAATTAACATCTGATCAGACTGATCTTGAAGCAAAATGACAATTTTCTCAAGTTTTTTGATGATTTTACATGGAATTTCTAACTATCTTCACAATCTAATTGTTCTCAGCCAGGCCTTTATTCAAGTGTTTGAAAATGCAGATTACATGACTGTTGTAATTGAAACTCACATTTTGCAAAATTTTACCAAGTTCCAATCACTGCCTTAAAATATTTTACTGGACAATCGGTCCTGTGAACTACAAATCCATACAGGACCGAGACAGTTTTTACAAGACATGTCCGTCGGTCTGACGAGTTTCAGAAAGACTGAGCTATTATGGAATAACTTGTGGACCGTCATGTCATTCTATAAATGTTTAAAACTGTTTGAATATTTCCATTCATTTGTTGGTTGTCAAGTTTATTCAACTGTCTTTAATTCTTGAGCAGATTCTCACTCAATGTAGGGCCATAACTTTGAAGAGTGTTGCTGCTTCAGACCCGGTCTCACTTTCACAGCAAAACCACTGCCGGAGGACGTCAAAACAAATCACATAATGAAGTTTATTTTTTAGATGTTATGTGGACGCCAATTGTGTTTGACCGGGCCTATAACCTTATTATGACATAAAATGTTCGAGTTATTTCATTCATCTTCTCTGTCAAGCACATACAACTCTTCGCTATAAATCAATTACTTTGAAGATGGAGCGTCATTTCAAGACCTTTCTTGTTGTTATGGAATAGTTTGTAGACTGTTATGTCATACAATCAATGGTTAAACTTGTTTGGTTGCATATTTTTATGCATTATGCTAGATATGCAGATTCCCTCTCAATATAAGGCCTTAACTTTGAAGAGTATTACCGCTTAAACCTGGGCCCAATTTTTTGAAAAATCTAAAGTACATACTCATGAGTCTATGTTCAACTTCAATGGAATACTCTCCAACATTGAAGGGTATTCGATTGAAGTTCACAGGGATTCCGTGTGATTTGTGAACGGTGCTCAGATTTGAGCATGAAAACCTATTAAAGAACTTTCGACAAACTGGGGCCTGGGGCCTGTTTCATCAAAAAATTTAAGACATATTTTTGACCTACCGAGGTCTTAAATATCGCTTAAAACAACAATCGCATAACCCATGTTCTGATAGATTGGCGATACGCGTTTCTTGCCTTATTTTTGTCGTAAGACACTGGTAAGTCAAAAATACGTCTTAAATATTTTGATGAAACAGGCCCCTGGTCTCACTTTCACAGCAGTCATTGCCGTAGGACATACAAAACAAATCACATTATGAAGTATATAATATTTTATAGATATGTGGACACCAATTGTGAGTGACAGGGCCTATAACATCATTTTAAAAATCTCAATGTTCATCAAATGTTGACTAATTTCATTCACCTTCTCTAACATCTTTACTGTAGATCAATGACTTTGATGAGTCTTGTTTAAAAACCTTAAAAGCTGTTATGGAAAAAAATTGGGGACTGTCATGTCAAAACTGTTTGGTTGCATATTTCTCTGCATTTCTTGTTTGTCAAGTCATACAATCATCATGTCATGCAGATTCACTCAATATGAGGCCATAACTTTGAAGAGTGTTACAGCTTCAAACCCGGTCACACAATCACAGCATAATCATTACTGGTGGACGTCAAAACAAATCACATTATTATGAAGTAAATATCATTGCTTTTCAACGAAAACCTCAAAACTGCAGCTTGTTTTAAGCTGCAGTTATGAGGTTTTCATTGAAAAGCAGCGATATATATTTATTAAATGTGATGTGGACGCCAATTGTGTGTGACTGGGCCTTTAACCTTAAAATGTTGACTAATTCCATTCAACTTCTCTGTCAAACAAAAACAACTCTTCACAGTAAAACAATGACTTTGAAGACCAAGTTTTGTTTCAAAACCTTACTAGCTATTATGGAATAACTTGTGGACTGCTATTATGGAATAACTTGTGGACTGTCATGTCATTCTATAAATGGTTAAAACTGTTTGAATATTTCCATTCATTTGTTGGTTGTCAAGTTTATTCAAATGTCTTTAATTCTTAAGCAGATTCTCACTCAATGTAGGGCCATAACTTTGAAGAGTGTTACTGCTTCAGACCCGGTCACACAATCACAGCATAATCATTACTGGAGGACGTCAAAACAAATCACATTATAATGAAGTAAATATCATTGATTTTCAACGAAAACCTCAAAACTGCAGCTTGTTTTAAGCTGCAGTTATGAGGTTTACATTGAAAAGCAGCGATATACATTTTTTTATATGTGATGTGGACGCCAATTGTGTGTGACTGGGCCTTTAACCTTAAAATGTTGACTAATTCCATTCAACTTCTCTGTCAAACAAAAACAACTCTTCACAGTAAAGCAATGACTTTGAAGATCGAGTTTTGTTTCAAAACCTTACTAGCTATTATGGAATAACTTGTGGACTGTCATGTCATTCTATAAATGGTTAAAACTGTTTGAATATTTCCATTCATTTATTTGTTGTCAAGTTCATTCAAATGTCTTTAATTCTTAAGCAGATTCTCACTCAATGTAGGACCATAACTTTGAAGAGTGCTACTGCTTCAGACCCAGTCTCACTTTCACAGCATAATAACTGCCGGAGGACGTCAAAACAAATCACATAATGAAGTATATTTTTTAGATGTGATGTGGACGCCAATTGTGTTTGACCGGGCCTATAACCTCATTATGACATAAAATGTTGACTAATTTCATTCATCTTCTCAGTCAAACAAAAACAACTCTTCGCTGTAAATTAATTACTTTGAAGATGGAGTGTCATTTCAAGACCTTACTTGTTGTTATGGAATAGATTGTAGACTGTCATGTAATACAATCAATGATTAAACTTGTTTGATTGTATATTTTTATGCTTTTTGCTAGTTATGCAGATTCCCATTCAATATAAGGCCATAACTTTGAAGAGTATTACAGCCTAAACCTGGGCCTACTTTCTCGAAAAATCTAAACTACACACTAACGAGTCAATGCTCAACTTCAATGGAATACTCTCCAATGTTTAAGGTTATTTGATTTAAGTTCACAGGGATTCCATGTAATTTGTGAACCGTGCTCAGATTTGAGCAAGAGAATGTACTTAAGATTTTTCGAGAAACC
The DNA here is from genome assembly GCA_963680895.1 of Fragum sueziense. Classification (NCBI taxonomy): domain Eukaryota; kingdom Metazoa; phylum Mollusca; class Bivalvia; order Cardiida; family Cardiidae; genus Fragum; species Fragum sueziense. The sequence continues at coordinate 32,572,574 of OY804596.1, forward strand.
AGGGCCTGGTCTCATTTTCACAGCAGTCATTGCTGGAGGACATACAAAACAAATCACATTATAAAGTATATAATATTTTATAGATATGTGGACACCAATTGTGAGTGACAGGGCCTATAACCTTATTTTGAAAACCTAAACATCAAATGTTGATGAATTTCATTCAACTTCTCTAACATCTTTACTGTAGATCAATGAATTTGATGAGTACTGTTTAAAACTAGGTCAACCGGTTCTTGAGTTAGAGCATGGAAACGGATTTTAAACAAAGTCCGATTGTGACCTTGACCTTTGACCTTGGTGACCGTAAAACAATAGGGCACCTCCTTGGGTCATGGGCAACAACTGTGTAAAGTTTCATGATCCTAGGTCAACCGGTTCTCGAATTAGAGCACGGAAACGGCTTTTAAACAAAGTCCTATTGTGACCTTGACCTTTGACCTTGGTGACCCAAAAACAATAGGGCACCTCCTTGGGTCATGGGCAACAACTGCGTAAAGTTTCATGATCCTAGGTCAACAGGTTCTCGAGTTAGAGCACGGAAACGGATTTTAAACAAAGTCCGATTGTAACCTTGACCTTTGACCTTGGTGACCCAAAAACAATAGGGCACCTCCTTGGGTCATGGGCAACAACTGCGTAAAGTTTCATGATCCTAGGTCAACCGGTTCTCGAGTTAGAGCATGGAAACGGATTTTAAACAAAGTCCGATTGTGACCTTGACCTTGGTGACCCAAAAACAATAGGGCACCTCCTTGGGTCATGGGCAACAACTGTGTAAAGTTTCATGATCCTAGGTCAACCGGTTTTTGAGTTAGAGCACGGAAATGGATTTTAAACAAAGCCCAATTGTGACCTTGACCTTGGTGACCCAAAAACAATAGGGCACCTCCTTGGGTCATGGGCAACAACTGTGTAAAGTTTCATGATCCTAGGTCAACCGGTTCTCAAGTTAGAGCACGGAAACGAAAAAGTCTACGGACGGACGGATGGACGACTGGACGGACGGACAGACAGACAGACATGGTGAAACCAATATACCCCCCTCTACTTCGTAGGTGGGGGGTATAAAAACTTACAAGCTATTATGGATAAAATTGGGGACTGTCATGTCAAAACTGTTTGGTTGCATATTTCTCTGCATTTCTTGTTTGTCAAGGCATACAATCGTCATGTCATGCAGATTCACTCAATATAAGGCCATAACTTTGAAGAGTGTTACTGCTTCAGACCCGGTCACACAAGCACAGCATAATCAATGCTGGAGGACGTCATAAAAGTAATATTATAATGAAGTACATATCATTGCTTTTCAACGAAAACCTCAAAATTGCAGCTTGTTTTAAGCTGCTGTTATGAGGTTTTCATTGAAAAGCAGCAACATATATTTTTTTAGATGTGATGTGGACGCAAATTGTGTGTGACCGGGCCTTTAACCTTATGATGACCTAAAATTTTGACTAATTCCATTCAACTTCTCTGTCAAACAAAAACAACTCTTCACAGTAAAACAATGACTTTGAAGATCGAGTTTTGTTTCAAAACCTTACTAGCTATTATGGAAAAACTTGTGGACTGTCATGTCATTCTATAAATGGTTAAAACTGTTTGAATATTTCCATTCATTTGTTGGTTGTCAAGTTTATTAAACTGTCTTTAATTCTTGAGCAGATTCTCACTCAATGTAGGGCCATAACTTTGAAGAGTCTTACTGCTTCAGACCCGGTCTCACTTTCACAGCATAATAACTGCCATAGGACGTCAAAACAAATCACAAAATGAAGTATATTTTTTAGATGCGATGTGGACGCCAATTGTGTGTGACCGGAACTATAACCTTATTATGATATAAAATGTTGAGTTATTTCATTCATCTTCTCAGTCAAACAAACACAACTCTTCGCTGTAGAGCAATGACTTTGAAGATGGAGTGTCATTTCAAAACCTTACTTGTTGTTATGGAATAGTTTGTAGACTGTCATGTCATACAATCAACACTTAAACTTGTTTGGTTGTATATTTTCAAGCATTTTGCTAGATATGCAGATTCCAATTCAATATAACGCCATATTTTTGAAGAGTATTACAGCCTAGACCTGGGCCCACTTTCTCGAAAAATCTAAAGTACATACCCATGAGTCAATGCTCATCTTCAATGGAATACTCTCCCAATGTTGAAGGGTATTCGATTGAATTTTACTTGGATTTAGTGTGATTTGAGAACGGTGCTCAGATTTGAGCATGAGAATGTATTAAAGTATTTTCGACAAACTGGGGCCTGGTCTCACTTTCACAGCAGTCATTGCTGGAGGACATCCATAACAAATCACATTATGAAGTATATAATATTTTATAGATATGATGTGGACGCCAATTGTGAGTGACAGGGCCTTATAATAACCTTATTTTGAAAACCTAAACATCAAATGTTGTCTAATTTCATTCAACTTCTCTAATATCTTTACTGTAGAACAATGACTTTGATGAGTCTTGTTTAAAAAAAAACTTACAAGCTATTATGGATAAAATTGGGGACTGTTATGTCAAAACTGTTTGGTAGCATATTTCTCTGCATTTCTTGTTTGTCAAGGCATACAATCGTCATGTCATGCAGATTCACTCAATATAAGGCCATAACTTTGAAGAGTGTTACTGCTTCAGACCCGGTCACACAATCACAGCATAATCATTACTGGTGGACGTCGAAACAAATCACATTATTATGAAGTAAATATCATTGATTTTCAACGAAAACCTCAAAACTGCAGGTTGTTTTAAGCTGCAGTTATGAGGTTTACATTGAAAAGCAGCGATATATATTTTTTTATATGTGATGTGGACGCCAATTGTGTGTGACTGGGCCTTTAACCTTAAAATGTTGACTAATTCCATTCAACTTCTCTGTCAAACAAAAACAACTCTCCACAGTAAAACAATGACTTTGAAGATTGAGTTTTGTTTCAAAACCTTACTAGCTATTATGGAATAACTTGTGGACTGTCATGTCATTCTATAAATGGTCAAAACTGTTTGAATATTTCCATTCATTTGTTTGTTGTCAAGTTTATTCAACTGTCTTTAATTCTTGAGCAGATTCTCACTCAATGTAGGGCCATAACTTTGAAGAGTGTTGCTGCTTCAGACCCGGTCTCACTTTCACAGCAAAACCACTGCCGGAGGACGTCAAAACAAATTATATAATGAAGTACAGTCAATCTTGCTCAAGCGACCACATGCATTAAGCGACTTTTTGTTTGAAGCGACCACTCTCAGGTCCTCCCGATGAAATTCCTTCTTTAAATTGTTGCATTAAGGGTTTTTCCCCTAACGCAACGCAACCAGCGACCGGCATTTTGGGGGCCTTCAAACAATGGAATGCTATTTTAGGCGACCGTCCCACATTACTGATCATTTGGGAAAGGTGTCAAACGTATGTAATCGCTATGTAAGCTGTGAAATTGCCCTAATTAACAGCAATTTAGTCACCTGTGAAGTCAATCAAAACTGTTTACAAACAATATGGTTCGATGCTGACCAATGGGTTTCATGAACGAAAAGGCTTTCGACCAATGAGATGACAGATTGCTTTTTGTTTGTTATGCAATCTGGATTACCGTAATTAATTTGGAATAATGTCCCCCATATAATCTGTTTATACTTTGATTGGAATTTAAGAATAATTTTGGATGGCAAAACCCGAGGAGATCATGTCTTATTGGTAATAATAAACTCTGGCCGATCAAGTATGCGTTATTTAACCATATGAAGAAGAAAATCTAAAGTGAAAATATTTTTGTTCGATTAAATTTATCAACAAAAATAAATCAAGTCACCTTTGAAATAAATATACAAAGGGAGATAACTGTAATGTTTACCAAAATCGGGGAAATGAAACTGAAATTAATCACTCAGAGATGGTGAAATAATATCTTGTATGTCATTAATTCTTTCATTTCTTTTCACAAGTTTACTAAATCAATGATTCTTCCCTAAATCAGATATATTTCCTTTAACCCTTTCCCAAACAGCAAAATTTTAGGGTGATCCACTTCAAAAACTGCCAAAAATGACAAAATGGATGTTATTGAAGGAAGGATCTGTGAAAAATATGGCTCAGAAAATATTGAGACAAAAGGAGAAACTGCTGCTTATCAGCAGTTTCTTCTTTTGTTTCAATGTTTTCCCAAGCCTTTTCTATCAGGGACGTCAAAACCAGGTCTTGTTTGGGAAAGGGTTAACTTAACAATAAATTGATCTTTCATACCGTTGGTTGTTATTCAATAGCCCTCTTTTCCAGGAGTAGAAATGTTGGATAAACATTGTGTACAAGGAACAACTCGCATGAAAAGTTACACATTGTATTCAGAGACCATTTTGTTAAGCGACCATTTTTGGAATTCCCCCAGGGTGGTCTCTTAATACAAGATTGACTGTATGTTTTTATATGTGATGTGGACGCCAATTGTGTGTGACCGGGCCTATAACCTCATTATGACATAAAATGTTGAGTAATTTCATTCATCTTCTCAGTCAAACAAACACAACTCTTCGCTGTAGAGCAATTACTTTGAAGATGGAGTGTAATTTCAAAACCTTTCATGTTGTTATGGAATAGTTAGTAGACTGTCATGTCATACAATCAATGTTAAAACTTGTTTGGTTGCATATTTCTATGCATTTTGCTAGTTATGCAGATTCCCACTCAATATAAGGCTATAACTTTGAAGAGTATTACTGCTTAAACCTGGGCCCAGTTTCTCAAAAAATCTAAAGTACATGCTCATGAGTCTATGTTCAACTTCAATGGAATACTCTCCAACGTTGAAGGTTATTCGACTGAAGTTCACAGGGATTCCGTGTGATTTGTGAACGGTGCTCAGATTTGAGCATGAGAACGTATTAAAGTATTTTCAACAAACCGGGGCCTGGTCTCACTTTCACAGCAGTCATTGCCGGAGGACATCCAAAACAAATCACACTATGAAGTATATAATATTCTATAGATGTGATGTGGAAGCCAATTGTGAGTGACAGGGCCTTATAATAACCTTATTTTGAAAACCTAAACATCAATGTTGTCTAATTGCATTCAACTTCTCTAACATCTTTACTGTAGAACAATGACTTTGATGAGTCTTGTTTAAACAAGAGGACCATGATGGTCCTATATCGCTCACCTGAACTGAGATGTCAAAAGGTGAGAAATGATTGCACATTTTCCCATGATATCCAAAAGACCATTCCCATTTACAATAGGCCTCATCTAGACAAATATTCTGAATATGTTTCATGACAATTGGACATAAATTGTAGCCTCTACATTGCTAACATAGTAACAAGGATTTTGTCTTTATGACGTGCGCGGCCTTATCCCATGATATCCAACGAAATATTCCCATTGTCAATAGACTTCATCCTTGTGACTAGACAAACAATCATGAAAATTTAGCCAAAAATATGGTCTCATAGCCCTATTAAGGATAGTCATTAAGGCCCCTTTTCACATGCTATCCCATGGAACATTCCTATTTTCCTCAGAGTTAATCGTTGTGACTAGACAAACTTTCTGATCACAAGTTTCATGAAGATTAGACAAAAATTATTGCATCTTAGGTGCTAACAAGGTGTCATTGAGGCTCATTTTCCCATGATATCATCTGGAACATTCCAATTTTCAATAGGCTTTATCCTTGTGTGTTTGAATTTATTGGGGTTTTACGCCGTTTTCAACTACCAGGGTCATATCGCGGCGGCTGGAGCACTTACCCATGGATTCCTGTTGTTTCTCAAACCAGTACTACCACAACACCCTTACCGAGCCTCCAGCTGCTCGCCCACTTAGGTTAACGATTTCAAACCCATTGGTGGATCACAATTTTGTCAGAAAGGGTATTAGCCGCGGCCGGGTATCGAACCCGGGACCTCTCGAATGAGGGTCAGATGCGCTACCAACTGCGCTAAGGCCGCGGCCCTTTATCCTTGTGACTAAACATACATTCTGATGAAGATTCATGAAGATTGGGCCAAAATTGTCGCCTCTAAAGTGCCTAACAAGGATTTTGTCATTAAGGCCCCTTTTCCCGTGATATCAAAATGGATTATTCTGATTGTTGATAAGCTTCATTCTTGTGACAAGACAAATATTCTGATCAAGTTTCAAGATTAGGCCAAAATTGTGGCCTCTTAAGGTGCTAACAAGGATATTGTCATTAAGGCCCCTTTTCCCGTGATATCCAAGGGAACTTTCCAATTTTCTATAGGGTCTATTTTTGTGACTAGACAAACATTCTGACCAAGTTTCATGAACATTGTGCCAAAATTGTAGCCTGTAGAGAGCTAAGAAGGATTTTGTCTTTTAGGCCCCTTTTCCGTGATATCAATGAGAAACAAAGATATGGAAACACGTTTTATGCTTTTCTCACAAGATTTGAAGACAAAAATACTGTTACTGTATCTTGCTCAATACATAGCTAACTGTTTTGAGATGAAAAGGTTTTCCAAATGTTCAAGATAGAACTCTTAACCCCCAAGAATCAACAACATAGGGCCCTTTTTCATTACAAAGTAATAAATTTTACAGTACTTTGGTAAAGAGCTAAAGAGGATGTTAGTTGCAAAATAGAAGTATAATAGATTCACTATTAAACAGAAGATTACTGTTGAATTGCTTTATCATGGTTTAATAGTGAATCTTGTCTGATTATCCGAAGAAAAGTAAACAAAACAGAGCTCTTTCCTCTCAGTTTGTTTATTTAAGCTGGCCCAAGACTAGATCAGGTGTAAAGATAAAATCCAAGTCAAATAATATGGACCAAGGGAGACAACTTTAAGACTACAACTTGCAAAAGTTTTCTATTCATTATTTCCCTTTATAAGTTCAATAAGCACCGCCCTGCCACACCCACATTTTTTGACGAATTTAAAACTTTGAGAATAAATTTTGAAAAGAGTCACTCAAGGAACAATCCTGCAAAGTTTGCTTCAAATTGACCCAATGGTTGATTTTTAAAGAATTTTCTTAGGATTTCTCAGTCTGATAAGCCCCGCCCTACCACGCCCACATTTTTTGACGAATCAAAAATTCACGAACAAGTTTTGAAAAGGGTCACTTAAGGAACATTCCTGCCAAGTTTGGTCAAAATTGGCCCAATGGTTCAGGAGAAGAAGATGTTTACAGAAATTGTGAACGGACGGACGGACGGACAGATGGACGGACGGACGGACGGACAGACGGACGGACGACGGACGGTGAGCGACCACAATAGCTCACCTTGAGCACTTTGTGCTCAGGTGAGCTAAAAAAACTTAAAAGCTATTATTGATAAAATTGGGGACTGTCATGTCAAAACTGTATGGTTGCATATTTCTCTGCTTTTCTTGTTTGTCAAGCCATACAATCTTCATGTCATGCAGATTCACTCAATATAAGGCCATAACTTTGAAGAGTATTACTGCTTCAAACCTGGTCACACAATCACAGCATAATAACTGCTGGAGGACGTCAAAACAAATCACATTATTATGAAGTAAAAATCATTGATTTTCAACAAAAACCTCAAAACTGTAGCTTGTTTTAAGCTGCAGTTATGAGGTTTATATTGAAAAGCAGCGATATATATTTTTTAGATGTGATGTGGACGCCAAATTGTGTGTGACTGGGCCTTTAACCTTATGATGACATAAAATGTTGGCTAATTTCATTCAACTTCTTTGTCAAACAAAAACAACTCTTCAAAGAAAAACAATGACTTTGAAGACTGAGTTTTGTTTCAAAACCTTACTAGCTATTATGGAATAACTTGTGGACTGTCATGTCATTCTATAAATGGTCAAAACTGTTTGAATATTTCCATTCATTTGTTTGTTGTCAAGTTTATTCAACTGTCTTTAATGCTTAAGCAGATTCTCACTCAATGTAGGGCCGTAACTTTGAAGTGTGTTGCTGCTTCAGACCCGGTCTCACTTTCACAGCAAAACCACTGCCGGAGGACGTCAAAACAAATCACATAATGAAGTTTATTTTTTAGATGTGATGTGGATGCCAATTGTGTGTGACCGGGCCTATAACCTTATGATGACATAAAATGTTGACTAATTTCATTCAACTTCTCTGTCAAACAAAAACAACTCTTCACAGTAAAACAATTACTTTGAAGACTGAGTTTTGTTTCACAACCTTACTAACTATTATGGAATAACTTGTGGACTGTCATGTCATTCTATAAATGGTTAAAACTGTTTGAATATTTCCATTCATTTGTTGGTTGTCAAGTTTATTCAGATGTCTTCAATTCTTGAGCAGATTCTCACTCAATGTAGGGCCATAACTTTGAAGACTGTTGCTGCTTCAGACCCGGTCTCACTTTCACAGCATAATAACTGCCGGAGGACGTCAAAACAAATCACATAATGAAGTATATTTTTTAGATGTGATGTGGATGCCAATTTTGTTTGACCAGGCCTATAACCTTATCATGACATAAAATGTTGAATAATTTCATTTATCTTCTCAGTCAAACACATACAACTCGTTGCTGTAGAGCAATTACTTTGAAGATGGAGTGTCATTTCAAGACCTTACTTGTTATTATGGAATAGATTGTAGACTGTCATGTCATAGTACAATCATACTCATGAGTCTATGTTCAACTTCGATGGAATACTCTCCAACGTTGAAGAGTATTCGATTGAAGTTCACATAGATTTCGTGTGATTTGAGAACAGTGTTTAGATGAGCATGAGAATGTATTTGAAGGTAAATATCATAGGCATCTGATTCTTCTTTTTTGAAACAGGGTTCATTCAGACAACCACTGACAAAATTCAAGCACTTTTTAAGCACTTAATTCCACTTTTCAAGCACATTTCTTCATACACTAGCCACTAATGATGGTCTCCAATAAAGAGTGCTGCAGTCCAAATAAATACTGTCCTGCCAAATTTCTTACTTTGAAGAGGCATAATTCTTGCAAAGTAGTTGGAGCGGGAGGAGGAATTGAAAATGTGTCAGTCTCTGACAAAAGCTTGTTCAAGATCGTACCTCTACTTTTTTCATTAAAACAATTCTCAAGTGCAGATGTTTAAATCATCTCCTTTTTACCATGAATTTAGTCATTCAATCATCTTTATGCACGTTTTGGAGAAATTCAAGCACTTTTTAAGTACTTTTAACCCATTACCACACAGAGACGCCTTTTGACTCCCCACGAGATGATGACTAAGGAAAACATCGTGGAAAATGAAGAAATTGCTTGTGACAAGCAATTTCTTCATTTACCACAATGTTTTCTACCCAAAAAGACAACAAATTTTAAATTTCATTCACTTGAATTTGTCGTCTGCAACATCTTTGAATTTGGATCAGTCTAAATTTTTGCCGTCTGGTAATGGGTTAAAGAGATGGATCAAAATCAAGCACTTTTAAGCACTATTTTTTTGTTTTTAAGCACTTTTCAAGAAAAAGGCTAAAATTTAAGCACTTTTCAAGACTGCAAACCCTGTGAAAAACAAAATCATTTAATGAACCAATTTCGTTAAAACATTTTTCAAACAAGTAGAACATGATGGTCCTTAATCGCTCACCAGAACCTAGATAGAATGAAAGTCCCAATGTTGTCAAGTTCAAGAGCACATGATTTATATTGCGAAATCATTATCCCTCTGAAAACTACATTCATAATCTTGAATGATCAATATTTGTGGCTGTGAAAGTAAAAACAAAGTGGAAGAAAACAACAATTTTGTCTCAGTCCAGGGCACATAACTCTGTTCTGATATAGATGTTCTCATCAACATTATGTCCAAAGTTTTTTTTCATCGGTCAATATTAATTGCTGTTTGAGAGAAAGCAAAGTAGAAAACGGCAATTTTTGTCACTGTCAAGGGCACACAACTCTGGTTTTTCCAGTCTGATCAATCTGACAAATTAAAACATTTACAATCTTATGGTCACTAACATTGTGACCAAGGTTTGTCTTGATTGGTCCATATTTGTATTTGTTAGAGTTGAAATAAAGTCGAAAACGGTAATTTTGTAAAAAATTCAAGGGCCAATAACGCTTGTCTCTCTGGTCAAATCAAGATGAAAATTTAACTCATACAGGATCATATGGTCACCAACATTATGGCCAAGTTTTGTCTTGATTGGTCAAAAAATGTAGATGCAAAAGTGTAAACAAAGTCTACAACAGCAATTTTGTCAAATTCAAGGGTACATAACTCCAGCCTTCCTGCTCCGATTACACTGAACATCAAACTCATCCAAGATCTTATGGTTACCAACATTGGGCCAAGTTTTGTCTTGATCAATATTTGTAGATGCTAGAGTGGTAGCACGGTCAAAACTAGCCATTTTTGAAGTTCAAGGGCACATAACTCCAGACTTCCTAGTCCGCTCTGACCCAATATCAAAGTCATCCGAGAACTTATAGTCATACATGTTTTGACCAAGTTTGGTTAAGATTGGTTCATATTTGTAGATACTAGAGTGGTAACAAAGTCAACACTAGCCATTTTTGATGTTCAAGGGCACATAACTCTGGACTTCCTTGTCAGATCTGACCCAAAATCGAACTCATCCGAGAACTTATGGTCATAGATGTTTTGAAGAGTTTGATTAAGATCGGTCAATATTTCTGGGTGCTAGAGTCACTGGTGGTGAACTCGGACAAAGCGAGGAACATTTTTCATGAACACAAGGTACAGATACTTATGCACTCGAATGGAAGTTACTAAGGTATGTAGATATGATTTATAATACGCACGAAAATATCAGTTTTATCGATCATTATTTCCAAATGGTATAAACGGATTGCAAGTGCACAAAGCGCATATTGAGATCATGTGGGTTGATCTTAATTGCCCGAACGAAATGGTACGAAATCACTGTTTATGGTTATCTATTTGCATTGCAAGTAAACAAAAAAGACATATAAATGTACAAATAAAGGCTGTAAATGGCAGTTTTCGGTGTCATGTCATTGAAAACCATTGTGCGGTTTTTTCGTGACAACGTTACAGCATGTTTGCGATGTTATCTTTTCCAGCTACGGTGTTTTATGAGCACATGTTTGATAAATTAATCGATTGCACTGGACTTAACGGCACATTTAAACATTTATTTGGTAATATCGCACTGATTTGAGCATCATCATCATCATCATCATCATCATCATCATTATTTTTTATCGTTACCTTGGAGTTTCATTGGTAAGATTTTCGTTATGCCTTCTTAAATTTGGTACAGGTGGAGAATAAGCTATTAACCCTATTGCACTCATGCATATTTGGATTTTCTATCTAGCTGTCCTCGTGCGAATTTATCCAATATTAGATAATTACCTGTTTCTATTGGGGGTAGGTGGATTTAAATGTAAATATCTTCATTATTTATTATTGGATTTTAGTAATTTTTTCTTTATTTTGCAGATAAATGATTTCCTTTCTGATGGTCTAAAGAAAATGAAATATTATTCTGATCTTTTTATGTAAAAATGGAAATAAAGGGATGATTTGTTAAAAAATCTCATGTTTCATTGTCTTTTAAACCTATTTCTTTTTGAGTATGTGGATATCAATTAATAATATCTTCACTATAAATGAATAGATTTTAATATTTTTTTCTTTATTTTGCAGGTAAATGAATTTCCTTTCTGGTGGTGTAAAGAAGATGGAAATATTACCCTGATCTTACATGTTAAATATGGAAATAAACGGATGATTTGTTGAAAGTCTCCTATTTATTGTCTGTTTACTAACATTTCTTTCTCTTTACTATTACATATTTTCAAAAACAATATATTCAAATCTGCAAATTTGAACCATAACATAAAACAATAAGCAAAACTTTCAGTGTTAGAAAAAACAAACAAACTCATTGACAGATCCAGGATTTCTTCAAGGTGATTCGAATTCCTCAAAAGGGGGTTTGGAATAGGTAAATTTCAACAAAAATTTATAATTTATTCACTATTATTACTTGAATAAAAATACATCAAAGTGGGGGCTGCCCCTGCCTGCCCCCCCCCTGGATCCACCACTGCATACTCAATGATTAGCTGAAATGTTCCAGTGGGGAAAGGCCCCTTCCCCCTCTAGATCCACCACTGCATAGTCAATGGTAAGTTGAAATTTTTGGGGATCAACCTTCCCCCCCCCCCCCCCCCCCCCCCCCCGATCCGCCACTGCATACTCAATGGTTAGTTGAACACAATTTGTACTTACCCGATTTTAATTCCATGAAATTTTATCCACGAGACACAATATAAATCCAAAACATTTATATGTTTTATTTGGTAAAGGGTATTTTTTATTTTTTTATTCCCACTCATAATGCATTCAATTAATTCTTATTTCATAATCGTATCTGCTGTTTTTACTGTATTGAACAATTTCAATTTGCATAATCAACACAACAATAACAAAACAAAAAGAAAAGAAATAAACTTGGTGTAGAAATTGCAAACTGCCGAAGACGAGAAATATTGTACATCCAGCAGAAATAAAGGTAAATCTTGTTCTAGACAAGCATAGAAAATGCAATTCTTTCCCTTATTATTTTAAAATACGAGATTACCAAACATATAAAATTCAACATGATTGTTTTGGCACTTTGATAATATTGCTCTTACGCGAAGGGTAAATCACATCTGGTCTCGGGAATTGACAATAAATCTCGAGCAGTGTTACGTAATCAAAGCATACGTCACGAGACACCGACCCCTACATCAAAGAAGTAAGGCACGCGGTTGACCCGACACAAGGTCACATTCCATAAAGTTTCCCGCTTTTACCCTTTCACAGGTCAATTTATATGTGCACAGAAATAATTACATATGGATTTATAGAGAAAATCGGTCAGTCTTTTTTATATTTCATATTTTTTGTTCGCCATAAGGGTACCGATAATTACACGTATAGACCGTGAACTTGCTTGATTTATGGTAAATCTTTTTGACAGTTTGCAATAATTCTAATTTAATCTTGTAATTATTTCATAATCAAGTGCATATCATGAATTCATTCCGAATGTGTGGCTTACAATGCATGACCAGTCCCGGAAATTCGGCGATCTTCACAGGCCTTAGATAAGGCCTTTTGTAAACAAAGGAATTTTCCGAGAAATGCAGTATTGCACAAGATACGCATTTCAATCGGAAATATCGCCGATATTTTTGATGGATAATTTAAATTCTAGTGAATCAAAGGATGTTTATTTAATCAATATGTGTTGAAATGTTAGGTTTGTATACCGGAATTTCGGCGATTAATATCGACTGTTCGAATCAAATAGATGCGTGGGGGAAATTACCTCCTCGCTTTTTAAACTGCAATATCTCCGCTAATAATGAAAATTTTCTTAAAATTTTTTCACTAGAAGATACTTTAATTTGTACTTATTCTGTCGGCATTGAATAATTTGCAGTTTAATTGAAAATCAACTTGTAAAAGAACATAAATGGAGCACCTATAAAACGGCCGGTTTTGGCCGGTCTGAGGAAATTATAAAAGGTACGGTTTTGGCCGGTCTGAGTGCAATAGGGTTAAATGAGAACAAGATGGATCTTGATCAGACAGTGCACATGCAAAGTCTGATCTGGATCCATGTTGGTCGCAAAAGCCTGAATGAACGTTTCCAGATCTATACTGTAATGTTTGTCATTACCATTATCACCATTTATTCTAAGGAGGATCCACTGTTTCACACATCCCAGGCCCGTTCGAACAGGGGGACTCTGGAGCCTACCCTACCCCCCCCCCCTCATAGTTGGCAAAAATGCCGAATTTTCATCATTTCACATTTAAAACGTATGGCAAATCTAATTTAGCCCCCCCCCCCCCCCCCCCAAATATTAGACACTGGCCCAGACAGGGCCCATATGGAATTGCTTCCTACGGGCATGCATTCTAAAGTATACTAACGGGTAAAGTTAACTGTGTGCATTTCCTTTTTTATTTACACCTTGACTGCATACGGTACACGAATAAAATTTTACAAATGCACGTTTAATCTTTTACTTTCAATACTTGTCAATGTATTACTATACTTGTTATTACCGTAACAATTCCTGAAAGTGGATAAGGATAAAATTCGCGTTTACAAGACATTTTCGAGTGTGAACACCGTTGGTAATAATACATGCTATATGCAATTGTCCTTAGAAAACAATAGATGCTGTCTAATCCACCGAAGGTAATGTTGTCAATAACATCGTAGCAAGACTATGGGTATCGCAAGACGTCTGAAACGGATGGTCTAATCCGTTAATCAGCCTCTACTGCTGATAGAACTCAACTCAGGAAGCAATCTATCTGTAACGTTTGCCTTTTTCTGTCGATTTCTTAGGTAGTCGTTCCGATAATGGTTGTCTTGTCGGAATGACGTGACGTGTAGACGTTGGATGTGTTGGAATCGTCTCAAAATTGTAGCATGGCAAGTAAATCGAAAACAGTCTAATTAATGGGGTAATTCGACTGTTTTCGATTTACTTGCCATGCTTCAATATCTTGTATTTATTTCGGTATATTTATGAATAATCCTAAAATTGGCGACCATTTGCATTAGACAAGTGGCTACTTTCCTATGACGGGGTATATTTGTGCTACTATAATTAAATCCATTTGTTTCAATATTTTAGATTTCTTAAAGATAAAATGTTAAAAAAGACGTCTCACTACATTTCTCCTGAAACAAAAGTTTACGTTCATGATCTGTTTTCATGACTTTATAACATCGCCGCCAAACAAAACGACGTCGTTCCCGCGTTTTGTGTAATTGACGTTGAAGTGCGTATAGCTTATTGTCATACAACTTCTACTTTTTTCAATTTTCAGTTTAACCTCTTAACAATACAATGTCCAATAGGATATACAAACTAAAAGCAAAATTAAAATTAGCATGTTTTTGTGTATATTATCATACGCATGGGGTATGTTTCCATGGTGATATCTGTAATTTAGGAGGGTGGAAATTTCCTATTTCTATATATTTAATTCTTATACCTATGTATATATATTTTTAAGTTCTGCTTTGAAAGGCCACGCTTATACTTAATGTACAATGACTTTGTAAATATGACAGTCCAAAAAACTTTCAGACAGTTTTCAAGAGAATTTTCGTCGCTATGCATTCCGACTTTTGTATTTTTCCCAATATTATTGTTGACAGATTACGTCAAAATCATTGTTTGGGAAAGGGTTAAAATGTTTCACTCATGGGAAAGGATAATGATACTTTTCCTTTTAAGGCACCTATCAATAGGAAGAACACATGGATAAGAGATATCGGTTATGGCAATCAATTGTGTGCTAAAATAGATTTGGTTACTGTTCTGTTTTTATAAACCGTTGGTATTGGTATAAAATGTCGTAACTCCAGCTTCAAACAAGCTCTAGTTGCGACGTTTTACATTTACATTTACGGAATGCCATCGTTTGTCCGAAATTAATCACTGCTTTCTTGATAAAATTGACCCCTATTCAAAGACGAAGCAATGAAATACATTATGTATTTCCGAAACAGTTTCCCCCAATTAGTAAGGTTTGGAAAAACATTGAATCAAAAGAAGAATAGATCTATACTGAAAATAATTTGGATGCTTTTTTTAAAATATTTTTCTTTCATATTTTCTTATTTAGTACACACATTTTAACTTCTCAACATATAAAATTAATGTATTTTGACATCTAGAGCAGTCGGCTAGACAAATTGGCAGACTGGTAGAAAAACGGACGGACGGGCAAACGAAGCACTATCTATATGGTGGTCCTCACTGAAAGCCTTCTAATTGGGGGCTGCAATACCAGATAGGCCTATTGTTTTGGAAATGATTATTGTATATCTAATTCGTCTTTGAAAAAGAATAAATTTTATCTACTATATATAGACCTAGTGACGTTTTTCCGGACAAACACTAGTGCTTCGTCGGTGTAAATCTAAAACGTCACAAACTCAACTTTATTGAAGCTGTAGTTAAGGGATTTTATAACAACACCTACGATTTATCCATATTTAACCGAAAACCCATTCTATTGTTAGGACAAAAGTCATTGCAATTCGAACAGTCATTGAAAATGTTCACGGTATCATAAATAAACCGTACAAGTCCCCTTCAAAAAACGTTAACTACGATTTTCACATCGGAAAAAAACTTCTACTCCAAGAATTGTAATACCAACTTCAGAATCAGTCAGAGAAATAAAATAACAAAACTAACAATAGCCTCTAAGTGTCTCTCCGATTCGTCCATATTGTTTTCGGCGGATAAACACGTGCAAATCGTTGTGTACATGCTCAAACTAGTAAAACTGGTTTTTAAACGCGCATTTAAACATGAAGTATCTGTACCTTGTGTTCATGAAAAATGTTCCTCGCTTTGTCCGAGTTCACCACCAGTGAGAGTGGTAACACAAAATTGTGAACAGATGGACAGACAGACAGACATATGGACAGACGGATGGCGACGGACAAAAAGCGACCACAATAGCTTGCCTTGAGCACTTCGTGCTCAGGTGAGCTAAAAACTGCCACAAAATGACAAAATGGATGTAATTAAAGATAGGATTTGTGTAAAATATGACAGAAAATATTGAGACAAAAGAAGAAACTGCTGGTTATCAGCAGTTTCTTCTTTTGTTTCAATGTTTTCCCAAATATGTTCTATTAAGGACATCAAAACCAGGTCTTGTTCAGGAAAGGGTTAACACTTTCCCAATAAGAGAATATTTCATTTTCTTATTCCTCTAGCTCTATATTTTTGGTGGTTTTGTCCATACATTTTCTATTTTTATCAACATTGTCCTCTGCAGTTCTCAATTTAACCCTTTTCCCAAACGACAAAAAATTAGGGGGGTCTAAACTGAAAGATGCTGCTAACAACATACTAGATGATAAACATAAGATATGTGTACAATATACCACAGAAAATATTGAGACAAAAGGACAAATTGCTGATTATCAGCAATTTATTCTTTTGTGTCAATGTGTTTTCAAACTATTTCTCCCAGGGACATCAAAACCAGGTCCTGTTTGGGAAAGGGTTAAACAAGTCCAAAACTGTGTGGTTTTGGAAAAGTTAACCAATCAAATTCCAAGAATTTTCTTTGTAAGTTTTATATTTCAGCCATTTTGAATACATGAACATAATCAGAGTGCTATTTAAAGTGACATTTCATAATTTTTTGTCATAAATTTTACTTTTATTTTTATCTGAAAGAGCATATTTCCTTATGAAAATTCTGAACATTTTAAGCCAAAATATTGCGCCGTTTACGAGAAATTTATATTTTTGTGTTAAAATTGAACAAATTGTTGTGGACAACAGTTCGGATTTACATGCAATTTATCGATTATGTCTCAACTTTAAATGCGTGTTTCTCGCTTATTGGCAACAACTTCAAACAAGAGCCATCATAGACGGATTATGCTCCCCGAATAAGTGTTTGTCACAAAACAAGAGCTGTCACTGTAAGATGACAATGCCCCCGACACCGCTTTGATCGTCATAAGGTCAAGGTCATCCAGGGGTCAAGGTCACCAAAGTATGTGCCTACAGAAAGGTAATGTACCAAGGAATGTTGTGGTAAAGTATGAAGCGAATATGTTAAGTAATAAGGAAGTTATGGCCAATGTTAAAGTTTTTGGACGGAATGACGGACAGACAGACAGACAGACGGACAGACAGACGGACGGACGGGTCAAATTTATGATGCCTCCCTATCGGGGGCATAATAATAACTATCATACATTAAGCCCCCTTTTCCCATGACGGATTTTTTGTACACACATTATTTATAAAATATGGTCTAGAACATTTCATTTATCACATAAGCAAAAGATTTCGTTAAATTCTGCCCATTGGATGAAGAGAAATTACAGAAAATCTATTTTTTACATTAAGGCCCCTTTTTCCATGACGCAGCCTCAAATTAAGAAACGGAGAAAAAGGTCCCTAGGGATTATCCAAGGGAGTTCGTGAAGTTTCATTGAATTTGGTCCAAGGGTTGCTGAGATATGGCTGTGGACGGAAGGACGGACGGACGGACACACAGACAGACAGCCAGACGGACGGACGGACAGCATGGCGACTATATGCTCCCCCGAAATTTTTTCGGGGAGCATAAAAACTAATAGTATTTATACTCATTAGAATAACCAATCTTGGCATCAAGACATACTTTAAAAAATTGAAATTGGAATGTAAAGTCCCTTTAAATGTGATATCATAATAGTAAAACAAGCTTTAATGACCTACCAACCGACCAATAAGAGTAAAACAATATACTCCAATTCTCTTCAAGAGGGGCCATTATTATCCGTTGTTTAATAATAACTTACTTGACCGCTGGTTCATCTAAGGTAGCATACAATTGATACAATCTCTTCATTCTTTCTTGTACTGGCAGTGTGTAAGGGACTAGACAAATATTGAACAGTCTTTCAACTAGCAATCTGTACAAACGAGAACATTGAAGAAATTATGAGAATGTGGCCAGTAACATACTTTTTGCATAAGTCTAGACAGAGATCAGTCTGCTATTGAATTTCAGAGCAATAGCATTAATTTGTAGAAACAGAAATTTGACAAACTTGCACTTGAACACTTAACCTTTTCCCAAACAAGACCTGGTTTTGACGTCCATAATAGATAGAGCTTGGGAAAACATTTAGGCAAAAGAAGAAACTGCTGATAACCAGCAGTTTCTCCTTTTGCCTCAATATTTTCTTTACTGTATTTTTACAAAATCCTTCCTTTATCAACACATAATTTGTCATCTGCAGTAGCTTTTAGGTTGGATCACCCTAAAATTTTGTCGCTTGGGAAAGGGTTAAACAAAGTGTTATGCCAACGCTGATGGCTGGTTGTTTAGAATAGCTCCCTACATTCTACGAAGTCACAATAAAAAGTTGTCACCATCATTTTCACCAAATTATAGAAGTTGGAGATCAACTTGATAACAAGAGCCTCTGGGGCATTTTGGAATTGGAATGGTGTCATACAGGAATAGGCAAAAAAGGCCTGTATCATCATTTAACCCATTACTAGACAGCAAAATTTACGACTGGCCCAAATTCAAAAATGTTGCAGACAACAATTTCAGAAGAATGAAATTCACAATTATTTGGTATTCTTGGTTGGAAAACATTGTGAGGAATAAAGAAATTGCTTGTTAAGCAATTTTTTTCATTTAGCACTATCAGGGTGTCCACAGTTTGAGCAAAGCAAAATTCCCTGACTTTTCCGTGACTAAAATCAAATTTCCCTGACTTATGTTTACCGAATTTTGCATGTTAATTTATGAAAATATTGGCATCCTCCACCCCTACAGCCGACCCTGTCCACCTCTAAATTTACTAACTGTAACTGTATTACTTTTCCCTGACTTTTGTTTAATCTGTAAAATTCCCTGACAATTCCCTGACCTTGAAAAAATATGTTTTCCCCTGACTTTTTCCCTGACCGTGGACACCCTGACTATGTTGTCCAAAGCCTTCATCTTGTGAGGTGTCAAAAGGTGCCATTATACAGGAATGGATTTACCCTTTCCCAAACAAGGCCTGGTTTTGACGTCCCTAATAGAAAAGACTTGGGAAAACATTGAGACAAAAGAAGAAAATGCTGATAATCAGCATTTTCTCCTTTTGCCTCAATATTTTCTGTGCATTTCTGTTCACAAATGCAATCTTCATGAACATCCATCTTGTCATTTCTAGTACCTTTCGAATTTGATTAGTCAAAATATTTGCCGTATAGGAAACAGTCAAAATATTTGCCGTTTGGGAAAGGGTTAAGTCATTGGCAATTGGTCATAACAGTTTAGCTGTTGGAAAAATAATTTTACTTACTGCTGGATAAGCCAGAGCCACGTTCTTTAGAGCAAGATTTCTTGAGATTTCTTAAGATGTTTAAGGATAAAGCGCTCTTTTGGGCAAGATTTTTAAGACTATCACTGGGAGCCGCCATTGCTCTATACTTCTTTCGGAACCCCGCGGTAAATTCTGTAGAATCTATATGGGATATAATTGACCGAGTTGTTCCGAATGCTCCATGATTCATAAACCGCGGAGTTCCGAATGCTCCATACTTCATACAAATGACGTCATGATGACGTCATTTGTATGAAGTATGGAACATTCGGAACACCTCGCTTAAAATCTCGGTCTCAAAAACGCTGTATCAAAAACATCTTACGAAATCTTAAAAAATCTCGCTCTAAAGAACGCACCTCAGGATACATGATGTATCCCGGCTTCTGGCCCAGCTTTTTTCTACATGTGGGCCATTAGCCTGTGAGCCAAGGTTTCGAAATTATTCACTGAATATGGCATACCTATCATCTGGATTTTGTTGATAATATGCATGGAAAACCTTGTCTTTGACCCATTTAATTTTGTTGATCTGAGCTAGATCTGTGTTATCCGGAGACATGACTTGCTTGTACAGTTGACCGAGTCCCTGCAAGGCATCTCTACGGATCTTGAACTGAAAAAGAAAAGAATGAATGAAATGCAAGCATTCATCAGAGATATATCAAGGTCTTTACTCCATCAAGTGGATCTACAGCAAATTTACACAAGCCATGATCTGGAAAAAACAAGGCCCTTAATCCTATCCCAAACAAGGCCTGGTTTTGATGCCCCCAACCGGCAAGATTTGAGAAATCATTGGCGCAAAAGAAGAAAATGCTGATAACACTATTTCTCCTTTTTCCTCAATATTTCCTGTGCTATATGGTACATAAATCTTATGTTTATTAATAACAATTTGTTTTGATTGAAAAAGTAGTTAGATTGTTGACAGCAAAGTGAAATCTGATACATACAATAACAAACTTAACCCATTACCAGACTGCAAAATTCTAGAGCGGTTAATATTCAAAGAAGCCACAGAACATGATTTCATTCGAATTAACTTTGAAATATTTTGGTTCTTTTGTTTAGAAATCATTGTGGAAAATGAAGAAATTGCTTGTCACATGCAATATCTTCATTTTCCACAATGTTTTCAAAAGCCTTTACATTTTGAGGCATCTTTACATGGGAATGGGTTAAATGGGGTTTAAAGTGACATTTCAGAATTTTTTGTCCTAAATTTTACTTTTATTTTTATCTGAAAGAGCATATTTCCTTATGAAAATTCTGAAAATTTCGAGCCAAAATATTGCGCCGTTTACGAGAAATTTATATTTTTTGTGTTAAAATTGAACAAATTGTTGTGGACAACAGTTCGGATTTATATGCAATTTATCGATTATGTCTCAACTTTAAATGCGTGTTTCTCGCTTATTGGAAACAACTTAAATCAAAGCCCTGAAGGGCCTGAAAGTCGCTACAACAGAATTATTTGTAAAACAAGATTTGCTTTTCATGATCCTATCAGAGAATGCTTTGAAGTATTGAATGAAATGTATGTATGCCCCCACAAGGGTAAACCTTTAACAATTGAAGAAGTGCAATTGTAGAATTAATTTACATCAAGAATGAAAAGGGAAAATTGGCAATAACTCCACGAACATTATCAGCAGAGTTATATTTTTGTACAATACACTTCTACATAATGACACCATCCACCTTTGAAGTTGCATGAATCTACCTCGCATAATTTTTAGTAATGCTCTTGACAAACAATTCAATATGAAAATCAACAAAGGGCAAAAACCCAAAAATATGATTGACAGAGTATCAATTCTTACCTATGAAGTTTTATGCGATGTAAACAAGACCTAGATCTCCATTTTAAGTACGCAAAATATATTTTGTCAAAATGACGATAAAGTTTATAAACGATGACCGAACTCGTGATTAGATCACATTCTATAGAAACAAATTCTATTTCACGTTGATTATTCGGTGATCAATGATAAGAAATTTAATCGCAGAAACGTCGACTGAATCGACGGACGCTCGACAATTTAATTTGAATGGTAATTCATGCAGATTTTATGATGTAACGTAGAAAATTATACATCTAGGTTTAGTAGGTTTTTGTTTTTGGTCGGCAAGCGATAACGTCATGATGATACGAAGAAAATGATACCTGTTAGTCTATTTTCCAAACCAAAAATTCACCGGTAATAATCCAACTAACATATTTTGAAACAGTTTCCGAAATAACTGAGCAGATGTTGGCGGTGTTTTTGAAGTCACTATTCCAGCCCAGATTGAGTAGACGCTACGTCATCAAGACGTCATATTGTTTTTTTAACAAAAGGGATCCATCCGACTGTATCACGTGCTTATTCATTTGAGAAGCATGTCAATCAACTAGTAAGTCAATGGATGGGCGGGGACAATTCTCTTTTTCAACCAATCTGTATTTACAAGCATTGCTTCATAAAAGATCTAGAACTTAAAGGGCAATCGTCAGAAAAGAAGCTTTACCCCGAGTCTCTCCCTTAACCCATTACCACACAATGACTCTTTTTGACTCCCTACCATACAATGGCTTTGGAAAACATTGTGGAAAATGAAGAAATTGCTTGTGACAAGCAATCTCTTCATTTACCACAATATTTTCTACAATAAAAGAATAAAAAAGTTATATTTCATTCACTTCAAAATTTCGTCTGCAGCACCTTTGAATTTGGGACAGCCTAAAATTTTGCCGTCTGGTAATGGGTTAATCGGTCACCCTTTAGTGAATATTTATTAGAGTGTTGACCTCTACATTTTTAAATTTTAGAGTAGATAGATTTAAGAGACAGTTTAATTTCATAAAGAGTTTTCAAAAGAAGAAAGAAATTCAAAGGGTAGACTATTTAGTGAAAAGAAAATTTCTTGCAGATGTAGATCTACATGACTCGTGCTTATACTTGCTACTCTCTTAAAACAAAGTACATTACCTCTTATGAAATTATATGTAATTAGTAATGTATTTTGATGATCTTAATCAATAGACATCGGCTTTGGAGAGTAATACTTGCCGACGTTCGTATATTTAACCTCTCTCTTAGTCTCTTAAATCCTTTCACAAACAAGACTTGATTTCGACGACAATCATGGGAACAAAAAGATTGGAAAACATTGAAAAGAAGAAATTGTCGATAACTAGCCATTTCTCCGTTCCCCCGAGATACTTTCCATGATGTAATTCAATCGTTTTTTAAGAAGTTATGTCGTATGCATGCAACAGCTTTCAAAATGGAGTAGTCTAAAAAATATTTCTGTTTTGGGGTAAACAAAATGACGAAAATTGAACATGAATGTAAATATCCATGAATTACACTTTGGGTCTAACGATTATCCATACATACACAAGAATCAAAACGTGTGGGCTGAAATATTTATTCTGATCTGAAACGAAGGTAAGGTTTTAGCTGCGATCTTTCGGGGGAACCGTATGATCATGCAAAATGCCCGTGACTTGCAAAGCTGCTTTTGTGCCGTCTATGATCGCCTACCGGTCGCGAGATTCAACCCTGCAAATCAACAATTTCATTTCCGTAAATCCGGTGACGGAAAACTCTTTGTTTAACCCCTTCCCAAACAAGACCTGGTTTTGACGTCCCTAATAGAACAGGCTTGGGAAAACATTGAAACAAAAGAAGAAACTGCTGATAACCAGCAGTTTCTCCTTTTGTCTCAATATTTTCTGTGCCATATTTGACACAAATCCTGCCTTTATTATCATCAATTTTGTTGTCTGCAGCAGCTTTCAAATTGGATCATCCTAAAATTTTGTCGTTTGGGACAGGGTTAAAGTAATCGTCGGATATGCACATCTTGCATATTTCGGGATCGTCAACATCACGGAACCAGCCGAGTAGTTAAGTCTCGTTTCTTTGATGTGGTCCCGTAGGTTTTCCCATTGATAAGCTGGCCAGGTGTGTAATAAAATGTTTTTTTTTTTTTTCTGGTCTTCCCGGTATTGACCCGGTATTTGGTCCTTGTCGAGTTGAAGGGCCTTGAAGCGAATCCCGATCCTACTTACAACATAGCCACTTGCCCGTAACTCCAAAATCCAATCATTCTGATCATTTTTCTGTGGCTCATAGGGACTGATCCGAATAACCCTCCATTTCTGCAATTTTGGACCATCACAGATCTTTGTCTTGTTTTTTCGCCAGTCTCTCACTAGCTTTTCACTGATGCCGAAGTCACTTTCAGCCGCACAGTTTTTCGAATTTTCGGCAAATTTGACCACACGATTTTTTAAGCTATTGTCATCACCAAGTAATTGCAGATTAAAACAATATGCAGTTACGAGGTTTTCGAAGAAAAGTGACGACTGTTTGTTGTGTACAATTATGTCGTGTGTTAATTTAGGGCATATTGATTGCGAGATTACACGCTTGAAATGGCAGAACGATGCATATCAAGCAAGACACCTTGTTAAAATGGAATTTATTATAAAAAGAATCAAGCAAATGAGTATTCCGTCGTTGTCGTATGTTTATTGTCGCCGAGTCATAAAGTCGATGTCTATTGCACTATCTAAGGGAA
This sequence comes from Fragum sueziense, assembly GCA_963680895.1. Taxonomy (NCBI): domain Eukaryota; kingdom Metazoa; phylum Mollusca; class Bivalvia; order Cardiida; family Cardiidae; genus Fragum; species Fragum sueziense. The sequence goes on from OY804596.1 coordinate 32,597,013, forward strand.
GTAACTCTTTCATGAAAACTGTCTAATTTAAACCTGATTATTTCCCTTAGACCAATATACCTCAGAAAACGGAATTATTGCGCGCGATATTTTTTCTCCGCCAAAAAAATAGTTCTACATAAAACGTATAATTTCCTCGTTCAACAATGATTATTTGGCATGTCAGTTTAGAAATTGTAGAAAGTCGAATTTCAATATTAAATCAAAGTGTGGACAAGAAATCAGAGATCTACTTTGTCTCAAAACAGAAATACAGAAGAAGTTAAGAGGTCCGTCTTTGACCTTATTTGACCTGTCCAGAAAAACTCGTACGGCAACAGTAAGTCGCAGCGCGAGCGCTAAGCGACTTAAAAAACCAATAGTATTTATACTCATTAGAATAACCAATCTTGGCATCAAGACATACTTTAAAAATTTGAAATTGGAATGAGATGTCCCTTTAATGCTGTACTAAACAAGAGCCATCATAGACGTGTTATGCTCCCCTAATAAGTGTATGTTTCCCAAAGCCTTTACATAATGCGTCGTCAAAAGGCATCATTATGCAGCAATGGGTTATTTCTACTAAAGACAAGTCCAACCTTTCTATCCCTCGTTCTCTCTTTTAGAACATCTAGCATGTCTTCTGTCATGAGATCAAAGTTCCGCTTGGCGATCATCAGTAGGGTGTTGACAACTTCAAACCTAACAGTTTCTTCTGCATCATGCTGCCTTGACTTTACTTGTTCTAAAATTCAAGAAGAACTAGATGTGTTTGTGAAACATGAATGCCCCCAAAATGGCTATTTTCCTAAAATGTTAAGTTTTTGTGTAAAGGGTTCATAAGGGTGAAATGATGACCTTGAGGAAGGTCATATTGCACAAAACAGATAGATATCATTAAAAGAAGGTTACATACCAAATTTGTGCTTTGTATGTTGAATACTTTTGGAGAAAAGGCAAATATTAAGTTTGTTAAGTTTTCGGACAGACAGACAGGCGGACACAAGTAAAACAATATGCCCACGAGGGCCCCGATCTTTTGAAACAGGGGCATAAAAAAAAAGTATCATTATTTTCCTTTTATTAAGGTAAAAACCTGTATATTATACAAAAACGCTAAAACTAAACCCGCTGTCTGTTTATTGATCCACTCACAAAAATTAAGAGGAACAAGAGTGCCATGGTCACAATATACGCCGCTCCAGAGACTAAGTTTTAAGGGGGCATAACTCAGGCAAAAATCAATGAACCATAAAATCCTTCCTTCATGCACATCTACCAATTGAGGTGATAACATTGACCAAGTTTCAAGAAGATCCAGCCAGAAACTTAGGAGGAGTTGCGTTGACAAGAAAAGTGGACGGACGTACGGACGGACGGATGGACAGACAGACGGAGAAGATGACGCCAATATACGTCCGCCTCCGGCGGCGTATAAAAACAAAAATATATAATTTATTTTTAAATCAAACTCAATATTGTGCATACCCATTTGAATCTCCTCTAGAAGCTGTAGTTCTACAGTTTTCGAAGAAGAGGGATATCATAATCCGGAGTGTTCCCTCAACTTTTTCTAGAGAGGGTCATTATGTCCCCCTAGTCTTCAAATTAGGAGATCATGCCTATTGTAACATTGTTTCTTCATGTACCAGGCTCCAAGCTGATAATTTCTTGAGGGTCATTTAACCCTTTCCCACACAACAAGATATTAGGGTAATCAAATTTGAAAGATGCTCCAGACGACAAAATGGATGTTGATAAAGATAATTTTTGTGTATGATTAAGCTCAGAAAATATTGAGACAAAAGGAGAAACTGCTGTTTCTTCTTTTGTTTCAATGTTTTCCCAAGTCTTTCTTATTAGGGACTTCAAAACTAGGTCTTGTTTGGGAAAGGGTTAAGTTAAAATGGCATCAAAATGCACACTTTTATGCGCAATGAAAACACTGATAACTTCACTTACCCACAACATCTTTAACCAGGTCTGGATGATGTAAAACGAACGCTTGTGCTGACTGTACACATACTGTTCTAACTGTAATACTTATATCATTAAATCTGTGGAGAAAAGAAGAAGTACAAATCATCAGCTCCATTCTTAAACACCATCTAAGCAGTAGTAATGACATTTTTTCTTAACCCTTTCCCAAAGAAGACTTAGTTTTGACGTATTAACCTTTTGACTACCTATAGCAATGGAAATTTCCGTCGCATTATGTGCTCTATGTATACCATACAAGGTGTCTTGCTGCCGCCACAGTTATACTACTCATAAAGAATACGGGTATATTTCAAGACTATGATCGATATATGCATGTACATTGTTTACAATAATCTCATTTTATTATATAGATAGGTGAAATCAAACATTTTCATGATCTATATCTGTCAGTAAATCAGAATTCAGAATTCAAGCGTAAATCTGGCAAACTGAAAACCTGATCCGATCACTACGACAAAGCACTTACCTTCCAAGATAGCATGTCCATAATGGCTTGTTCAGCTCGGCCAGGTTTGAGTTACTGTCCGCAAACATCTTAGACAAAATCTTTGTGACTGCTTTCCTCTCGTTCTCTTCATTGCTCTGTCCAAATATTTCAACATGATATATCTATATTATCCTTCTATAATTATGATAACATACATTTCATTACATACTTTGTTATTTCAATTCCAAATTCTATGTTGTGGGTATTCATTGGAATCGTCTCCATGAGACAATTACGATAAGTACCCACAACATAGGGTTTGATGAAAAATAAATGAAATATTGCATTTTCAAAACATTTTACTCCCTTTTATCTTAAGCTCTGATCAGAATAATCTTGGTAACTTTGTTGGTTTACTTGTAGTCACTTCTGCCATGCTGCATAAAAATATTGGTACATGTATCTGTTAAAAGTGGAAAAAGTTTTTAGTGAACTGCGAACATGGTATGAAATGGCAAGCTATATTCCTTAGTGTCACCAGATGAGAAATTTCAAATTCTAGCACTTCTAAAATTTATTTCTTTTTAAAACCAATTATCAAACAGCAAAATGTTGACTATTCAAAATTCAAAGGTGTTGCAGACAAAAATTTCAAGTGAACATAATCAAATGTTTTGGGTCTTTTTGTGTAGAAAAACTCATAGGAAATAAAGAAATTGCATGTCAAAAGTAATTTCTTCATTTTCCACAATGTTTTCCAAAGCATTTATCTTTTGCGGAGTCAAAAGAATCAATGTGTGTTAATGAATTACGACTCTTAAAATGGTATTTTTACCAGAAATGAACACACAACAATATGAGAAATGCGAAGACAAGCTTCTGTTACTGATAACTGCCCAAGTAATTTTCAGACATTTTGCCACAGTGACATTTCAATATTTACATACTTTTATATGCTCTCAAATGCATTGGTCGCGTGATCTACTGATTCTCACCAAAAAATATAGACCATACCCATCCATGCTAATCAGAATTGATATGCAAAAATGACAAGATGACGGGCATGTGCGTCTCTATAATAACATGTTTTCATAGGTTAAAATGTTGTACATATATACATCGCTTTATGTCACTACCACTGTAAAATGAAATTACCTTTAACTTGAACTCCAATTGTGGTAGAACAGCAAGTAAGACAGACGGACAGATGGTGTTCAACTCGTAGATCAGGTCATACAAGTGTTCTGACAACTCACTCTCAGACGTCTTCCCAAGCATTAACGTGTTGTTGAAAAACTGTAAACAAATATTTCATTCATTGAATGGGGTTTAATTAATGCGGTACACATGTACAGCCTCATTTGAAAGAAAAGCATCGGACGGTGTGGATATATTTTGATGTAAAATCAAAATTGGTCAAGTTTGATCAAGATTGCTTAACTTTTGTGGATGCTAGAGTGTAAACACCCAAATGTTGACGGACGGACGGATGGACAGACAGATGGATGCCAGACAAAAAGTGACCACAATAACTCACCTCGAGCACTTCATGCTCAGGTGAGCTAAAAACAATTCTAATCAAATGCTTATTACAGTTTATGAGACCCCATCTTTAAACTGTCTTAAGGGGGAATGCTCCAGTTTCCTAATTTTTTTCCCAATAATAGAATTTATTCATATTTTGTATGTTGAAATTACATGTTATTACCAATTGAAAAATAAAATAAAAATGGGTGGTCAGCGATCTTGTTTGAATTTTATTGGCATTCGTATCACATAACCCTACATCGAAAAAATGCACAATTTCTTGCACCTGTCCAAGGTCACTAAAATGCTAAAAAAAAGCTGTATATTCATCGTTTAGTCCCGAAAACGGATTTAAAGTAACGTCTTACATTTAATAAGAACAGAAAACCCAAAATATGTGCTATCATAAATGCGCAAATGTATAAAACAGCATGCTCACGTTTTCGGTTAGATCAACGAAGCTGGAGTGTTTTATGTCAAAATTTGCATATTTTTGGAAATATTTCAAGTTCTACATAATAGAATTTGATAAAACTCTCTCATTGTATTAAGCAACATGTCCTGGTAATAATTCAAAAAGAAAATGTATAGGTCAGCGCACTTATTAGTGAATTATGGCAATTTTTATCAGCTACACATGAATAAAATGACGCAAAACAGTGGTAACTGCATACACACTTGCGACTGTCTTGCTCTAAATATTCGATTTCCATCTTTAGAAAATCAGTTTCGCATGATAAATACACTTTTACCGTCGAAAATGGTAATTTGTAATGATGTGTTTTAATATTATTGAAAATCTGGTAGCGAAACATATTGGTACGAAACATTTAAATTAATACAGTAAAGTCCGAGTGTTCCGAAAAACTGGAGCATTCCCCCTTAAGGTAAAAATATTGTAGTTGGATATCAAACCAAAAGAATATGGCTGTTGCTTAGCTAGCTATCATTTAACCCCTTCTCAAACAACAAAATTTTAGGGTGGTCCCATTTCAAAGATGTTGTAGACAATAATGTAAGGTGAAATAAATTTAGTCATTTTCCGTTTATCTTTTTGGGTAGAAAATATCGTAGGAAATGAAGAAATTGCTTGTAATTAGAATTTTTTCATTTTCCAAAATGTTTTTCAAAGCCATTATTATTGTAGGGCTTAAAAAGACGTCATTGTGTGGGAATGGGTTAATTTACACACTTACTGCTTGAACAAATTGTTCTATTGCATTGGATGTTCTCATCAATAGCTCCTTGGCAAGACTGTATGCCTGTCTGTTTTGAGTCTGAAAATAAAATCTATCAATATAGGAGCCTGTATCAGGTTTTAATCCTTTCCTAAACAAATTTTTAAACTGCTCAAAATCAAAAGGGGCTGCAGACAGCAAAATTAAAATAGTAATCTATAGCATATCAGTCAAAAGGAGAAAATGCTGGTTATTATAAAACATTTTCCTCCTCTGTCAATAACAGTGATATTAAATCTAATATATCAGGTTCTTGACCCTTGCCATGCTGTTCTTGAAATTACTTGGGTTACTTGGGCAGATAACACAGAACAAGATCATCCTGCACATGCACACACTCAAACCTTATTCTTTACTAACCTGCTTCTTCTTCAAACATTTCTGCACAACAAAAACACTGAACAATTAACAACAAGCATTCTGAAGTATTGCAAAACAATACCAAGTCCCCTACCGGCTTTATATATGTGTTTAGAAAAAGAAGCCCAAAAAATTTCTAAGTCCAGCATCCGTATCTTCCCAAAAAATCACTGGACCGGAAAGAAACTCAACCTTGTTCTGTAACTTATCAATGCGGGTCTACATACCAAAAATCAGCTCAATAGCTGCAAGCATTAAGAAAAACAGTCTGGAAAACTGTGATTTCCCAGAAATTTTCTAAGTCCAGCATCTGTATCTTCCCCAAAAATCACCGGAGCAGAACAAAACTCAAACTGATTCTGTATCTCATCAATATGTGTTCAATTTCCGAAAATCAGCTCAATACCTGCAAGCGTTTAGAAAAAAAGTCTGGAAAACTGTAATTTCCTAGAAATTTTCTAAGTCCAGCATCCATATCTTCCCAAAAAATCACTGGACCAGAACGAAACTCAAACTTGTTCTGTAACTCATCAATGCGGGTCTACATACCAAAAATCAGCTCAATAGCTGCCAGCATTGAGAAAAAAAGTCTGGAAAACTGTTATTTCCCAGTAATTTTCTAAGTCCAGCATCTGTATCTTCCCCAAAAATCACCGGAGCAGAACAAAACTCAAACTGATTCTGTATCTCATCAATATGTGTTCAATTTCCGAAAATCAGCTCAATACCTGCAAGCGTTTAGAAAAAAAGTCTGGAAAACTGTAATTTCCTAGAAATTTTCTAAGTCCAGCATCCATATCTTCCCAAAAAATCACTGGACCAGAACGAAACTCAAACTTGTTCTGTAACTCATCAATGCGGGTCTACATACCAAAAATCAGCTCAATAGCTGCCAGCATTGAGAAAAAAAGTCTGGAAAACTGTTATTTCCCAGTAATTTTCTAAGTCCAGCATCCATATCTTCCTCAAAAATCACTGGACCGGAACGAAACTCAAACTTGTTCTGTAACTCATCAATGCGGGTCTACATACCAAAAATCAGCTCAATAGCTGCCAGCATTGAGAAAAAAAGTCTGGAAAACTGTAATTTCCTAGAAATTTTCTAAGTCCAGCATCCATATCTTCCCCAAAAATCACTGGACCAGAACGAAACTCAAACTTGTTCTGTAACTCATCAATGCGGGTCTACATACCAGAAGTCAGCTCAATAGCTGCCAGCATAAAGAAAAAAAGTCTGGAAAACTGTTATTTCCCAGTAATTTTCTAAGTCCAGCATCCATATCTTCCTCAAAAATCACTGGACCAGAACGAAACTCAAACTTGTTCTGTAACTCATCAATGTGGGTCTACATACCAAAAATCAGCTCAATAGCTACCCCTGTTTAGAAAAAGTCTGGAAAACTAATTCACCAGACTGACGGACAGATGGACGGACAGACAGACAGACAGAAGGACGGATGGACGGACGGACGGACTGACTGACGGACAGAGTGCAAACCTAAAGTCCCCTTCGGCTTCGCCGGTAGGGGACTAATAAGCCCTCTAACTACCAGAGACCTGGAAGAAGGTCATGGCCCAAAATTCTTGTAAATCAGTAAAGTAAAAAGTTAGCTAGAGGCTAGAGCCCTTATCTTTAATTAACCCATCACCAAACTGAAGACTTTAGCCTGTTCGAATATCAAAGAAGTTGCAGACGACAAATTCAGGTGAATGAAACAACATATTTTGGTATTTCTGAGTAGAAAACAGTGCGGGATATGAAGATATTGCTTGTCACAAGCAATTTCTTCATTTTCGACAATGTTTTCCAAAGCCTTTCTCCTGTGAGATGTCAAAAGGCATCGCTATTTGGGGATAGGTTAATCAACTGCCTTGTTTTCTTTACCTTGTGTGGTTCCACTATATTGAGAAGCAGGATGTCCAACAGTTCCTGTGAAACATTGTCTGCCTCCGTCAATAATGGTGACATCATATCTAACATGAAGTTCTTCACTTTGGCTGTGTGTTTCTCACTGAAAGTGGTAAAAGTATATTATCCCATTACCAAACGGCAATTTTTTAGACTAGTCCAAAATCAAAGATGATGCAGACGACTATTTCAAGTGAATGAAATTTTGAATTTTTTAGTCTTATTACATAGAAAACATTGTGGTAAATGAAGAAATTGCTTGTCACAAGCAATTTCTTCATTTTCCACGATGTTTTCCAAAGCCATTAGCTTGTGGGGAGTCAAAAGGAGTCAGTGTGTGGTAATGGGTTATAAGAGATAAATGACGCTTTTACAATAGAAGCTTGGCTACTTGAAAAAGGCATGAAAACTTTTTGAATTGCGAAAATATCAATTATTGTTTCTCAGGCACTATGTTTTTTGTACTAAATGGAATTGCTTGTCAATGACAATTCAAACAATCACCCACAACATGTGGTTAAAATGTGAAACATAATATTCCTTTACCACTCCCTACATTTGTTGGTCTAAAAAAAATTTTTTTTCAAATCTGATATTGAAACAGTTATCAGCATCTTCTTTGTTTTCAAATTGTTCTTGAAAAACTAATAGCTGAAAGTCATGGAAAATGAAAACACCCTTTTTTCTTGTGACACAAAAATCTAACAAAATTTCACTTACTTGATTATAGAGAACATGAGTTTAAACAGACTGCAGAAGATTTCTTGATTGTCGTCCAGTTCTATACAAATGTTGAAACTTTTCACCCATGCCAAGTTCTGTAAAGAAAATTTAGACAAAGTGCTTGAATAATCACTCGGATTTTCTAGCATTCATAGAGCTGTATTCTGGGTGGAAAACAAATCCACCAAATTCAAAAGAAAATTTCCATGACATGTAACTAAACAATGATTTCAATCATGTGTTTGTTTTTACCTATTCATGGCCTCTAAGAATGGATGGTTGCATAATTCATAACTCTCCTTTTCCATATTTTCCTTTAGATATGGAACCATCCGAAAGTCACAAAATTCAATAGGAATTTTCTTCTTCACTGGAAAAAACAGCAGTAAATTATTTCAACCTTTTATACGAGGGTTGTTTGATAAATTTGCGGAATTTGTTTCTCATTCTTTTATTTCGTGTTCAAAAATAATGAAATTACACACTACTATAGAAAATCATGTCATACATTTGGGAGTAAAACGGCAATAATATTTTTCCACTCTAATGCACTTTTTTCTGTCTCCATAGCAACCGATAAACGCGACGTTGCCTTTGGTCAGTTTTAAAATAATTTCGTTCGTGAAAATCGTGTCTGAGCACCACAACAATGTGCGCTAGGACCATGGAAATTTTGCTTGCGTATGTTTGACATTGTTTAGTCATTTTCTGAAAAATTTCCATTTTTATTTCAAAAGTTGACATGTAAACAGTGTTTTCAAGATCATGTCGTAAGCAAATCGTCGAAGAAAACTGACGTCATCTGATGACCTGGTGGCGCACCGTCGAGATGTTTTATGTTTGTTTAGAGTTATCGCCTGCAGACACAAAGAGAAATGGGCAAGTCGAAAAATGTGTCGATATGTGGATAAGCATTTGCATTGACGTGGCATGGATGGTTAAAGACGGACAAACATCGGTACATGGCGATGACTGTCCAAGGAGCCATTCAGTTAGTCAGGGTACAAGTGCCTGTGAAAGACAGCTTGTCAGGGCGGATAGGTGCTTGACTGTACGGAATATTGCAGTGAAGTTGTCTCTTTATAACTGATTAAGTCGTTTATCATAATTTTACAGGAGTTGAATAATTATGGTAAAGGTTTCCGGTAGTTTGCCTTCTCGTCTTCTACGAGACGACGGCCCGAAGAATCATGTTCAGTCTTCTAACTATTCTTGAGATTTTCTGATGCGGTATGAGTCTGGTTGCGACAAATCATTGGACGAAATTGTAACGACTGGCGAAATGCGGCTTCGTTACCATGATCCCAAAACAAAGAAAGAAATATATGTATGTAAAACGCTAGGCACACCCCCTACCTGGACAGTACGGATCTAATATCATAGTTATTTGGCCAGCATGTCGAAACTTCCGACTAACTAAAGAAAATCGCTAGTTTATTATGTGTCATTCATCAGTGACTGGGTTAAGGAAATATTTAATTGTTCAAACACATAAACAGGAACTCCAAAGGTGTCATGTCGTTGGAGACAATATTGAAATACTCAACGGGTCTCTTAATTATTATCTTCACAGACCTGACGTCAATTACGACGGTGTGACGTTACGTGACGCTCTGGCTGAAGGCAACCGGCAAGACATGGCCTTATTTAATGGTTTCTGTAGAAATCATTTGCGAACGTATCATTTTGATATTTTGCACACTTAATAACGAATAGTTAAGATTTATCAAGAAACAGATTTAATTGTGATATTCAATCACGAATTTGAATTACGGAATAATTCCGCGAATTTATCAAACAACCCTCGTACATAGAACATGACATGCTCAGTTGAGGTAAAATTCACTTCGATGTATTGTTTGCACAAAATGAGCATCAAAATCTACAACCATCAAGCAATTATAGAATTTAACCCATTACCAGACAGCAAAATTTTAGACTGGTCCAAATTCAAAGATTTTGCAGACAATTTCAAGTGAATGAAATTTTATATTTTTGGCATTTATGTTTAGAAAATATTGTGGAAAAATGAAGAAATTGCGTATCACAAGCAATTTCTTCATTTACCACAAAGTTTTCCAAAGCCTTCATCTTGTAGGACGTCAAAAGGTGTCAATTAACCCCTTCCCTAACAAGACCTGGTATTGACATCCCTAATAAAATAGGCTTGGCAAAATATTGAGGCAAAAGAAGAAAGTGCTAATAATCAGAGCTTTCTCCTTTTGCCTCAATATTTTCTGTGCCAAATGTATAATCATACATGAATCCCTTCTTTGGAAATATCCATTTTGTCATCTGCAGCGAATATATAATAGAGATCCACCCAACAATTTTGTCTTTTGGGAAATGGCTAAACCACAATGCAGGATTCAGACTTCCTGAAATTCATCAGTCCTTCGGACATGTGACAATTTTTTAGCTCTCTGTCAGTCAGACAGCCCTGCAGGTGTCATTTACTCATTTTAGGCCAAACCAACAACAAATTGATAGTTTATAAAGGATTTTTTCTTTCCACCTAGGATTTCTTACCAATTAATTGTTACTCTACTATTTCTGGCATCATTTGTTTTTGTTTTAATTGATTTGGTCCTTCGGTCCGACAGATTCTTTAACCCTTTACCAAACGTCAAAATTTTAGCCTTGTCTAAATTCAAAGATTTTGGAGACGACAATTTTATGTAAATAGAAATTAAATGTTTGGGTCTTTTAGAGTAGAAAACATTGTGGTAAATGAAGAAATTGCTTGTCACAAGCAATTTCTTCATTTCCACATTGTTTTCCCAAACCATTATCTTTTAAGGAGTCAAAAGAAGTCACTGTGTGGTAATGGGTTAACGGATTGTCAAATTTTCAGACCTTGTCAGACCGAATGACTGACACTTTTTCTCAACTTTCGGGAAGTCTGGATTCACTCACCTCCAACAGATAGAAGTATCTTTTAAAAGTGGGAGAATTGGGATCTTCCAAACCTCGTAACTGCTTGATCAGAAACATGAAAATATCCTGCAATAGAATTAATTTGTTTATGTGAGCTATCCCCACCTTTCAAGCAATGTGATCACTGGTCAGAGTATTATTGGCATTTAGAATTAACCCTAAGTTTAATTGTTGAAATTCTGGAGCAATTCATAATACATTTCAAGAAATGTGTCAGCATTAAGAATCTGCCCTACGATAAAGTTTCGTAAAATGCTTTAAATTTATATAATACCAGTAACCTACAATTTAAATGAAACAAATCTCACCAAATGATTTATAAATGTAAAGCATTTATATTGTAGTAGTAGTTGTATATATATTTTACATTCAAAATTAAACTAGAATCCTTACAGTTGTTTTGATAGACCAAAACATCTGTACTGATTCTCGTTTAATTTTGATCGTACATTTTGAAAGTACAATAACTTATTATTGTGTCAACTACTCAAAAACACATTAGAATCAAATAATACATTACCTTGAGATGAGCAGCATCTCTGTACGGGGCCTCAGGAGCAAAAATCCTGAACAAATCTGCAATACAACACGCCACCAACAGTCTCACATCTTTGTTATTGTGCTCCAGGAAGAAATCGGAGGCCAGATGAAGAGCAAGACCTGTGTATTGTTCATTATCATCCTGTCCCATATCTTGAAAGGCCCTCGCGATAAGCTGAAATGGAGTTTGAGTTTGAGTTTATTCGGGTTTTACGCCTTTTTCAACTGCCAGGGTAATAACGCGGTGGCTGGAGCACCTACCAATGGATTCCTGTTGTTTCTCAAACCAGTACTACCACAACACCCTTACCGAGCCTCCAGCTGCTCCCCCACTTAGGTTAACGATTTCAAACCCATTGGTGGGTGACAATTTTGTCAGAAAGGGTATTTGCCGATGCCAGGTATCGAACCCAGGACCTCTCGAATGAGAGGCAGATGCGGTACCAACTGCGCTTATGCCACGGCTTGAGCTGAAATAGAACAACATTCAACAACAAGGGATAATTATGGGCCAGAACATTGGGCCATTGGCTCTTTTTTTTTAATCAGAGATGGCCCGTTATATTCCAACCTAGCGGCCAAAAGGGCCCACATGTATTCTTGAATGCCGAAATATACACCTTTTCCTTAGTAAAATATTGAACCATAAACTTGTGCAATCTTTTGCTACTTCAGTCCAAATTCATTCAAATTGACTAAACAAGAAATTTCACAAGAAGGCGTATGAAAAGGAATGCCAAAGCTAGGCAGGTTCAACGGTTTTCTTTGCTGGGAAAGGGTTTTAACCCATTACCAAACGACAAAATTTTAGACTGGTCCGAATTCAAAGATTCTGCAGACGACAATTTCAAGTGAAAGGAATTCTTAATTTTTAGGTCTTTTTGGATGGAAAACATCGTGGGAAATGAAGAAATTGCTTGTCACAAGCAATTTCTTCATTTTCCACGATGTTTGCCTAAGCCATCATTTTGTGCGGAGTCAAAAAGAGTCATTGTGTGGTAATGGGTTAACCCTTAACCAAATGACAACATTTTAGGGAGGAACAATTTGAACGCTGCTGCAGACAACAAAATGAATGTGGATACAGATAAGATTTGCATGCGATAGAACTACGAAAATATTGAGACACAAGAAGAAAATGCTGATTTTCAGCATTTTCTTCTTTTGTCTCAAAGTTTTCCCAAGCTTTACCTAATAGGGACATCAAAACCAGAGGTGCATTCTTAAGAGCGAGATTTTCTTAAGATTTCTTACAATGTTTTAGATAAAGCGATCTTAAGACATAGTGTACTGTTCATTATCATCCTGTCCCATATCTTGACAGGCCCTCGCAATAAGCTGAAAATCAACATTGTTGAACAACAACTAGACAGAATTGTTGAAGGCAGAGCTTTTCATCCTTCTATAACAGAGGCCGATTTTCGGTGGCTTCCCAATTGGAAAATGGCTTCTTTTTTCCCAATTTCAAAGTAAGAATTTCCCAATTATCAAAACCAAAATTCCCAAAATTTGAAAATAAATAATGATTATTTGCCTACTGGCTATTCTAGTATCAAAGAAGCAGAGTGTGTTCCATTATTCAGTTATTCTGATTATAAAGAGTTAAAAAAATATATTTTTAATTGTATATTTGTTCTCCTCTGTCATTACATTTTTTTCCCAATTTGACCAAAATCCCGCTAAAATTTCCCAAAATGACTGACCAGGGCCCCTTCCCAATTTTTGGAAGAAAAGCCCTGGAAGGAGAAAGGGGAATATTCTACAGTCCCTTTAATAACCCTTTCCCAACAGTCCCTTTAGTAACCCTTTCCCAAACAACACAATTTTAGGGCGGTTCAATTTAAAAGCTGCTGTAGACAAAAAAAATATTGATATAAAGAAAGGGATTTGAGTACAATTTAGCACAGAAAATATTGAGACAAAATGAGAAACTGCTGTTATCAGCAGTTTCTTCTTTTGTCTCAATATTTTCCCAAGATTTCTCTTGTAGAGACACGGCAAAACCAGGTCTTGTTTGGGAAAGGGTTAACCCATGCAATATTTACATAAGAAGCAGGAGGATGATACCAAAATAAAAATTCCCGGCCTGCGCCTCTTGATAAAACCCCTATTCTGTACATAAATCATATCTTTGTTAACATCCATAAGTCATCTGCAGCAGATTCTGAATTGGATTACCCAAGTATTATGTTAGTTTTTTTTAATGATACATGACTTGAGTCAGTCTTCCTCCTAACAACTTACAAGTTCATCTTCCCACAGTTCTTCAAAGTCCATTTATATAATACATCACAGAAAATTTTGAGGCAAAAGGAGAAAATGCTGATTATAAGCATTTTCTTAATTTGTCTCAATCTTTTCCCAGGCTTTTCTCTACTATAGATGCAAAAACCAGGCAGGTTTTTTATTTGGGAAAGGGTTTAAGGTAGTCCACTCCCATAAATGAGATTCGTGCGATGTCAGAATTATTGTGGGGACATTGAAAACAGACATGGGGTCGATTACTTGGAAAAGTAATCGATTAAATTAATGATTAATGGACCCTTGATTATTAATCAATTAAATTACTTTCACTGAAATATGCCTCAGTAATTGATTATTAATCATTAATTTGGGGGTAAGTATCGATTATTAATCATTAATCATGGATAAAAGCTTTCATGTAATAAAAAATGAGCAAATAGCATTTCATGGTCTTCAAAATGTTTTGAAACACACCAGTTTCGTTAAAGATGTTCAATATTTGTAAACAGACACCTTCATTCAAGATGAATGTCATGCTGAAAAGATCTTTACCACATGTTTTGGTGAGGAGAATTGAATAGTTCTGTATGATAAAGTTAATGATAGTTTAGATATTGAAGTTTGTTATTAATATTATATCTTAATTAAGTTTCCTGAATGCTATCCAGTCTTTCGGATGAGACATGAAGCAGAGGTCCCGTCTCCATATGACCCTAGCAGTTGAGTGGGACGTAAAACTACATTAAATTTAAATCTTATTTATAAGTGAAAATGGAATTCATGTATATCAGACCATGCTGAAGCCATTGGACCAATGATTGGACCATGGTGATTTTCTTCATAAAGAAATGCTTGATAAAGGCATTTTTTCTTTTGCATTAAGGTTATCTGAAAACTTTCATATTAAGAATTACTAATTTTCAAACTTATAATGGAAAGGGTTTATGAAAGAGAACAGATACTTATCATCAAATTTATATATACCCAGTATTAGCTTATGGGGCAGTTACACATGACAATCGGTGATAGATCGGTTGTTTGTTTTATCCAGGTAAGGACGGAACCGACCAAAACCGATATACAACCGACGTCTCCGATTGGCAGACGATTTGTCACTCACCACAAACTATTTGGAAAAGATGAGTTTCGTCGGTGAAAACTAACCGATCGAGATTTTTAAACTGTTTAAAATTCTCGATCGGTGAAAATTTCAAACGAATAAGCTATTGACAAGCTATTTATAACCGATATCACCGATCGGTCAGTGATAAGCAACCGATTAACAAATATCTATTAGCGATGGGAAAAGATGAGGTATTTTCCAGCCGAGTATCCATTCTTTATAAATACAATACATTTTATTGTAGAAAAAGGCCACCGGCCCAAGATACAACATTTTGTACAACAGTACAACAAACAGATACATTATAATCAACTGTCCCTTAACGACAATCAATCTTCTCTATCAGTTTCATTATATAAATTGTTGTAATTTTAACAGTTGTAGGATTAGTATTTCCCAATAAGCTGTTGAAAGCTGCTCGATCCCTACGACCATTATACCAACTATATAAATAATTAAGCCTCGTGTCTTTAAATTGTTCACACTCAAAGAATGCATGATATTCATCTTCTGTTTAAACAATGTCGCTTGATACAAAACAATGTATGCAAATTCTATCCTCTCTATTTAAACCAAAATTCTTCCCAGTTCAATGTTTAATTTATGATTAGAACAACGGAAACGCGCTAATGCTTTTCTGTGCTTAAACGGCATGTCAAACATTAAATATTTTTCAGGCTCTAAATCAGATTAGAAATGCTTGTAGGTGTCACATCGTGTAGAATTGTTAATGTCGTTGTGCCAGTCTTGTCTCGCGCAGTCCGTCACTCATTGTTTAAAAATACGTAAAAAAATGATTTTCGTCCCCTATATCTTGTGCGATCCAAACGTATCTAAAGCCATACCTAAACAAAATATTTTTTACTTTGGTTGCCCATGTATATCTATTTGTTTCATCAAATGACTTAATCATTTTATAACAATATAAAGCATTTCTATTGTTCGGCATACGCAGTAAATGACACCAAAATTGAATACATTTCATGTAAGATAATATACGAGCGTATAACATACATCGGAAGACGCCCACAATCGCCAAGAATCATACTACAATGTATTATTACTTGTAGAATTAATACCCATAAACTATCTGCAAAATTCTAATTGCGCTTTTTCCGTAGCTTCGCTATAGGTTGTACCCCAAATTTCAGCCCCGAAAGTTAGAATAGGAGCTATCATGTTGTCAAACAATTAAAAGCATCAGAATGCGAAAAATAACCGAATGACTTTTGGAGCTGTCTTATAGAATGAAATGCTTTTTGCCCTTGTTTTGCAAGCTGAGTTTGTGCTGCAGTCAAAGTACAAAGATTATCGTTAACGAATATATAAAAATTTTAACTGAAAAATTATTACAGG
Source organism: Fragum sueziense (assembly GCA_963680895.1). NCBI lineage: Eukaryota > Metazoa > Mollusca > Bivalvia > Cardiida > Cardiidae > Fragum > Fragum sueziense. The sequence goes on from OY804596.1 coordinate 32,613,380, forward strand.
TCCTTTTGGTGTCTTAGATTTCAAAATGGCGCATTATGGGGATTCTACCTCAGATAGTTTTGGAACGCACTGATGTCACACTCTCTGAGTTCGGCTAGGATAGTGCTGTATTGCCCAAACTAAAGCCTTTTTTTGGCGTTAGCCATTGCTTCGTCCACCATCTTCTTTGTCTCCTGTGGCGGCGACCATTTCCGCCATGGGGCCCAAGTGAATGCCATGTCCGAGGTTTAAGAAAGCTTGCTGTTGCAACAATAGACCAAACAGCTGGATTGCCCTTCCAACATTCATTATATCATACACTGAACTAAAATCTATCGGTTTTCATCGCTTATGTATCATTTTAATGAAAAAAACCGATGGCAGTCTGCGGAACAATCACCGACATCACCGATCTTTGACCGGTGAACACATACGGATCACCGGTTGTATCCGATGGAAAGCGATAGACCTCTGGTCGAACACCGATCAATCACCGACTGCCCGATTGACAACCGTTGTAAAAGCGACAACAGCCGATGGTAAATTAAGCAAATAAGCGATCATCACCGACCAAGCTCCTACTGGCCAGCTATTTGTCGCCTACGGACAACCGATCTACGTTGTATTTTACCGATCAATAAGCCATTTATCGCCGATACCCTGTTACACATAAAGTCTGAAATGCTGACACCGATGACAACCGATCACATGAGAGAAATAATTCGCCGATTTAGGACCGATTTAAGTCTTATCGTATGTGTAACTGGGGTGTTAATCTAGTAATTCAAATCACCAAATATTATTCTATTTTTGCCCAAAGTTAGTACCTTTAGTACTTTGCTTTACTTTTTTTCAATGAATTATGCCTGTAGACAATAAAAGAAAACAATTCTTTATATCAACACATGTATTTTTTCTTAATAATGAATCATTAAATTATTACATGTACATTTGTCATTTAGTTTTACATGTTCATGAGAAGATTTTATTACGTGAGAAGATTTTATTACGTTTGTGGTGAACGGACGTGTTTTTTCGCCTCTCGAAATATATGGATTTAAATTGGATTTATTGTGCAAAGTTGGATATATTTGAGTGAAAAATTTATATCGACGTGTTGGTTGTGAAAAGAAGATTCGGTATATGAAAGTTGTTTTATGAAAGGATTGAGAGATAACGAGAAATGATGAGTTTATATGAAAACAAAAGAAAAATTTGAATTGAAATCACGATGAGAACTCGTCATAGTAACAAGGATTTTACAGCCCAAGGATAGAGATCGATTATCGGATTAGTTCGAAAGAATATCTCTTAACGGTCGACGTAGTTCGGAAACGCTCGGGAACGCTCGCACGTTCACGGACAATCACGATCATCGACACGATGATTACCGAAGTAGATTTTTTGTATTCCTCAAATGAAACTATCTTAAATGATAGCAATTCAAGCTATTCAATCTTAAACCTAGACAATAATAAATTAGAGTCATATGACAGTGAACAAACATACGTTAAAACTGTATCGCCCCCGCCTTTTGTTACACCAGAAATTACTTCTACATGTGAGCCGCAAGTTCGATTCGACATCGATGGAAATCTTCAATGCGGTCAGAACGTCTCTACGGCTAAAAGTGTAGATGAAGCTTTGTACAATTTACCGAAAGATGAATATATAAAAACACTCCTTCAATTGTTTGAGAGAAATGAAGATAGCATAGCACGTTACAGAGCAAAACTGGCAGAAAAGGCCCGCGCTTGTGAAAACCCACCGCTTGGGCTACTAAAAGAGAGAAGGAAATCCCTGAAAGGTTCCATAGCTCAAAAATATGCTCAGGATTGCTTTATGCTTAACCAATTTATAAGTGGTAACACACCGGATATAAATAACCTGTTCAAAAGTCAACAAAACCAAAACAATGATACCATTATGTGCTCACAAGCAAGCGACACGAATGCAAACGAGATCGCGCTAATCAAGAGCTCCATGTCGGAAATGCAAACTGAAATACATTCGCTAAAAGCAGAATCGAAACAAATGAAAAGTCACTTAACCAAAGTCACAAACGACCTAGGAAACGAACTACAAAACATGAAGAAGGAGCTTGACTCCTGTACGCGCATTCTTGAGAATCGTATACTTAAGTATAGAACGGCCCCAATAACGCTATCAACAGGAGTCGAAGAGCTCGTCAACAAACTGCAAAAACTGGAGTCTAGTAGAAACAGCATGCAGCTAGAAATTAATGAAATGACAGAGAGTATTAGAGATAATTCGAGAAATATTACAGAAGTAATGGATATAGATACCCAAACAAAGAATTCAGCAAAACTAAACGCTAAAGACATTAACGATCGAATTGAAATAATCGAAAACCAAGCCTCTGAGGAAAAAAGGTCCCGCGAAAACATAAACAAGACGTTGGATAACAAGGTAAAAAACATTGAAGCAAGATTAAAGCAAAATCCAAGCAAAGAACAATTTGAGGCAGGCTTCCACTCACTGTCAAATGTTATAGCGTCGAAATTTGATAGGATAAGCAATGACTTAAAGGACTGCCTCGAAAATATGACAAAAAGCATATCTGGACTAGGAATAAACCGAGAGTCTCCAGAAAATACGCTGCAAAGAGAACAATTCTCAGTACAAAGAAGAGACAGAACAAGAATAGATCAGCATCAAATTCGTACTGAAAACTTCGAAAACGTAGTTACAGTGCAGAGTACAAATGACGATCAATTAAAGGGAGGTAATAATGAACATGTATCGAACATACAAGTAATTACTAATCGACAACCTGCTCCGTACATAGACAATTACCCGCCTCACATCCACAACACAAATAGTGATCTGCCAAATCAAAATGTGATTGAAGAAAACACTCCTGGCAACAGGTTTACGGGAGTGCTACGGAAAAAGGCTAAACCTTACTTGGTTACTGGTATCAGTTTAGACAGCAACGAAGGCGGCCTGGCTGATTTCCTCACAAGCCTAGGTGTGATTTACAAAACGGCAAAATTTGTAACAACTCGAAGAACAGACTGTCGATCAGCGCAGATTGTGATCAACGAGGATCACACCGATATAGTGGAAGACAAGAACACGTGGCCTGTCGGCATATTTTGTCGGCCCTGGATCAACCGAACAGAGTACCGACAACGGTACGCATCCCGTAATATAGAACAATTTTAACACTGGGGGATAGTTATATAAGACTTATGAGTTGGAATGCCACTGGCATATGGTCAGGTGTACCCTATTTAAACAAGGAACTAGACAACCGAGAAATTACAATATGTGGGATCTCAGAACACTGGCTGTTAGATAATAGCAAAAATATGATGAACACAATAAATGAACAATATGATGCCCATGTTATCACATGTAAAGATATACGGACTCATAATGGAAGACAATATGGGCGCGGTGGGGTCGCCTTACTTTGGCGGAAATCTATCAGTAACGCAGTCCAAATTATAGAGACAAATAGTGATCGTATTGCTGCCATAAAAGTCGTCATGAGAAAATCTAACATGTATGTTATCCAAGTGTATTTACCCTGCTCGAATGAGTTGCTTGACGCATATAAAGCTGAAATTGACACACTGAATGACCTCTTATCTAGTTTTGAAAAAGATGCGCATATTATTATAATGGGAGATTTTAACTCTAGCATATCCGAGAATATGGCGCAATCAACTCGAAGCAGCTATGTTCTTAACTTAATTCGAGCTCATTATCTCCGTACACTGACTGGAAGTAATATGTGCACAGGAAGCAGATACTCGTTTATTCCTGGGATCAATGCAAGACCGAGTCTTATAGACCATTTCGTTGTTAGTGAACACATGAAACACTATATTCGATTTTGCCACATCGCTGACGACGCACCATTAAACGTATCAAGACACCTCCCCCTTTTCCTGTACGTACAATGTGATCAGTTCTACGATTACTCACATTTGAGCGCATCCCAGGCTACGCGTATAAACTTTAGATGGACGTCACTACCCGACGTTCAACGTTACGAGCAAACGCTTACGTCATACCTTGATAAACATACATTCAATTTTGACAATATAGATGAAACATATGACGATATTGTGTCATTTCTAATAAGCGCATCACAGTGCACATTGAAACAGAAAACATTTAAAAAATATCTGAAGCCATATTGGTATAAATCAGTTAAACATTGTTATAGCAAAATGAAACACCAAAGAAGACTGTGGATAGTAAATGGCCGACCAGAACAAGGTGAACTATATAAAAAGTACAAAAGTGCTAAAACGTCGTTTCGACACAGCATGCGTAAAGCAGCCCATGAATATGAAAATGAAGAGAGTGAAAAGTTGGATAAATTAGCGGAAATGGATCAAAACGCATTTTGGAAAGCAGTAAACAGTAAAAAGACCCAAAGACAACACGTTCCAGAAATGAAATTTGAACAAGAGACTCTTAGAGATCCAGAGAAAATTCTTCAAGGCTGGGGAAAATACTTTTCAGCTCTGTATGCGCCTTCAACAGATAGCTCCTTTGACGAAAGCTTTCGCGAAAGTGTTGAATCCAAATTAAAGCAATATTTGGCAAATGATCAGGTTGAAAGCAACTCTTTCATAATTACTCAAGATGTGACATTCTGTGAAATTAATGACATTATTAACTCTATGCCAAACGGAAAAGCCGCGTCACAGGACAACGTCACATATGAACATATTAAATATGGTGGACAAAAAATTGTCAGTTGCCTAGCCAAGCTATTCAACTCTATCCTTCATAAAGAACTTATCCCAACTAAATTCAAGGAGAGCTTAACTGTTACACTTCATAAAGGAAATGGGAAGTCAAAATCCGATCCAAACAACTATAGAGCTATTTCTCTGCTACCCGTTATATCAAAGATATTCGAGAAAATATTGTTACAACGTTTGGACAAAACTGAGTTAAGACAACAACTGCAACCTTTGCAATACGGATTTCAGCGCGGAAAATCATGCAAAATGACGTCATTTATTCTCCAAGAAGCAGCTAACTACTGCCATGAAAGACAAAGTGTTCTCTACTCATGTTTTCTCGATACAATGAAAGCATTTGATCGGACATGGATCAATGGTGTCATGTATAAACTGTTTCATTTAGGTGTAAAAGGAAAAGGCTTAAGGATACTTCACAAAATGATGCATGGCTGCACTGGTCGAGTATTAATGTACGGACATCTATCCGAGCCCTACAACATATTACAAGGCACCCGACAAGGTAGTATATTGTCACCTTTGTACTACTCCATCTACATCGACGACTTGATAAAAGAACTGTCAAATTCAAACTTCGGATTCAGGCTGAACACCCTTACGTTAAGTGCACCTACTCAAGCTGACGACATGGTACTTTTATCACTAAGTAGAAATGGCATGAATGAACTATTGAAAATATGTGCCGCATATTCGAAAAAGTGGAGATACTCATACAATGCCAGTAAATGCGCAGTTATGCCTCTTAACAAAAAGACTTATCCCGGTAATATAAAGATAAAATTAGACAATACCGAGCTAAACGAAGTGACAGAATACAAACACTTAGGCGTAATTCAATGTTCATCGCGACGTAAACCAGCAAATGTCGATACAATTAGACAGGTAGCTAGAGGAACACTATTCAGTTTTGTGAATACGGGGATCAGCCCAAAAACTACAAATCCGATCACGTTAGCCAAATTATACACATCGGTCGTGATACCAAGAGCGTTTTTCGGGTGTGAACTATGGAACAATTTAAACCAAACCGATTTAAGACATCTAGAAAGCACCCACCACTTTTGTCTTAAGTATATTCAAGGTCTCCCAAAGCGCACAAGATCAGACATGGCTAAAGGACTGTTAGGATTTACATCAATCGAGGCATACATAGACCTACAAAAACTGTATTTTCTCGGCTCAATCTGTCGTTTAAACGCGAGTGATATAGCCTATAAACTGCTCATAACAAGAATATTTCAGTTCAAAAATAGACTAACCGTGCAAAACACCGGATTTGTAAAAGACATCATGTACATTTTAAACAAATACGATCTTTCGGCGTATCTCACAGAATTCCTAAATAAGACAATCTTTCCCTCCAAATTAGTGTGGAAACGGATATGCAAATCATCAGTACTTAAGTACGAAGAGATAAAATGGCGTGAAAGACTAAACAATGGTGATGATTTTGGACGTTTTGCCGTAATCCATCAGACACTGGTACCAGCGACTTACTGGTACGTCGCTCTGAAAGACCCGCCCTTCTTACCAGTGATGAAAACAATTGCAAGACTTTGTTGTGTTCCCCGATCAGAAACTGCAATATGTATTAGATGTGACAGTGAAATAGATAATATGCTGAGTCATTTAATTTATGACTGTAGAAATGACAATATTTTGATGACAAAACACAGATATTTCAGATTTTTGCAAACGATGTTTTCAGTAGCACTACGTAGATTTATAGAGGAAAATGACCGTGAAGGAATGATAAGGTATTTGCTGGGAGCCATGGACGAAAATTTATTTCGTTACGTGGATCGTGACAGATACCTTGATTTCCTTAAAATTAATGCACAATTCCTAGTTGAAATAACAAAACTTTAAAAAATCTGAACATACTTACATGTACAATCGAGATTGTGACTCGTTGAGAAATGTTGTCCCCTTTCGATTTCGCTGAGGACAAATATCTCAAAGCGATTCACACTCTACCAAAATCAAATTATAAGTAGGCCTATCAATCGATAATGGTGTGATTAACCCAATTGTAAATATTGCCTGATTTTAACGCACAGAAAAAAAAAGAAAAAAAGAAAGAAAGAAAAAACCGTTTAGGAGAATGTTTATAGAAAGTGAGAAATTGCTGACGACCAGCGATTCACCATTTTCTATAAATATTGTCGAGCTATAAATATTTATATACATATTTGTCGTCTGCAAAACCAATCTAAAGTTTGCTGTTTGGGAATAATATTTGTGTTGTAAATTCAGTTAATAACTTTATGTTTGACTTATATGTGTACATATTTTCTCTCTATCATTATATTTTCTGTCCCCTCTCTCTCTATTTGTCTGTATGTCTGTCTATTTCTGTCTTGCTATCTGCGTCACTGTCTTTTATGTCTATCTATAGTCTCTTAATCTGTCCCTCTCGCTCACCACGTTCTTTTCTCATTGTGTGCATACATGTTACTGTGTTGTTTTTTTCTCTTATTATCACTAAATGTTTGTCATATTGTAAATCTCCAGAAAATGGGGGAAATAAAGGTAAATAATAATAAAAAGTATAATTGCATCTCAAGGAAAAATTTACAAATGAAATAAAATTTTGGTTTGTTCAGCATTTTCCAACTAATATAAATTTTCAGTTCCATGGCAACTCCACAAAATGTGTGAAATTTCAATGACAGGTATAAGAATAACACTATGTGGCCTTTGGGTATAGACTGCTTTGTATAGGTGTGAACAGGTAAAAGGTGTAACCTACAGGTGCATCTTACTTTGTTCAAGATCATTTATACTTCCAAAATAATCAAAAAGTAATCATAAAATAATCATGATTAATGCCATTTTTTCCCCAGTAATTGATTAAATTATTAATCAAATAATCAGAAAAAACTAATTATGATTATTGACTTTTGTTAACCCATTACCACACATCGACGCCTTTTGACTCCCTCACAAGAAAAGGCTTGGGAAAACATTGTTGAAAATGAAGAAATTGCTTGTGACAAGCAATTTCTCCATTTTTCACAATGTTTTCCAACCAAAAATGGAAGTAGTTTTTAAATTTCATCAACTTGAAATTGTCGTCTGCAACATCATTCAAATTGGAACAGTCCAAAATTTGACGTCTGGTAATGGGTTAATCGATTAATAATCGATTAAATTACTGATTATGATTACCCCATGTCTGATTGAAAATATCCGACAGTGGAACTTTAAACCACCGAATGTTCACAACCGCGCCAGAAAAAGTTTGCATGCGTAATGATTATTTGATACCTCTCAAAAAATCTGATGTTTTATGAATCTCAAATTGGCCACATTACTTGTATTGTTCCTTAATCTTGTATAAATAAATACCTTGAGTCTTCTAACGAGTTCATCTTTCCCAAGTTCTTCAGTGGCCTCTTTACATCCAGGTGGATAATTGATGGGAACAGATTTAGAGGTGCCTCTAGCAATGATACTCATTCTGTCACATCACTGAAATAATGCAAATATTTTGTTTTACTTTAAATGCTGTAACAGTAATGAATTTAACCCTTTTACCCAAATGAACAAGATGTGTTGGTGAAACACAAATGCCCCCGAAATGGCCATTTTTAATTTCATAAAATGTTAAGTTTTCATAGAGTAAAGGGTTGATAAGCAGGGTCCAAGAAATCCAATCGTCCGCTCGTATTTATGAGTAAATATTGGAGAGGACGAGTGAAAAAATGAGTCATGTTTGTCCTGCAGGACGAGTAGAAAATTAAGTAGATTTGTTGATTATCTAAAATCAGTCCAATGAGGAAAAATTGGGTTGGGGCTAGAATTAATCGAGATTGGCAAGTCAGAATCTACACCGTAGTATACTAGGCTAATCCATACACATCGGCGCCATTTGCAATCTTTTTATTAATCATGATAATACAAATCATATTTTCCATTCACGCAAAATTGTACGTGAAACACGCATATTTGAAAAAAATAACGTACAAATTTACGGTCCCGTACCTGATTTCACGCACAAAAATTTGGATCAGCATCTTCAGGTGCCAGTTATTAATAGATAGATCTAGATCTATATCAAACAATCCCGAAAGTGAAACTAAACAAGGAAACTAGAGTAAATCTGTGTTACTCATATGCGATGACTTGAGCAAGATCAAAAACGCCGCAAACACAGTCAATTGATGACGTAGTCATTCCAGTTTCTATATAATCACATGATGTTTCCACACCCAAATAAGGTTACGTTTTACTATGATTTGTTTACAAAATTCGCGAGTGCCAGAAATCGCGGGAAAATGGGATGAACCAATGAAAACAAAATGCTATCTACAAAGTAAATACACTGCAGAGCTTCAGATTGACAGTGGGCCCGGGCCATTTGACACACTATTTGCAAATATGGCCCATCACTTTTCAACTCCAGGGGCCAAGCGGCCCAAGCTTTTACAAATTTTTAATATCACTATGTTTATTTTCATTGCTATGGCTCATCATTTCCAAAAATGACCCATCAATTTCCATGCCATGGGTCATTTCGACCCACCACTCTTCAAATAAATCTGAAGCTCTGCACTGACGTTAGATGGGTTTAACACCGACGCGTTATCTCTTTCTGTCATGCCGCTTCGCGATTACACAAAGGAATTCTGTCAGTTCGTTGTACCTATTAAACTGGTGTGTTTACTCAATCACTTAGACAGCCAATCCATCTTTCGAATTGAATAAAAAGTAAGCATTGACAGTAATGTTAATCGGTGATTGAGTTATGGTGAAAGATGGAGTCAAGTCTGAGCTACATTTGATTTTTTAGTACATATTTTTTGACCCACCTTTTTGAAAATTGTCGCCTTTCTCGCCTATGGCTTTTGAAGTGGCGATCCCCAGCGCAAGCCCTGTCTGTCATTTATTACCGAGGAAACAAAACAAATATGCAATTTTTAGTGTACTTTGATATAATTTTTGGAAACTACCGAAGATTCCCGAAAAACCGATATTTCCAAATCGTACCACGATATGTATCGTCGGCGAATGATCGGAATATACCGATAACACCGCACAACACTATTTATGAGCATACATCGCAAATTACACATATTTCATTCTTTTATTGGTTTTTACCCCTATTTTTTGTTCCATACCCCCATTTTTCAATGACAGTGCGTGCAAAACCCCTAAATTAAATTCCAAGTGGAAACACTGCAAATGTGTGAGATCAATGTTCTAAACCTTTCATTGAGATCTATTAAAGCTGTTTTTTGGTAGAGACCGATTGCAAAAAAAGTGCCGACTTATATGGAGTACTTGAGTCATTTTGGTACTTTGATGAACAAGAGCTGTCCACAGACAGCGCGCTCAACTTTTGAGCGCTTTGATAGTATTGAAAAAACTTTAACCTTTGTTGCAACGCCAACGCCGACGCCCGGGTGACAGTATAAGCTCTCATTTTCTTCGAAATGTCGAGCTAAAAATGAGGACTTCTGTTACTTGATTAAATGGCCGCTGTCCAACCTTTTCTTCATTTTTATATAGGACAGTGGACAAGAGTATTTCTTGTAAGTTGTTAAAATTCCTGAACCCAAGTACCTATGATGGAAAGTGGCGAGTAACCTAACTTTGTCTATTATTTATTATTTTTCTAAAATCATGTTTGTTTTAACTCATTTTGTTTTACTTTTAGCCCATACTACACTTACCCAGCCCGTGTTGGCTACCTGTGAATTGATCCAGCAAGCCAGAAATCAGCAGTCCAACAAGCCCCATGATCTTCCATCTACTTGGCATATAAATCATGCCGATAATATAGGATAATGAATTTATGTTGTACTACATCAGGGTTCAACATTAACTTTTATTATCACTAGACCAGTGGTCTAGTTGCTCATAATTTTTACTAGACCAAAAGTGAAGTCAGCTAGACCAAAAGAATAAGGACATATTGTTCGCTGAGTTACGGAAACGGCCGAGTTGAGACGAATGACATGACCTAGTTCAAATAGATGTGCATACTTGATTAATACCGATCTGTAAGCTAGGAAGCTAAATAAATCGACAAACTGAGTGACAAATTTTAATTCCAGGCCTAAATGCGTAATATGGGTCAAAACCAGGCTCGAAATCGGACAGGCATAAATCAAATAACAACCCTTCTCGTCTAATTTCGCTTTCTATCGCGACTGCGCATGTCTGTTGACTACTAAATTTCCTGTTCCGATCTATCATTTGGTGAGTTACGGAAACGGCCCAGATAAGACAAATGAAAATGACATGATTCAAATTGCTGTGCACGGTCGATCAACACCGATATGTAAGCTAGGAAGTTAAATAAATCGACAAACTGGGTTAGAAAGTTTAATACCCGGCCCAAACGCTTGCAATGTGTCGAAAATCGGGTCAAAATTGGACAGACCGACCCTTCTAGCCTAGTTTTGCTTTCTATCGCGACTGCACGTGTCTGTTTTCAACTAGATTTCCTGTTTATTGAAATTCTACTTTCACTTTGTTCTCGCCGATTACTTGCGACTTTAATGGACATGGACTATCGTCATTTGTGATCAGGCAAGACTGAAGCAATGAATGGAAAATTTATGTGAATTGAATTTTAATCATCAAGATTTTTTCACTAGACCAGTCGGGCAAGCTTGACGTGGATTTTACTAGCCCGAACGGACAATTTACTAGACAATGTCATTCAGACGTGCCTTAATGTCGAACCCTGTACATGCACAGTTTCTAATGTTTTCAATCCTTGTTTCAGATTCACGATCATTGTGATTTCGTGAGAAATTAAACGAAGCTCACTGAGACAAAAAGACTTTTAGTCTTATTTATGATCGTAAGCCGCTATTACGTTTTCAGTGTTAAAAGGCTTGAAGGCCTGTCAGTAACACTCGGAAGAGGGGTCGACAGTATACTCTTGTCTGGTGGATTCATGGGTCTTAATTTTTCAAACGGTGCATGCGCATTACTTCAGCGTGTCATGAATTTTTTTAATGAAGATAATATCATAAAAACTTGTTTAACAATAAGAAAAAGTAAAAAACCGGCAAAACCGACAAACTTTGTAACATTACCTCGAATTGGGTCAATGTCACCAGATCTGGATCATTCGGAAGCTTCCTGTCAGATTCGTGGTACCGTATCTAGGTCAAACTGCAAATACTAGGGCCCCAAAGGGGTAATTACATGGGACTTTCTCCAACAACTTTATTCACTTATTTCAAGTATTTTATTCGGCGTATTTGTTCATTTTATTCCAAGTTCATTATTTTAGCCATGCTTTTTTAGTGTAAGCACCCCTGATCTTTAAATGTTCTATAAATGACATTATGAGTTATCTTTATCGTGTTTGAAATCAACAGGATAAAAATTCCCCTATTGCGCCCCGCCCAAGCCAGTATTTATTTTTAGTTTTGGGGGAAGGGGGACAGGGCCCATAGGTGGGGGAAAATTTGCGCATGAACGCCCAAAAAGGGGAAATTTCAATACATGCTTTTACTCTCAAATACAGTTTTATAAATGCATTTAATTGCTTGTATATCATAATGGGACCTTCAAACAGCCATTAGAACTGCCAGAGATGCCTAGAATCTAAATATGATTTGGATTTTTCTTTGCAACAAAAAATCTAGTTCCCAGGCTGTCAACCAGGTCTTCTAAAAAATATAGGAGTTTTAATAGGAATATTTTTCAAGAAAAATAGGAGCTTATAGCCAATTTTGAGTTAAAATATAGGAGTTTTTTAAGTATTTTTTTTTTTTTCATCTCAAACACTTACAAGGACTGTCACACTTTTTTGAAAGTGGCACAACACTAATATGCTGATTCAAACAAGCACAAAAGGTACAAATGTGGGAGAGCAAACAAGAGACAATATCTCTGAACAGGGGGGTTTGGGGGTCCTCCCCCAAGAAAATTTTGTAAATCCAGATGTCTGTTGAAGCTATTAGGATGCCTTTTGGGCCCATTTTTGGCTTTAAATCTCATTACTTATAAACACATATTCAGCCAAAAAGATCTTAAAGCCATGGCCTTTATACTAACAGTTCTTACCCAGTCTAGTTTGTATATTTTAATGTCTTTGAGTTCAATCTAAACAAGAGAGTCAAGATGGCCCTATATCGCACACCTTAGAGAACACTTGAGTTCACATAGTTCACATAGTTTGTAGAGGCCTAATGCATTCAGCATAAGCTTTCGCTTCTAAATTGGCCCATTTGTTGATGTTTTCCCGTATTGAATGGTGGCACACTGCACAACAACGCGACTTCCGGTTGCTTTTGTCACAGATCACTACTTCACTTTTTTACACAACTTTTTCACCATGGTCACACACATATTTACATTAATTTTCACTTTGAACTTAGACTGATTATCTACATTTACATTTTTTGCCCAATCAAAGTGCAAGTGACAAAATTTTGTAAGAAAACTTTTAAAACCATTTTAGAAATATAGGCCTTGCCTCAAATTCCTAAACACTGATACAGCTCATCTCCTCTCCAATGTTAAAAAACTTTATTAAAAAAACATCTTATTTACATTACATTTCCTAGTTTCCCTAATTCAAGTCACCTTAATCCCTATTGTCAATTTGTTTTTATCTGTAGCAGACAGGTCTGAATTTACATGGATTTTTCCATGATTTATTTAACTCAGCCTTAAACTTATTTAATGTTCTGGCCTGAACCACATTATTAGGAAGACTATTCCATAAGTTTACTACTCTATTTCCAAAGAATAATTTTCTGTTTTCTGTTCTACTATGATGTTTGTATAATTTTTGACTATTTCCACGTGTAGTTGTATTTTCCCTTAAATTTAGCAGATTGTTATTTGTTATGTCTATCTTATTCAGTATCTTATAAACTTGTATCAGATCCGCCCTATGTCGTCTATATTCTAGGCTAGGTAATCCTAACATGTTTAATCTTTCACTATAATTATAACCTTTCAGGGATTTTACCATTCGTGTGGCCCTTCTTTGAACATTTTCAATTTCAATTGCATTTTTCTTATACTTTGGTACCCAAACTACCGAGGCATATTCTAAATGGGGCCTAACGATAGATTTGTAAAGATGAAGGAACATTTCTTTATTCATAAACTTGAATGTTTTATTGATAATTGCAAGGTTTCTATTTGCTATATTTATTTTAGTGCTAATATGCTTTTGGAAATTTAGTTTTTCATCAAAAATTACACCTAAATCTTTTTCTTCTTTGATGTTTTCTAATTTGGATATGTCACCTTTACTGTCTTTCATGAAATACTCAGTTGCCTCACTATTGCCAATATGCAGTGATTTACATTTTTTGACATTAAAGACCATTTCCCACTGATTTGTCCACTGACATGCATTAAAAATATTATCTTGTAAGATATTTTCATCTGCTGCTTCTGATAATGAGCGATATAGCTTAGTATCATCCGCAAACAACTTGGTGGAGCAGGTTATAATTTCTGGAAGGTCATTAATAAAGATTAGGAATAATGTTGGTCCTAGGACACTCCCCTGTGGTACCCCGCTTGTAACACTTAGTAGGGTTGATTCAGCACCATTTATTACTACCTTTTGTTTTCGGTTACTGAGAAAATTCTTTATCCATAAGTAGACTTTGCCCTGGATACCAAGACTCCACACTTTTTTTAGAAGACGCTTGTGGGGTACCTTGTCAAAAGCTGCCTTGAAATCCAGGTATACAATGTCAATGTCGAGGTTTTCATCAAGCTTCCTAGTCCATTCCTCAAGACAGTCTAATAGTTGGGTTATGCATGATCTTCCTTTTCTAAATCCATACTGTTCATTGCTTATAAGATTATTCTGTTCAAGGTGGTCGACTATTTCATTTCGCACTATTCTCTCCATGATTCTACAGCATATTGGTGTCACACTTATTGGTCTATAATTATCCGGTCTGCACCTGGATCCAGCTTTGTGTATTGGTGTTACATTGGCTATTTTCCATTGGTCTGGTAGAATTCCCTGATTTAATGATTTTCGAAAGATGCTGGTTAGGTGTTTGGTTATCTCAGAATTACATTCTACAATTAATTGAGGCTTAGAGGAGATTGTTACACTATGTCAGATACCTCCTGCCTCATCCAAGACCAACAACTTCCAGACAACTTTCGATGCAGGAAAACACAAACAATTTCGGTAGAGAGTAATGATGTCATGATACATACTCAAATTCAAATTAAGGATGTCTGACAAAGGATTTGTCAGAAGATTGTACAAGATTTCTCTCTTTCTCCATATGTAATCAATTATGAATATTGCACAGCATAGGACCAATTTTCATTGTACTACAAAACGTTCAAGAATTTTGATTATATAAGGCCATAAGACTATTCAACACACCAAATTTCAAAGTGGTAGGTCAAACATATATGCATTAGAAGATTGTTGAAGATTTGCTCCTTTGTCTCTATATGAAATATATTTCACAGCACATGACCCTATTTAATTGCAGCACAATAATTTAAAGTATTTTGACAGAGGGATTGTAGACAATTCAACACATCAAATTTCAGAGCCCTGGGCCAAACCATTCAGAAGTAAAATTTTGCCAAGATTTCTTTTTTGTCTCTATATGAAGTCTGATACTAACAACACAGGGCTAATTTTCATTGCAACATACCCAGTAAAAATTGGAAGTGTTTTGCCGAGGGGGGGGGGGGGGCTATAAGACAATTTCACTGACCAAAATTCAAAGCCCAAAGCCAAACGGTTTTAGAGAAGAAGATTGTACAAGATTTCCTTCTTTGTGTCTACATGATATTTGGTACCCCACAACATAGTGTAAAATTTCATTGTACCAATATAATTTTGGTAAAAGGGCCTTTAGATTCCAAATACAAAATTCCCATACTCTAGGCTGTATGAAAGAAGACTATTTTGTGACTGTGGACAGACAGTCAGAAAATGGATGGTGAGTGAACACAATGCCTAACCCTCAGCACTTAATACTAAGGTGACCTATTACCTATTAAAGTAATCATTTCAGTTCCACATCATCACAATCTTGAAAGTAGCAACTAAACAGCATCATCATGATCCTCATCCTCTGTTTAATTTGCGCCTTAACTCTTTCCCAAACTAGACCTGGTCCCTTATAGAAATGGCTCGGGAAAACATTGGGGCAAAAAAAGAAACTGCTGATAGCCAGCAGTTTCTCCTTTTCTCTCAATATTTTCTGAGCTTGATCATACACAAAACTTCTCTTTATCAATTTTTATTTTGTTGTCTGCAACAGCTTTCAAATTGGATCACCCAAAAATTTTGACGTTTGGGAAAGGGTTAAATGCATGTGTCCTGTTCAATACTCTTGTATGTAAACAAATCAGTGATGGTGGACAGATGAAAAGCACTAAAACATTATACAGGATGTTAATGCTATAATGGAAGACAGAGATTATCTTACCAGAAGAATAAAGAAGCAAAGAGCAGTATCATAGCAATATTTTCTATCTTGTCATTCATCGGCAATGATTTTACCCAAAAATATAGGAAATATTTTCAAAATATAGGAGAATTATAGGAATATAGGAGGTGCTTGAAAATATAGGAACTGAACCCAAAATATAGGAGTTTTATAGGAAAATAGGAATCGGTTGACAGCCTGAGTTCCAGGAGGGGAAAATTTCTCTGAAATGGGGGAAAAAAGTATATTCCTCAGAGAGGGGAAAGGGGCCCAATAACGGCCGTTTTTTTAAGAAAAAAAATCACTGCAAGCGCTACTGTGACTAGGACCAAGTCACGTGACATGTGACGAAATGGCTGGCGTCGGCTGGAAACCAAAGAAAATTTGCAAAGTGCCGTTCTTATTCTAAAAATATGTCATCAAACAAGTCCACGTATCGATAGGGTACCATGAATCGAGCAGAAAGAAGGATATACAGAGATAGATAGATTGATTCTGTCGGCACAATCCCTTCAGCCAATCAAAAACGTCGTCAGTCGACCTGCATTCATTCGGTGGAGGTGAAAGCTTCGGTCTTATTCCTTAAAGCATTACCAACTTTCAGCATTAATATCTCGATGACTACGCCAAATTATTAAAAATGCGTTGGTAGTTAGAAAGTTTAAATCACATTCTTTAGAGAAAGAGTTTTGTTTGTGAATTTTAGCGATAGATTTTGGAAATATTCTGCCTCAAAAATGGTATCCCGTAACGATAAAGACCGAGGTTGTACCCTCGATGAAAAAATGAAAGTGAGGCTATGACGTCATCCCGACTGATTCTATAGATAGAATACAAACAAAACCATGAAACAGTCGACTTTTTCCGCTAAACGGGGTGGACAAACATGAAAAAAAAAGACTTTTAGACTTATTTAGATAGCAAGTCTATTTTCTAACTTTTGAAAAACAAGCTGAAGACTACAAAATCAAAATATTGAAATGTCTACGGTACATGTTCAGGACTCCTTTCTTATTCAAGAAAAAGTGAAAAGACTAAAAATAGAAAAAGAAAGAAAAAAGCTTTTTTGGGTTGCAATGAAAAGTCTCTCATTGTCTGGAATTTACTTGACAATGCGTGAACAGCATCTCTATTTGTTTGGCTGGTTACCTTGCGTCCAGATCATTCCAAAAATACGGGAAATATCGTTTTATTTATGCTTTTTCTCTGCAAATTTCGACCCGCGCGAAGACGACGTCGTCCGGCTGAAGAAGTTTACTTTGTAACGGAAGATTTGATTGGTCGATAGAAAAACAGGTGGTCTGGTAGAAAAAACGTGTAAAATGTTATAGTCGTCTCTTCAAATACCCCACTATTCCGAAAATAGTATTCGTCACATTTTGGTCGGATCTGAGTCGATTTTCCATTTGTAGTATGATGTTCATATAGATCTAGATAAGCCCCTATGTGTTTTTTACCGAAAATGTTATTGCAGAGAATAATCGATAAAGCATTTAGCGAAAAGATAAAAAATAATCTTCCTTTCCCTTTGTGAAACAGTCAAAGAACTGAACATCAGTAGATCTAGATCTATTCATTCCTTTTCCGCCAATATATTATTTTCTGTGATGTACGATTCTCCATTTTATTAACATTATTTAATCCGGGAGTCGGGTTACATGAATCACTCCGATAAACCCTCGTTTGACTTTCAAGTTAAATTTTCGCCGGTGTGTGTGTGTTTTTTTTTTTTTTTTTTTTTTTTTTTTTTTTTTTTTTTTTTTTTTTTTTTTTTTGCCTTGCTTGGCGATTTTATGCCCCCTGACACAAAAACGAAATTTCGACCTTAAGGGGGAATGCTCCAGTTTTTCGGAACACTCGGTCTTTACTGTAGTAAATTTAATGTTTCGTACCAATATGTTTCGCTACCATATTTTCAATAATATAATACATCAATACAATTTACCATTTTCGACGGTAAAAGTGCAAAACTGTTTTCCACAAGATGGAAATCGATTATTTAAAGCAAGACAGTCGTAAGTGTGTATGCAGTTACCACTATTTTGCGTCATTTTATTCATGTGTAGCTGATAAAAATTGCTGTAATTCACTAATAAGTGCGCTGACCTATACATTTTCTTTTTGAATTATTACCAGGACATATTGCTTAATACAATGAGGGAGTTTTATCAAATTCTATTATGTAAAACTTGAAATATTTTCAAAAATATGCAAAATTTGACTTAAAACACTCCAGTTTCGTTGATCTAATCGAACACGTGAGCATGCTGTTTTATACATTTACGCATTTAAAGTAGCACATATTTTGGGTTTTCTGTTCTTATTAAATGCCAGACGTTACTTTAAATCCGTTTTCGGGACTAAACGATGAAATTACAGCATTTTATTAGCATTTTACTGACCTTGGACAGGTGCAAGAAATTGTGCATTTTTTCGCTGTAGGGTTATGTGATACAAATGCCTATAAAATTCAAACAAGATCGCTGACCATCCATTTTTATTTTATTTTTCAATTGGTAATAACATGTAATTTCAACATACAAAATATAAATAAATTCTATTATTGGGAAATAATTTAGGAAACTGGAGCATTCCCCCTTAAGTTGTTTTTCTTAATTCACACATCCCGCCCTCGAACTACACACCGACACTCATAAATAGGCATAGGCTTATGTCTTTATTAGATCCAATGCAAAGCTTTATTACTTTAGATCTATTAGGCCTAACTTATGGCGCGCGAATAGGGTCTAAAGTCAATATAGCGCTAGACCGATAATTAAAATAGGGGTAGACCGGTAAAAATAGCGATCTACCCTTATATTTTTACCGGTCTACCGATAAAAATATCGGTCTACCCTTAAAATAAGGGTAGACCCCTATTTCAAATAACGGTCTAGCGATAAATTACCGGTAGACCGATAGTTATTTTTGACCCTTCTGCTCGAAATCTCATTAGCCAATCAAATGGCTCGTTACATCCTCAACCCACCGGGAATATCAACGACCGTATAATACAAGCTCTGTGATTGGCTATCGAAAAAATAGGGGTCTACCGATAAAAATAGCGGTCTACCGGTAATTTTATCGCTAGACCGTTATTTTGAATAGCGGTTTACCCTTATTTTATGGGTAGACCGATATTTTTATCGGTAGACCGGTAAAAATATAAGGGTAGACCGCTATTTTTAAGGGTCTACCCCTATTTTAATTATCGGTCTAGCGCTATATTGACTTTAGACCCTATTCGCGCGCCATACTAACTTCATAAGATGTGTGGGTTTTTTTTTTTTTCCTAAAATAAAAAGTATGTGACAATAGTGTGTACCGGGGTACATTGAACCAGTATGAAAATAAGTGCAAAGAACGCTAGCCCTAAATTATTCTGAGAAAAGGAGAAATTGCTTGCCACAAAATATTTCACACTTTCCAACATTTTACTTTACTTAGCCTATATGACATAGGCCTACAAAGTCATCCGTTTTGCCTTCATCTGTGTCATTTTTTGTGCTTAAGCTCAAGAATCTATTGAATTGTTTATTTTAGGCCTATTAAACGCCATCTCTTGAAATCTTGAATAAGTGTTTATTTTCTGAATGACATTTTATGTTTTCAATTAGGATAACAAGCATTTTCAACATTACGATTGAAATTTCACGAGTAGGCTACAAAATTCTGTTTTCAGCATCGATTAGGCCTATTATCACCACAAATTGCCTATTGGTTCAACCTACCTGTCACTGGTGAAAGATGAACCATTTTACCAGCTATAAACTTTCCCAAACAAGACCTAGGACCATTTAAAGGTTAAGGAAAACACGGTTTTTTTTTTTTGGGGGGGGGGGGGGGGTGATTTTTGTGGATTCTTGAGGTTGAAATTGTCTGTCATTTTTTTTTAGAAACATGCTAGTGATGTTGATGTTTGACAGTCGCATGGTCGTTATCATAGCACTCTGTGCGAAACTAGGAAAAACTTACTCAAAATTTATTAACCCCGGTCTCCCCACAACATAGGGTTTGGAATTGAAATGAAAAAGTTCGAATGTCTATATAGCAACCCCCACGTATCTGTTATTCTGTGTTTTACCAATTATATTGTCTACTCATGCTACTGCAATCCACCAACTACTCGCGGGCTTTAATCCTATCCCAAACGGCAAAATTTAAGGGTGGTCCACTTCAAAAACTGCCACAAATGACAAAATGGATGTTAGTAAAGATATGATTTGTGTAAAATATGACGCAGAAAATATTGAGACAAAAGGAGAAACTGCTGGTTATCAGCAGTTTCTTCTTTTGTCTCAATATTTTCTCGAATCTTTTCTTTTAGGGACGTCAAAACCAGGTCTTGTTTGGGAAAGGGTTAATCCATTCCCTTACAATGGCACTTTTGACGACCACAAGATTAAGGCTTTGTAAATACAATTTCTTCATTTCCAACAATGTTTTCTACCAAAAAAAGATTTAGAGCACAAAAAATAAACCATTCTCTTTGAAACTGTCGTCTGCAGCGTCTTTGAATTCTGGCCAATTTGAAATTTCGCCGTTAAGTAATGGGTTAACCATTTACCGAATAGACCTGGTTTTGACGTCTCTGATAGAAAACACTTGGAAAAACATTGAGGCAAAAGAAGAAAATGCTGATAATCAGCATTTTCTCCTTTTGTCTCAATATTTTCTATACCCTATTTTACACAAATTCTATCTTTAGTAACTTCCATTT
Source organism: Fragum sueziense (assembly GCA_963680895.1). NCBI lineage: Eukaryota > Metazoa > Mollusca > Bivalvia > Cardiida > Cardiidae > Fragum > Fragum sueziense. Next base: position 32,634,238 of record OY804596.1, read on the forward strand.
TGTTATTTGTTTTTGTTATTTGTGGCAGTTTTTGAAGTGGATCACCCTAAAATTTTGTCGTTAAGTAATGAGTTAAGGAAAAAAAAGATGGGTTTGGGAGACCGAACGTGTGTGTGGTGTGTAGGTACCAATGCTGGGTTGTCTGACATTGGAATATAGGTAAAAAAAATATTCAAGAAATATCGTATGGAATGGTCATCCATCTTCGCAATCCAAGGGTTCTACCTCTACTTTGTTTCTTGCGATCGTTCGTAAGGAACAAAGTGGAGGTAGAACCCTAATCCGAGTTTTCTCTGATGAAACTCGCTCTTTGATATGTTGATGTCGCTCATTTACTGTAAATGAGCGACATCAACATATCAAAGAGCGAATTTCATCAGAGAAAACTCGGATTAGTAGAACCCATGGCTTGCGAAGATGATGGTAAACCTGCATAGCTAGATTATGTTTGGCCAGGAAAATTACAGACGAAGCTAATTAGTCCTTCTAAATCAAATCTGTATAATAATTAATTAACTTACCCGCACTTTGTATTTATTGAATCATTGATGGGAAACTGGGCCTTGATAGATAATTACGGGGGGGGGGGGGGCAAACAACAACAAAAACCACCACCAAATTTGGTACCAGCGCTAGAATTCCTTTCTTTCTAGCCTTAGATAATAGTGCAATGCATCACATAAGAATGCAAACTTTAACTGCCCCTACGATGTTGCTCTTATCATAACGACGGAATTTTGGACGGAATCAATTGAATTTTAAAGCTGATGCAGACGACACGATAGTTTATATTAAAAGAAATAAGGATCTATATATATTGTACAGTACAGACATTTTTTTGGGGGAAAAGAGAAACTGCTGATGATCAACAAATTCTTCGATTCATCCAATGTTTGCCTATCGTAAAGCAAAGGTCTCGTATGGGGCAGGGTAAAATGTACGAGTCTGTGTAGGACAATTTTTGGATGGGTGGAGGCATGTACATACATTCTGAAATATGGTCCAAGACTATGTCTTTGTAAAGAAAGCTGAACGAAAATGGCACTTACTTTGTATTCGTATATCGAATATTTTACGAGTAATAGACCAGTGGTTACACGGTAGATAATCACGTGACTCAATAATTCTAGAAAATCTCCAAAACTTTTGTCAATTCGAGACCGATTTGAATTCTGTCTGTTTGAAGCAGAGACGGTAGGCAGACGCCAGGCATTAGATCATGGTCGTGTTTGATCTTTAAAAAAACCTGGTGATAAAAAAGGTTATTGACGATCAACCAAAATTTTGGTTGATCGTCAATAACTTTTTATCATCTGATTTTTAAAAGAGCCACAATGTCCAGTAAATTCCAGACATTTTCCCATCAACTCTGCTTCAAACAGAATTCAAATTGTTCAAGTATTAACAATACTATTGAAGATAATCTGAAATTTTGAGTCACGTGATGATACACTGTGGGTTAGTTATCAAAATCTCTTTATCTCACCACTCCAACCACCTTTTCTGGCTGAACATACGAATAGTCTAGGTCATTGCGTCAGTTTAATTTCACAACTTTCGCAAGCTATATCTTCATTCTTGCGGAAGAAAGTCTAGACGGAATTAAAACATTTTCCAAATAGGAACTACGATTGACGTGACTAACTTTATAATAAAACTTTGGGAAATATTAGGCAGAAGAAGGAAATACTGATAATCAGCATTTTCTCCTTTTGTCCCAATAATTTGCCTTATATCGTGCACATATGCGGTCTTTTTGCAAGCCAATTTTGTGACATGCAAACGTCTTCAAAATGGAAAAGTCAGGCTAAACTGTATAGTTTGGGAAATGGTTAAATTTGAAATGAATTGTCGATTTTTTGTCGTGTGTTTAGAATGATATCACTCTTTCCAAAACGACAAAATTTCAGGATGGGCCAATTTGAAAGCTTTGCAGACGACGAAATATATGTTGACAGAGAAAGGATTTCAGTAAAAAACAAGTATCTGGTGTTGTATGCAACACATAAAGTCCCCTACCGGCTTCACATTGACTCAATATGGTAATCAATAATCAAGTTAGCTTGCTTAGTTATTAAGTTATTGCAGGATCCATTTTTTGCCATATTTTCACTATTTCCGTTACCATAGCAACCGCACTTTTCGTCAAAGAACAAAGATAAAATGATGTGCATAATCTACACATTGCCATCTAGTCATATACCAAGTCTCATCAAATTAGCTTGCTTACTTATTAACTTATCGCAGGATCCAATATTTTTTGCCATATTTTCACTATTTCCGTAACCATAGCAACAACAATTTTAGTCTAAAAACAAAAATAAAATGATGTGCATAATCTACACATTGCCATATAGTCATATACCAAGTCTCATCAAACTAGCTTGCTTAGTTATTATCTTATCGCAGGATCCATTTTTTGCCATATTTTCACTATTTCCGTTACCATAGCAACCACACTTTTCGTCAAAGAACAAAAATAAAATGATGTGCATAATCTACATATTGCCATCTAGTCATATACCAAGTCTCATCAAATTAGCTTGCTTACTTATTAACTTATCGCAGGATCCCATTTTTGGCCATATTTTCACTATTTCCGTAACCATAGCAACAACAATTTTAGTCGAAAAACAAAAATAAAATGATGTGCATAATCTACACATTGCCATCTAGTCATATACCAACTTTCATCAAAAACGCTTGCTTAGTTATTAAGTTATCGCGGGATCCAGATTTGAGCGGACAGACGGACGGACAGACTGACGGACAGACGGATGGACAGACGGACGGACAGACTGACTGACGGACGGACGGACGGACAGAGGGAGGGCAAACCTATAGTCCCCTCCGGTGTGAACACCGGTAGGGGACTAATTAGCGCAGAAAATAATGAGGCAAAAGAGAAAATGCTGGACATCAGCATTTTCTTCTTTTGCCTCAATGTTTTCCAAAGCCTCATCTGACAGGAGAGCCAAAACCTCGTTTTCCTAAATGATTAAAAAAATATAACTACATTATGACTATCAAACCCGATTTATCAAATATGTGACCTTGATAATAGTAATTGACCTTGATACATGTACCAAAAGAAATCTTCATTGATCTCCACAGAAGGAATTCACGCGTGAAATATGAAAGCCAGGAATTATGTTCAATGAAGTTAAAAAAATATTAAGGCAAAAGGGAGAAAACGCTGGTTGTCAGCATTTATTTTTTGGACTCAATAATGATCCATATTTTTTTGTTGGGAAAGATTACTCCATGTGTGTTGTGGGTGTAGTAAAGAAAACCTGTAATGTAACGTCTATTATAATATATTAATAAGAGTCTATTAAATATCTCTACAAGAACAAAAAACAAATAAGTTACAATGATTGAACAGAAATTGAACAATAATTGAGCAAAAAAAGTTGATTATGCATTGGTGACATATCACATGATGAGAACAAGATGTGTTTGTGAAACACAAATGCCCCCGAAATGGCCATTTTTGTAAAATGTTAAGTTTTGCTGTTAAGACTTGATAAGGGTTACCAGATGACCTTGAGGAAGGTCATAGATGACCTTGATGAAAGTCACATTGCATGGATCAGATAGATATCATTGAAAGGAACTTACATACCAAATTTCAGCTTTGTATGTTGAATACTTTTTGAGAAAAGGAAAGATGTTTTCCGACAGACAGACGAAAAGGCACGAGTAAAACAATAAGCCCCCCCCCCCCCATCTTTCTATGCAGGGTCATAAAAAGTTTATCGAAAGAGAGCAACATATCGCTGCTTTTCAACAAAAACCTTGTAACTGCAGCTTACAACAAGCTGCAGTTACAAGGTTTTTGTTGAAAAGCGATGATATTATTTGTCTAGTCAGTAATGAGGAAAACATTTCTAACCCTTTCCCAAATGAAAACTTTTTAGGGTTGTCCATTTTGATGGACAGATTACAATATTTTTTCTGCTTTCAAAACAGACAAATTCAAACAAATGATTTAGATGATGAATTGACATTTGAACACCAATGTAGTATGATGGGAATATTGTTGAACAAGAAGTAATACTTTATCTCATTGTCACATAACGACGCCTTTTGACGACCAACAAGATAAAGACTTTGTAAAACATTGTGGAAAATGAATAAATTAATTATGACAAGCAATTTCCCACAATGTTTTTGACCACAAAAGACCAAAATATGTAAATTTTCATTCACTTTTGTCTGCAACATCTTTGAATTTGGACCAGTCTAAATTTTTCTCGTTTGGTAAGGTCAAAAATGAGTTAACCTTTTCTCAACTAGCAAAATTTTGAACTGTTACATTTCAAAGGTACTACAGACAACAAAATCCATGGTAATAAAGAGAATAGTGTTGTTTATCATAGTGCAGAAATTTAAGGCAAAAGGAGAAAATGCTGGTTATCAGCATTTTGGTCTTTTGTCTCAATGTTTTCTCAAAGGCATATTATAAAGACCTCAAAACCAGTTCTTGTTTGTGAAAGGTTTCATCCTTTCTAAAATGACAAATTTACAAATATACCACCATTTTCTTCAAAAGGGAGCATAATTTTTGAAGACTTGGTGCAATTATTGTTGTGTCACTTGATTCCCCACCATGATGAGGCATTGTTATAAACAATGAGAATTTTTCCAGATGACAAAATTTTGGACAGTTCCATTTTGAAACGTGATGCAGACAACAATATCAAGTTGATGAAAATTTAAGAATATTTGAAGCATTGTGGAAACAAGCAATGTCTTCATTTCCCACAATGTTGAAATGGATTGAATTTATAATAAATATATAATAAATATATCTAATAAAAATATTGTAGCTTTCCAACGAAAACTTTATAACTGCACCTTAAAACAAGCTTCAGTTACAAGGTTTTTGTTGAAAAGCGGTGACATACAGTGGACGGAATGTGATAGTAAAGCTATATATATCTATTGGCACTAAAGCAATAAGTTAATTATCTAATTATCAAAAATGAGTTTTATATAACCCTTTCCCAAACAACAAAGACTTATACAAGCTTCATAAGCTGATGCAGACGCCAAAATTAATGTTAATAGAAATGAGATTTGTGCAAAATATAGCCAAGAAAATAATGGTTGTCAGTGTTTTCTTCTTTTGTCTCAATGGTTTAAACGAACTATTCCCACCAGGGACCTTAAAACCTGGTCTTATTTAGTCTTACACAAGTCCATTTTGAAAGGAGCTGCTGCGGTGGATCCAGGATTTCTATAAAGGGGGTTCGGACGTACAAATAGGGGGTTTATTTTCCTATAATTACACAATTTCGTCTGAGTTTCTGCATGAAAATGACATAATTAGGCTACAAAGGGGCTCAAACCCCTCTGGATCCACCAATGAGCTGCAGACCACAAAATAATTGATGAAAACAGTAGAAAATGTGTATATTTCAGCCTAGAAAATAATTGATGGAAAAGAAAAAATACTTGTTAACCCCTTCCCAAACAAGACCTAAGTTTTGACTTCCCAAGGAGTAGTATAAATAGTTTGGGGAAACATTGACAGATAAAAGCTTTCAAAGACATTGTACTGATTACAAGCATTTCCTAATAACCCACATAAATCTAATTTCAAAAGTTTAACCAAATTTTATCATTTACTAAAATTCTACTTTTTCCTTCAATGTTTTTCAAGGAAACCTTCCTTTGGACAAATAAGAACTTGAAGAAAGTGAAGCCCGTAGCAATTTAGTTGTTTGGAAGAGGGTTAAAACGGGTTTATTCTAAATCCTGTGCCTAGAGGTGAGAACGGGTTAACCTTGGACCACATCAGAGCTTCATTCGGTGATATGGCTGATTGTCTGTCTTCAAGGAAATAGGCCAAACCCTGAAAAGAAAAAAAACTTGCAAAATTTAAACTATTACCTTATAATGACGACATTTGATGCTATACAAGATAAAGGCTTTGGAAAACACTGAGGGAAAAGAAGAAATTCCTTTTGAAAAGAACTTTCTTCTTTTCCCACAATGTTTTCTACCCAAAAAAACAAAAAAATGTAAAATTCAATTTACTTGAGAAGCTGTCTGCAACATTTGTGAAACATGAATGCCCAGAAATAACCAATATTAAGTTTTGGGACAGACAGACAAAAGGACACAAGAATAACAATTTGCCCCCATTCTTTCGATACGGGGCGGCATAAAAATGTCCTCAGATTGAAAGACAGACACAGTGAAACCAATTAACCCCCTCAGCCCTTCCCCCTACTTCAAAGGTTAAGGGTAAAGTTATGCTTTCCTTATGAGGTCACAATTAAGGTATGTATTACAGTAAAAGACACAGATTCTGAGAACATCTGAATCAAGAGATATGGGTATGCATATTACCTGTATTTTCTCCCCAGTTAAACAAGATATTCTAACATCAGAGTGGGAGGGGAGATGTGAACTAGCCATACAGTCTGGACCCTGATGAACGGTCCTTGTTTCTGTTCCAGCTCTGGTTATCAGTTTAACGTAGGTGTCTTTGTATTCATGAGATATTGCATCAATATTGACTGCTTCCCTGATAAATGAAAAGATCTTTTAAGCTAAATTCTACACTGATCATGATCAGCATTTTGGCTTTTTCCTCAATGTTTTCAATGCTTTCATCTTATGGGGCATCAAAAAGCTTCATTATGGGGAATTGATTAACCCTTTCCCGAACAACAAAAATTTAGTCTGTTCCAGTTTTAGAGGAGTTGCAGACAATAACATGAGTGTCATTTGGTCGAAGGAATGTATACATCACTAGCTGGAAAATATTGAGGCAAAAGAAGAAATTGCTGTTATCAGCAATTTCTACTTTTTCCTCAATATTTTCCAAAGCAATCTCTATTCAACCCGTAAAAACTAGGTCTTGTTTGGGAAAGGGTTAGGAGGATATACATGAAGAACACCTGAAGTAATCAAATTTTAAAAGGTCACATGTAGATCTACATCTAGACATCATGGAGATTCATTGAGACAACTTTGATCATCTTCCTGTATAAAGTGTGGGAAGAATTACACTCACAATAAATTGCTAATAGACAAACAGACTGACAGTCCGAGCCATTACATAATACAACTATTCTGGTGTAAAGAAAGCTCTGAAGTTGTTATCCCTCTTCAATCCAATCTTATCTAAAGCAATACATACTGTGGTTGTGTATTAAGGACATAATTCCATGCTGTACATTCACTCTGTATCTGACCTTCAGTCATTCCAAGGTCAAGGTTACTGTCCTTTTCTTGTTGGAGCAAAGTTCTGTAATAAGTGACAAAACCAATTCTCAATCCTTTCCCAAGCAAAGCCTAGATTTCATGTTATCATTAACCCTCCCCCAAACAAGACCAGGTTTTGATGTCCCTATTAGAAAAGGCTAGGGAAAACATTGAGACAAAAGAAGAAACTGCTGATATCCAGCAGTTTCTCCTTTTGCCTCAATATTTTCTGTGCCATATTTTACCCAATTCCTATCTTTGATAAAATCCGTTTTGTCATTTGTGGCAGTTTTTGAAGTGAATCACCTAAAAATTCATCGTTTGGGAAAGGGTTAAGGTACAATAACCCTAAAAGAGATTCACATGCTATCGTAATCATTTGACAGGAAAAGGTGCGGAATTTGCCTCTTTCCTCTTTGTACCTTATCCGTATCCTTATACCGCTGCACGTAAACTACTTCACCTGAACAATTCTGCAGCCCTATCAGTATGAATCTCAACAAGAGCTGTCCGAAGACAGTGCGCTCGACTTTCTAAGTTGCTTAGTATAAAGGCCTTAGGGGGCATAACTCCATTCCAAATATAGTGGAGCCAGGGTCATGGGCCCTGGTAGTAAGGTAGAGGGTGTGATGGTGAATAACTATTCCAAGTTTGGGTTTTCTATCATTTCATTGTGATCAGATCTGCAGGTAAATTTGCTATTTAGACTAGTAGACTAATACAAGAAAGGGAATATACATAACACATGTCTCAAAATTGATCTTATTTATTAAACAAGAGCTGCTGGAGACATGCAAATCCAAAGGGTAAAAATTCCACTGAATTAATTGTCAGAGTAATCAATATTTGCCTAGAGGCTGACATTATGGTCACAGAAGCATGTTGTTGCTTTTCAACCAAAACCTTGTAATTAAAGCTTAAAATAAGCTGCTATTACAAGGTTTTCATTGAAAAGCAGCAATGTGCAAAGTTTCAGAGCAATAACACCAAAAGAAACATGACAGTTGCAGGAAAATAAAATTTACCAAACAGTTTCGCCTACGTCAACGCCCCAGTGATTGCAATAGCCCCCCCCCCCCCCCACACACACACACACACATTCTATTCATAATCCAACTCAACCCTTTACCAAACAAAAAAAAAAAATATTTGGACTGTTCCAATTTCAAAGTGTTGCAGACAACAATTTCAAGCAGGGTTCAACATTAACCTGTGCCCGACAGACATTAACTGCCTGCTGCTTGGTCAGGGCTAGTTAGATCCCCAAGATGCAGGACCGACTGGTCAGTCTCATTTCAAACCTCAGTCACTATAACCATAATGAAAGCATGGGATATATGACACTACAAGAAAATAGGCCCCTTCAAATTTTCATCATTTGTGATTCAAAACTGGTCTTTTAGCTTCTGAAAGGATTATTGTTGTTTACTCCTTTCTCTTATTATCCAAATATTTGGTCAGGACCAGTGCATATTTGGTCAGGCCTAGCAGCACCTGGCAGCAACAAGCCCGACTGTCTGGTTATCAAACAAGAGTGCCTGAAAGGCACTGATATCGCTCACCTGAGTTCTTCGTGTATTTGATTGTGTACAATATAAATTTTGTTGTAAACAAATATATATGTCAGTATTATGTCACATTAAATTATTGTAAACTAGAATATCACTGAAAGTGATCATATCCCCCCCCCAACAGCACTGTTTTTGTGCATTTTGAGAAGTACATTTCATTTGAACTGTGTTTGTGCATTTTGAGAAGTACATTTCATTTGAACTGTGATCTGATCAATTGGGAAAAAGAGCAAACAAAACTAGACAGCCCTGGCGGTCTTGAAGCGCTCCACAGGCCTGACTGTTTGTCTTGTTGAATGCAATTTCAAAGGTTCAGGCTGCGCAAACAAGCAAATGCATGACCAAGCTGAAAATTACAAGCAAATAGGATTGTATGTCAGTAAGATTCTGTGAAAGTTCTGTATTGATTAGTAAATACTTTTGTCATTTTCAAGGCCAAATAACTCATGTTATAAAATTCAGATCAAGCTGAAAATAATACCAAGGCAAGATCTTATAGTCTCCAAATTCTGTCCAAGTTTTGTCTTGATTGATCAATATTTGTAGTTGCTAGAGTGAAAACAAAGTCAAAATAGAGCTGAAAATGGCAATTTTGTCAATTTCAAGGGCACATAACTCATGATATAAAATTCAGATCAAGCTCAAAAAATACCAAGGCAAGATCTTATAGTCACCAACATTCTGTTTTAAGTTTGTCTTGATTGGTCAATATTTGAAGTTGTTAGAGTGAAAACTAAGTCAAAATAGAGCCGAAAATGGCAATTTTGCCAATTTCAAGGGCACATAACTCATGATGTAAAATTCAGATCAAGCTGAAAATTATAACCAGGCAAGATCTTATGGTCACCATCATTCTGTCAAAGTTTTGTCTTAATTGATCAATATTAAATTTTGTAGATTTTAGAGTATAAATAAAGTCAAAACCAGCTATTTTTGACATTCAAGGGCAGATAACTCTGGTTATTCTGATTTAATCCAAATTCTTTGAAGGAATCTGAGAGAGGGTCACCCAATAATCATTCCTGTGAAGTTTGTTTGAAATCCATCCAGTAGTTTCTGAGAAGAAGATTTTTAAAGAAAAAGTTTATGGACGGACGGGCGGACGAACGGACGGATGCACGGACGCACGACGGACACACCGCCATGACAATAGCCCGCTGGCCGACAGGCCAGTGGAGCTAAAAATCAACAGACCAAACAACACATGTAAATGTTGCGAAAAAAACCAATTTTCAACAAAAGGACATAACTCATTTAAAAATCAACACGCCCCACCCTGCCATTTTTTCAATAAATCAAAAATTCTCAACCATGTATTGAAGACAGTCACTCAAGGTACATTCCTGTAAGGTTTGGTTCAACTTTGCCCTATAATTACTTTTTCAAAGAATTTTCTCATGTATTTGTTAAGTCCAATAAGCCCTGCCCTGCCAAGACCACATTTTTTGACGAAAAAAAAAAAAACCCTGAGTAACCCAATGATCATTCCTGCTAAGTTTGGTAACAAATTGCCTGATGGTCAACCCATTACCAAACGACAAAATTTTAGACTTGTCCAAATTGAAAGAAGTTGCAGACAACATATCAATGTGATGAAATTTTGAAATTTCATAGCTTTTTTGGGTAGAAAACATTGTGGGAAATGAAGAATTGCTTGCTACAAGCAATTTCTTCATTTTCCACGATGTTTTCAAAAGCCATTATCTTCTGGGGAGTCAAAAGGAGTCACTGTGTGGTAATGGGTTATGGAGAAGAAGATTTTTGAAAATTATCTAACGATTTCTTGAAGTCTGGTAAGCCCCGCCCTGCCAAGCCGATGTTTTTCACCAAATCAAAAATTCAAGAACATGTGTTGAATACAGTTTCTCAGGGGACATTCCTGCTAAGTTTGGTTCAAATTGGCCGAATAATTGATTTTTTGAGATTTTTCACATGATTTCTCCTAGTCCGATAAGCCCCACACTGCCACGCCCACAATTTTTGACAAATCAAAAATTCACGAACAAGTTTTGAAAAGGGTCACCCAAGGAACATTCCTTTCAAGTTTGGTAATAATTAGCCCAGTGGTTAAGGAGGAGAAGATTTTTTAATAATTATCTTACGATTTCTCGAAGTCTGATAAGCCCCGCCCTGCCACGCCCATAATTTTTGAAGAATCAAAAATTCATGAGCATGTGTTGAAAACAGTCACTCAAGGGACATTTCTGCCAAGCTTGATTCAAATTGGCCTGATAATTGATTTTTAATGTTTTTTCACATGATTTCTCTAAGTCCGATAAGCCCCACCCGTCACATGATTTTTCTAAGTCCGATAAGCCCCACCCGGCCACGCCCACAATTTTTGACAAATCACAAATTCACCAACAAGTTATTAAAAGGGTCACCTAATAAACATTTTTGCCAAGTTTGGAAAGAATTGGCCCAGTGGTTAAGGAAGAGAAGATTTTTGAAGAATTAACTAAAGATTTCTTTAAGTCTGATGAGCCCCGCCCTGCCACGCCCACAAATTTTGACAAATCAAAAATTCTCGAACAAGTTTTAAAAAGGGTCACCCAAGGAACATTTCACCCAAGTTTGGAGAGAATTGGCCCAATGGTTGAGGAGGAGAAGATTTTTGAAAAATTACCTAATAATTTCTTTAAGTCTGATAAGCCCCGCCCTGCCACGCCCACATTTTTTGACGAATCAAAAATTCACGAACGAATTTTGAAAGGGGCCACCCAAGGAACATTTCTGCCAAGTTTGGTCAGGATTGGCCCAGTGGTTAAGGAGAAGAAGATGTTTAAAGCAATTGTTGACGACTTCCGACGACCGCCGCACGACGCACGCCGGACACAGGGTGATCATAAAAGCTCACCTTGAGCATGTTGCTCAGGTGAGCTAAAAAGTTAATGTTGGACCCTGTTCAAGTTGATGAAATTTTAAATTTTTTACCATTTTATGCTAGAAAACTTTGTGGAAAATGAGGAAATTGCTTGTGACAAGCAATTTCTTCATTTTCCTCAATGGTTTCCAAAGCCATTTTTTGTGAGGGAGTAAAAAGGCGTCACAGTGCAGTAATGGGTTAACCCTTTCCCAAACAATACCTGGTTTTGACGTCCCTAAAAGAAATGGCTTGGGAAAAAATTGAAACAAAAGAAGAAACCTGCTGATAAGCAGCAGTTTCTCCTTTTGTCTCAATATTTTCTGTGCCATATTTTACACAAATCCTATCTTTAATAACATCTATTTTGTCATTTGTGGCATTTCTTGAAGTGGATCACTCTAAAATTTTGCCGTTTGGGAAGGGTTAAAATTACCTGGCATGTTGGAAGAGTGGATGAACTATGGTTTTGTAACCTCTTCTTATAGCAACCAAAGCTCCGACATAGGCCGACAATGCTAAAAGAGCTCCTCTTTTCCTGTAAAAAAAATGTATCTTGCTATAAACGTTGCAGACATAGGATGACAATGCCAATAGGGCTCATCTTTTCCTGTAAAAAATGTATCTAGCTATAAACACTGCAAACAATATGTGTTTGTGACACATCAACATTCATGTAAGGGCACATTTTGGCACACATTGACACCTTTTGACACCATAGAAGAAAATGGATTTGAAAAACATTGTGGAAAATGAAGAAATTGCTTGTGACAAGCAATTTCTTCATTTTCCACAATGTTTAGAGCTCCTCTTTTCCTGCAAAAAATTATCTAGCTGTAAACACTGCAAACAAGATGTGTCTGTGAACACATCAACCCTCCTGTAAGGGTAAATTTTGGCACACATTGACACCTTTTGACACCATAGAAGAAAATGTCTTTGGAAAACATTGTGGAAAATGGAAGAAATTGCTTGCGACAAGTAATTTCTTCATCTCCCACAATGTTTTCTATTAAAAAAGATCATTAAATGTAAACTTTCATCCACTAGAAATTGTTGACTGCAACATCTTTAAATTAGGAATTGTCTAAAATTTTGCCATTTGACTTGACTTGACTTAGGGCGGCCGCAGCCGGGACTTCACAAGACTCGACCATACACCACAATCTCCCATAAGTGTGGCAAGCTCATTTGTACTCTTAGCTCCAGTGTCACGCTTCAGTGTGTCGATAAAGTTGATCCTTGCCATTAAGTAAAGGGTTAAAAAAATATGACCTTGACATTGGTCTCATAAGGAAGGTCTATCAGGGATGTTCTCAACATTGCCAATAGGGGCCAATATTTGGAGTATATTATGCTAAAAATACAGTGCACACCAAAAATTTGGAGACAAAAAAGAATTTTGCAATTTTTATTCATAAATCTATGGAAACAAGTCTCATATGCTATTCTTTGCCTTACAAATGTTATTGTCCCTCATTGCAAGCAGTTCACATTAAAAGTAGTGAACTTCTGTCTTATTTTCATCTGAAATCAGACATTTCGGTCAGGTGACCTAAAAAGACTTGTATCATCATACACAGATATAACAGTATACAAGATAATATTACTGAATTATTATTTTTAAAAAAGCCCAGGCATGTAATTTATGATTATAAAAGCTAAAGCTGTGACATGTAGAATGATATCTGTAATACCTATGTACTTGCAGGACATCAGTCCGCACACAACCCAGCAATTGTAACATATTGAACACATCATCTACCGTCCAGTCCTCAGTCTTAATCATATCTGTAAAATAAAATAAAGAAAATTAGAATTGTTGCCAGTGATGTTATAATGGTATAATCTATATAAGGCAATGTCACTGAACACAACAATAGTTGTTCGCGGACAACATAGCTTGCCTATGTGAGAGCTTGTTGCAAAAAAAGAGTCAAAGGTCAAAGTCAGTGGGTCAAAGGTCATGGCCTCAAAGTCATGGCATGAGGTATCCATATATCTATAATAGTGCATGAGATATAGGCCATGTTAAAGTTGTTTTTAAAGTAGGTCATACTCCAACGTCAATAGGTCAAAGGTCATGGTCCCAAATGAAAGGTATTGGTGGGATGTATCCATGTGTGAAACCTGTATCTCTAATAGTGCCCGAGATATAGATCAGGTTAAAGTTTTTCGAGTGAAGACGAAACACCCAGGCAACACCAACACTAGGGCTGTGACATTAGCTCCCCTGACAAAAAGTCCCGATTTACTAAAAAGCTTGAAATGCAACGACCTCGAATACTATCACCAAATGTGATAAATATCTCCAACTTCCAGGTCAAAAACTTTGCAATGTTGACAACAAAAGTTGCTCACAAAAGTAAAAAGTTGCATACGATTATTTCAAGTGAATGAAGTTATATATTTTGTCTTTCTGGGTAGAAAACATGGCAAGCAATTTCTTCATATTCCACAATGTTTTGCAAAGCCTTTATCTCATGGGGCATCAAAAGGCATGACTATTTGGAAATGGGTTAAAATCAATCAAATAACATACTGCTAATATTTTCCATCCCAAGATCCAACCCAACTTCTGGATTTGTTGACAACAAATACCACATCACACACTCAAATGTGTCCGATCTTCTCTTCAACTTCTCGCCCTCCACAAAACACTCTTCTAAAGATGGAAGATTTGCCTAGAAAATAGAAATAGATTTAACCCTTTTCCAAACGGCCATAAATGGGGTAGTCCAATGGAAATAAACTTTGTGCTAAAAATAGCAAATGGTTTACAGTTATGTTTTGATAAACCGTCAATGTTGTTATAAAATCTTGTACCTACAGCTTGAATCAAGCCGTAGGTACGAGGTTTTACAACAATACCTACGAAATACAATTTTTGTCCGAAATAACGTCACTGTTTACTTGATAAAATTGTTCCCTATTAGGGAGCTGTTGTAAACGCCAAAATGGACATTTATAAAGATCTAAGATATATTCTTTGAGAGTTTCTAAATTAACCCATTACCAAACAACAAAATTTTAGCCTAGTCCAAACTCATAGGTGACGCAGACGACAAGTTCCGTTGAACAAAATTAAACATTTTTTGGTCTTTCTTGGTAGAAAATATTGTGGGAAATGAAGAAATTGCTTGTCACAAGCAATTTCTTCATTTTCCACAATGTTTTCCAAAGCCTTTATTTTGTGGGGCATCCAAAAGCGTCAATGTGTGGGAAAGGGTTAGAGATCATCCCATTGGATCATAAAAACTGGGCTTGTTTTGGAAAGGGTTAACACATTAACTCACAGTGGCTCTTTTTGACTCCAAGCAAGATAATGGCTTTTGAAAAAAAAATGAGGAAAAAGAGGAACAATTTGTGACAAGTAATTTCTTCATTTCCCGCAAAAAAGACCAAAAAAATGTAAAATTTCATTCATTCTAAACTGCCGTTTTAAGATCTTTGAATGTTTTAAAAACAAGTATAAAATTTTGCAATCTGGTAATGGGTTAACCCATTCCCAAACAGCAAAATTTCAGGGTTATCCACTTCAAAAACTGCCACAAATGACAAAATGGAAGTTAATAAAGATATAATTTGTGTAAGATATGGCATAGAAAATATTGAGACAAAACGAGAAACTGCTGGTAATCAGCAGTTTCTTCTTTTGTTTCAATCTTTTCTCAAGCATTTTCTATTACGGACGTCAAAACCAAGTCTTGTTTAGGAAAGGGTTAAGAGACGATTGTTCCCTGGAAACAAGTCCTCAATTTCACAATTATGGACACCCCACCATAGCATCATCTAAACCGTACTTGTTTGGGAAAGGGTTAAGAGAAGATTATGAAATACCTTTTTATGCAAGAGATTTAGGTCATCTTTACTTGCCCATCTAGAACAACATTTAGCCAACAACAGCTGATTGTCTGGAATGAGCTGAAGTAAATCTATTGCAAGTTCCCCGGAAACTAGTCCTCAATTTCACGATTATGGACACCCCACCATAGCATCATCTAAACCGTACTTGTTTGGGAAAGGGTTAATAGAAGTGTAAACAAAGTGGAACTTATGCTCAATATCCTCTCCAAATCCTGTCTTCAACCTGGTTAGTTGTTCAGATGGATGAGTAAATAATGAGAGTCACAGGTTAGTTTTAAAAATGTATCATTTAATCCTGTTGTTGAGAATTTCTACATGGAAGTAACATCTTTGACTCTGATAGTGAAACTAAACTTGTGCCAGGATTTAGCTCTTTATATAGACTTTTGATCACCTAGGTTACACCCTCATTAACCAATCACAGGTAATGGAAGGTGTCACTGAGCCAATCAACATGTTCCTGGCAATCCAGGAATCCTGGCTGCAAAAAGAATATTCCAGGCCATTTCGGCCATGTTGCCAGGAGCAAATCCTGTCACCTGCATTTACGTTAAACATGAAAAAGATATGGAATAACCATATAAATAATTACAAAATACATATAAAAAGCTAACTTTTGATACCCTACAACACAGGCAAATTACTCTGATAAAGGAGGATAGGACCTCTGAAGTGGGAAGGTGGAAAGGATTCAAACTTTCCCTCCTTCCAAACTTCCAAGGTCAAAGCCAGGAATGGAATTACACATTTACTACCAAATTCCATGAAAATCCATTTCTGCAAAGACAAACTCTAGACAAAATAGCATCTTTATAACCATATAATGCACTCTGTAGACACTTAATGTAGGCAAGTTTGTAGTTTTAAGTTTGGCATAAAGGGAGAAAATTTAAAATGGCTGAAACACAATAATAATAAAACGGCTGAATAGGATGACTGTAAGAGTTAGATAGGTAAGACTGGCCTCAGGATTGTTCAGAAAATGTCTATAAACCCAATAGTAAGGAAATATCACTCAATATAGCTAATGCAAGGCAGATTAACCAAGGTCAGGAATTGACACAATTCCTGGCCATGGAAATCTAGTGGGTGGGGTACCTATTCTGTTACAGAAGATTATGAAATACCTTTTTATGCAAGAGATTGAGGTCATCTTTACTTGCCCATCTAGAACAACATTTAGCCAACAACAGCTGATTGTCTGGAATGAGCTGGAGTAAATCTATTGCAAGTTCCCTGGAAAAGAGACAAATCTATTTGCCGTTTACCAAACAGCAAAAATTTGGGCTATTCCAATTTGAAAGTTTCTATCTAAAAGGGAACAATTGGGAGCTGATAATAACAGGATTTCTGTACAATGTAGCACAGAAAATATTGAGGCAAAAGGAGAAATTGCTGATCATCAGCAATTTCTTCTTTTGCCTCACTGTTTTCCCAATCCTTTTCTACTATCAGGGACGTTGAAACTAGGTCTTATTTGGGAAATGTTTAAATGAGTATTAAACCACTGAAGAGCATGGTTTATTTCTTATGAAATTTTAGTATCTCAGTGGCATATAAAGAGGGGGTTTGGGGGTTCAAACGAACCTCCAATGTAGCCTGATAATTTCATTTTTAAAAAAGAAATTCTATCAAAATTGTGTAATACTAGGAAAACAAACCTCTCTATTTGCATGTTTGAACCCCCTTTAAAAATATCCTGGGTCCGCCACAGTATCTATAAGCGTTTTCATTTCATATAAAAGTTTGTAATATTTTGGTCTTTTAGGAAGAAGTTGTAAATGACAAAATTGATGTTGATAAATAACCGATAGGTGTACAATTTAACTTTAAAATATTGAGGGAAAAGCGGAAATTGTTAATTATCTGCAATTTCTTCTATTCTAACAGTGTTTCCCAAAACAATTTCTACAATATAATTCAAATCACATTCTTATTTGGAAAAGGATGAGGTACATACCAATTACCCAATCGTTCACAGCGTCTAGACAAATATCCCAGTGCCACAAGTGTGTATTCATGTAGGTTCCCTAAAACCATTCCCATTGTGGCTATCTCTAGCTAATTCCTTTGACCTCTTGCAATGTTTTCCGAAACAATTAATATAGTAACATATCATTCAAATCCCTTATTGGGAAGGGAATAAGCACATACCAGTTACCCAATCGTTCACACCGCCTCGACAAATATTCCAGTGCCACTGAAGTGTATTCCTGTAAATTCCCTAAAACCATTCCCATGGCGACGGCTATCTCTAGCTCATTCCCTTGAATTAGCCTTGAAATGGCTCTCTGTAGAAAAAAAATGTGTTTGTGAAACATGAATGCCTCCAAAATGGCAATGTTAAGTTTTCATGTTAAGTATAAATGTTGAATAGTCACTTCAGGAACATTCCTGCCAAGTTTTATTCTGTTGTTCCTGCCATGCAACACCCACATTTTTTATTTGTGAACAAATGTTGAAAAGTGTCACTAAAAGAACATTCCTGTCTTTTCCCAACTGGTTCAAATTGATCCAATGGTTGACTTTTTAAGAATTTTCTTATGCTTCTTATGCAACACAGAACCCTTTGTTGTTTGTATTCATTTGAATTGTCTTAATGAGACAATTCCAATGAGTACCTACAACATAGGGTTTTGACTATATTGCATTTTGAAAAGCCATCTACCCCTCTTATCTTTAGCTCTACAGATAGAAGTCAAGTACCTTTGTGTCATCCACAGCCAAAAAACAACATGCTGACAAAACAGGTGACCCATTCTGATAATGCCATTCAGCTAGTGCTTCTATTGTCTTTCGCAGTAATCTGAAAAACAAGAAAATTAAAGATTTGTTGGAACTCTAAGATATAAGTTTGATTCTTGACTAAAACTCAAGTATATTCCTCAGTCAATAGCCAAATAATACCGCATGGACAAAACAGGTGAACCATTTTGGTAAAGACATTCAGCTAGTGAGCCAATTGTCGTTTGCTATAATCTGTTAAAACAAGAGCTGTCCATAAGACAGCGCGCTCTACTTTTCTAAGTTGCTTAACCCAGAATTTCTAAGTTAAAAAAGGTTAAAATTCCAATGTAAATTAAATGTGAGAGTAATGAATCTTTGCCTAGAAGCTAATTTTATGGTCACAAAAGCATGTGCAAAGTTTCAGAGCAATAGCATAAGGAGAAACAGATGTTTGAAAAAACTTTAACCTTTGTTGCAACGCCAACGCCAACGCCGACGCCCGGGTGACAGTATAAGCTCTCATTTTCTTTGAAAAGTCGAGCTAAAAAGGAAATTAACCAATTACCAAACAGCAAAATTTTAGACCGGTCCAAATTCAAAGATGATGCAGACAATTATTTTAAGTGAGTGAATTTTTTGTTTATCAGCATTTTCTTCTTTTGTCTCATATTTTCTCAAACAATTTCTAACAAGGACATCAAAACCATAACTTATTTGAGACAGGGTTACACTTACAGTTGATCTTGAAATTGTCCCCAAGATATCAAGAAGCCTAATTTGTATTTTTACATATTTTAGCACAGGTAATAATGAGTGAAAAGGAGAAAATGTTGTTTATCAGCATACAGTTGCATTTCAACAAAAACCGGGTAACTGCAGCTTAAAACAAGCTGCAGTTACAAGGTTTTTGTTGAAATGCATTGGTATTCTTCTTCTTCCTTATTCCTTTCCATCCCCCAAAAGATTCTATTAAGGACAGCAAAACCATGTCTTGTTTTGAAAAGGGTTAAGGACACCAAAACCATGTCTTGTTTTGAAAAGGGTTTAGGACACCAAAACCATGTCTTGTTTTGAAAAGGGTTAAGGAAACCAAAACCATGTCTTGTTTTGAAAGGGTTAAGGACACCAAAACCATGTCTTGCTTTGAAAAGGGTCAAGGACACCAAAACCATGTCTTGTTTTGAAAAGGGTTAAGGACACCAAAACCATGTCTTACTAAGAATAGGCTTACACTCACAATTGATCTTGCTCCCTCCTTCCTTCAACACCATTGCACAACCCCTGTTCTTTTGTTCCCAATTTCTCCTTTTTGTTTACCAATAACCCTTCACATGCAGCTTGAGAAGTCAGGAGAGCATCATGGAACTGTCCCCGGGATATCAAGAAATCTCGTAACATTTTCACTTCACCTATTGCTGCACAGTAAACCATTGCATTGTCTTTGTCTTCTTTCACAAGATATTTTGCATATCTGTAATACAAAAGAGCTTCATTTTTACTTAATGACACTTTTGGACGCCCCACAAGACAAAAGCTTTGAAAAACACAGTGAAACAAGAGCCGTCACAGACGGATTATGCTCCCCGAATAAGTGTTTGTCAAAAAATAACAAGAGCTGTCCGAAGACAGCGCGCTCAACTTTCTAAGTTGCTTAGTATAAAGGGGGCATAACTCCAAATATAGTGGAGCCAGGGTCATGGGCCCTAGTAGTAAGGTAGAGGGTGTGATGGTGAATAAGTATTCCAAGTTTGGGTTGAATCCCTTTGATAGTATGGAAGTTATTGATGTTTGAAAAAACTTTAACCTTTGTTGCAACGCCGACGCCCACGCCAACCCCAACGCCCGGGTGACAGTATAAGCTCTCATTTTCTTTGAAAAGTTGAGCTAAAAACTATCATACATCAAGCCCCCTTTTCCCATGACAGCTTTTTTGTACACACATTATTTATAGAATATGGTGTAGAACATCTCATTTATCACATAAATACAAAATTTCATTAAATTCTGCCCATTAGACGAAGAGAAATTAGAGAAAAACTGATTTTTACATTAAGGCCCCTTTTTCCATGACGCAGCCTCAAATCAAGAAACGGAGAAAAAGGTCTCTAGGTATTATCCCAGGAAGTTCATATGAGAAGTTTCATTGAATTTGGTCTAAAGGTTGCTGAGATCTGGCTGTGGATGGACGGACAGACACGCGGACGGGCGGATAGCGTGGCGACTATATGCTCCCCCGAAATTTTTTCGGGGAGCATAAAAATGAACAACTTGCTTGTCATTTTTCATCACAGAAATACCAAAAAGTATAAAATTTCATGTCAAAATCAGGATTTGTTTGGTAAAGGATTACATCAACTGACCTTTTACTCAAACCCCTCCAATACTCCATGGAAACCCCAGGGGCAACAGACAGGGCTCTCTCCCATTCTCCCAGTTCTACCATTATTTCACAGTATCTCTGTATGTTGCCTTGTTTCATGTACAAATTGGCTGCCTCCCTGAGTCGCTCTTCCTTTGATGGGGCACCAATTCCACCACCCTTAGATAACTTTGACATCTCCAAATGTTGGGCCTTTGACTGAAAGACACAAGTATAATTCAACTTTTCAAAAACATCCTGGGTTTTAAAGTTAAGGTCTTATCACAAGTGATTCACATGAGAAATGTGAAGGCCCTATCATTCATGACTTAAAAAATGTGGCCTATTTAATCCATTCCCAAACAGACAAAAAACATTTCATTCCCTTAAAACTGTCTTCAGCATCATCTTTGAAATTGGAAAAATCTAAAATTTTGTTGTATGGTAATGGGCTAATATTATGGACTATATTTACAACAAGAGGACCAATCTGACAAATTAAAACATCTAAGATCTTATGCAATATGGTCACCCTTATTGCGACAAAGTTGTGTCTTGATTGGTCAATATTTGTGTATGTTAGAGTGAAAATAAAGTCGAAAACAATAATTTTGTGAAATTCAAGGGCCAATAACTCTTGTTTTTCTGGTCAAATCAAGCTGAAAACTTAACTAATCTAGGATCTTATCGTCACCAACATTGTGGCCAAGTTTTGTATTGATTGGTCAATAAATGCAGATGCTACAGTGTAAACAAAGTCGAAAACAGCAATTTTGTCAACTTCAAGGGCAAATAAATCCAGACTTTCAACTCCGATCACACTGAAAATCAGACTCAGCTTAGTTCTCATAGTCACCAACATTATGGCAAAGTTTTGTCCTGATTGGTCAATATTTGTAGATGCTAGAGTGGTAACAAAGTCAAAACTAGCCATTTTTGACGTTCAAGGGCACATAACTCTATGCTTCCTAGTCTGATTTGACTCAAAAACAATTTCGTCCGTGAACTTATGGTCATACATGTTTTGACCAAGTTTAATTAAGATTGATCAATATTTGTAGATAGTAGAGTGGTAACAAAGTCAAATCAAGAGCTGTCAAAAGACAGCGCGCTCGACTTTTCTAAGTTGCTTAGTATAAAGGGGGCATAACTCCAAATATAGTGGAGCCAGGGTCATGGGCCCTATCAGTAAGGTAGAGGGTGTGATGGTGAATAAGTATTCCAAGGATGGGTTGAATCCCTTTGATAGTATGGAAGTCATTGATGTTTGAAAAAACTTAAACCTTTGTTGCAACGCCAACGCCAACGACAATGCCAATGCCGACGCCCGGGTGACAGTATAAGCTCTCATTTTCTTCGAAAAGTCTAGCTAACTAGCCATTTTTGACGTTCAAGGGCACATAACTCTGGACTTCCTAGTCCGATCTAACTCAAAATCGAACTCATCCGAGAACTTATGGTCATACATGTTTTGACCAAGTTTGGTTAAGATTGATCAATATTTGTGGGTGCTAGAGCGGTAACACCAAAATGTGAACAGACAGACAGATGGACGGACAGACGCCGACGGACAAAAAGTGACCACAATAGCTCACCTTGAGCACTTCATGCTCAGGTGAGCTAATAAAATTAGATCTACTTACGGCAGCAAATTTAAGTAGATGTTTCACATGTACAATGCCAGTGCCATAGTTTTCTGACAATAGTGAGTCATCCATGCCTTGTACAACAGAGACTAGCTCCCATAGATTGTCTATTCCTTTTGGAGGCTGTAATATAGAGAAATAAGGTACAAAAATATTGGAAGAAAAGGAGAGAATGTAAACTTCCAGTGCCATAGTTTTCTGATAATAGTGAGTCATCCATGCCTTGTACAACAGAAACCAGCTCCCATAGATTGTCTATTCTTTTTGGAGGCTGTAATATAGAGAAATAAGGTACAAAAACATTTGAAGAAAAGGAGAGAATCTTGGTTTTTATTCAAAAAGCCACATGCAAAAATATGATACAAACAAGGGCCATCATAGACGGATTATGCTCCCCGAATAAGTGTTTGTCACAAAATAAAAACTATCATACATTAAGCCCCCTTTTTCCATGACGGATTTTTTGTTCACACATTATTTAAAGAGTATGGTCTAGAACATCTCATTGATCACATAAGTACGAAATTTCATTAAATTCTGCCAATCAGATAAAGAGAAACTAGAATATCACTGAAAGTGATCATACCCCCCAAAGGCGCAGTTTTTGTGCATTTTGAGAAATTGATTTCATTTGAACTGTGACCTGATCAATTGGGAAATAGAGCGAACAAAAAATCAACAGATCAAACAACACATTTAACCATCCCCAAGCCCCGTCCTGCCATGCCCATATTTTTCAATAAACCAAAAACTCACAACCATGCATTGAAGACAGTCAATCAAGGAACATTCCTGTACAATTTGGTTCAAATTTACTGTATAATTGCTTTCTTCTCATGATTTCGTTAAGTCTGATAAGCCCTGCCTTGCCATTACCACATTTTTTGCAAATCAAAAATTCACGAACAAATTTTGAAATAAGTCCCCCAATGAACATTCCTGCCAATTTTGGTAAAACAAATCGCCGAATCAAAAATTCACGAACAAGTTTCAAAAAGAGTCACCCAAGGAACATTCCTACCAAGTTTGGTAAGAATTGGCTCAGTGGTTAAGGAGGAGAAGATTTTTGAAGAATTATCTGACGATTTCTCAAAATCGGATAAGCCGGGCCCTGCCACGCCCACATTTTTGACGAATCAAATATTCATGAACATGCATTGAATACAATCACTCAAGGGACATCAGTGCCAACTTAAGTTCAAAATGGTCAAAGAATTGATTTTTAAAGATTTTTCACATGAAATCTCTAAGTCCGATAAGCCCCGCCCTGCCACGCCCACAATTTTTGACAAATCAAAAATTCACGAACAAGTTTTGACAAAAGTCACCCAAGGAACATTCCTGCCAAGTTTAGTAAGAATTGACTCTGTGGTTCAGGAGGTGAAGATTTTTGAAGAATTATTTAACGATTTCTTGAAGTCGGATAAGCCCCGCCCTGCCACGCCCTCATTTTTTGACGAATGAAAAAATCATGAGCATAGATTAAATACAATCACTCAAGGGTCAATGCTGCTAAGTTTGGTTCAAATTGGCCTGATATTTGATTTTTAAAGATTTTTCACATGATTTCTCTAAGTCTGATAAGCCCCGCCCTGCCATGCCCACAATTTTTGATGAATCAAAAATTCACGAACAAGTTTTGAAAAGGGTCACCCATGGAACATTTCTGCCAAGTTTGGTAAGAATTGGCCCAGTGGTTGAGGAGGAGAAGATTTTTGAAGAATTATTTAACGATTTCTTGAAGTCGGATAAGCCCCGCCCTGCCACGCCCTCATTTTTTGACGAATGAAAAAATCATGAACATTCATTGAATACAATCACTCAAGGGTCAATTCTGCCAAGTATGGTTCAAATTGGCCTGATATTTGATTTTTAAAGATTTTTCACATGATTTCTCTAAGTCTGATAAGCCCCGCCCTGCCACGCCCACAATTTTTGATGAATCAAAAATTCACGAACAAGTTTTGAAAAGGGTTACCCATGGAACATTTCTGCCAAGTTTGGTAAGAATTGACCCAGTGGTTGAGGAGGAGAAGATTTTTGAAGAATTATTTAACGATTTCTTAAAGTCGGATAAGCCCCGCCCTGCCACGCCCTCATTTTTTGACGAATGAAAAAATCATGAGCATACATTGAATACAATCACTCAAGGGTCAATGCTGCTAAATATGGTTCAAATTGGCCTGATATTTGATTTTTAAAGATTTTTCACATGATTTCTCTAAGTCCGATAAGCCCCGCACTGCCACGCCCACAATTTTTGACGAATCAAAAATTCACGAACAAGTTTTGACAAGAGTCACCCAAGGAACATTCCTGCCAAGTTTAGTAAGAATTGGCTCTGTGGTTGAGGAGGAGAAGATTTTTGAAGAATTATTTAACGATTTCTTGAAGTCGGATAAGCCCCGCCCTGCCACGTCCTCATTTTTTGACGAATGAAAAAATCATGAACATAGATTAAATACAATCACTCAAGGGTCAATCCTGCCAAGTATGGTTCAAATTGGCCTGATATTTGATTTTTAAAGATTTTTCACATGATTTCTCTAAGTCCGATAAGCCCCGCCCTGCCACACCCACAATTTTTGACGAATCAAAAATTCACGAACAAGTTTTGAAAAGGGTCACCCAAGGAACATTTCTGCCAAGTTTGGTAAGAATTGGCCCAGTGGTTGAGGAGGAGAAGATGTTTGAAGAAAAAAACAACAGACAGACCAACAGACCAACGGACCAACAGACAGACAGACAAGCTGACTCCTATATACCCCCCAAATTGAATTTGGGGGGTATAATTAGAGAAAAACTAATTTTTACATTAAGGCCCCTTTTTCCATGACAAAGCCTGAAATTAAGAAACGGAGAAAAAAATCTCTAGGGATTATCCCAGGGAGTTCACATGTGATCCCAGGGAGTTCACATGTGAAGTTTCATTGGATTTGGTCCAAGGTTTGCTGAGATCTGGAAGGACAGCGTGGCGACTATAATTTTTATTATGTTCCCCCGAAATTTTTTCGGGGAGCATAAAAACATTGCAGGTAAAGAGAAAATATTTTTTATAACAAAAGCTATTCTTTATTGCCATAATTTTTTCATAGATTACAAATTTAATCCTTTCCAAAACAAGTTGAGAAAGAGCAAAACATACATACCAAGAAAAACTTTGAAAAAGATTTCAACAAGCTGTTTCTAGTATTCATCTGGTTTGATTCTGCTTCCAGTTTTAAATCTCTTGACTCTTTACCACACAAAAGAGGTTGTGATTCATTTGTCATAGCTTCTTCTGAAAGAGTAGAAAATAGAGTAGAAACTCTTTCCTTAACAAGACTGGGTTTTTAATAGAAAAGGCTAGGAAAAACAATGAGGCAAAAGAAGAATTCATTTGCCTCAAAGTTTTCTGGGCTTTAACATAAACATTTTGACCTTTTGTGATCACCTATTTTGTCTTTCATAGCAGCTTTCAAATTGGACCTCCCTATATTGTTGCTGTTCGGGAAAGGGTTAAAAGTTCCTGCAGACGTAATCAATATCAATGAATATCAACATAGATAGCCAAGAAAATATTTAGGCTAAAGGAGAAAATGTTAGTCATCTGCATTTTCTTCTTTTGCCTTTTTGTTTTGCAAGTCTTTTCTATAAGGGACATCAATATCATGTCTAAGCGTATGCAAGAGAAAATGTAGTAATACATACAATGTCCTTTCACAACCATAAATGATCAAATGACACAAGAAATATTCAAGTCAAATATTAAACAAGAGCCGTCACAGACGGATTATGCTCCCCGAATAAGTGTTTGTCACAAAATAAAAACTATCATACATTAAGCCCCTTTTTCCCACGACAGCCTTTTTGTATACACATTATTTATAAAATATGGTCTAGAACATCCTATTTATTACATAAGCACAAAATTTCATTAAATTCTGCCCATTAGATGAAGAGAAATAAGAGAAAAACTAATTTTTACACTAAGGCCCCTTTTTCGATGATGCAGCCTTAAATTTACAAACGGAGAAAAAGATCCCTAGGTATTGACCCAGGGAGTTCACATGTGAAGTTTCATTGAATTTGGTCCAAGGGTTGCTGAGATATGGCTGTGGATGGACGGACGGACACACGGACGGACGGACGGACGGACAGCGTGACGACTATATGCTCCCCCGAAATTTTTTCGGGGAGCATAAAAACCTACCTACTGTCCCAATAACTTGGTTCCAAGGTCTTTTTGCTAAAATGTTCATCTCTAGTAGTTGTATGAGCGTTGTTAGAGACCAAAGTCTCAGTGTAGAATCTCTAGAACTCGAAGCCAAAATAAATGGTCTTTTTGGATGACAGGTTAAACCTTGAAAAAGAAAGTTGTAAAGATAAGGGTTTGATTTTACTGACAAAATTATTAACATATTCAGCTAAATTTTAAATTACAGTCGACACTCGTTGTGTCGAAGTCAGAGGGGCCGTCAAAATACCTCGACATATCCGGAGTTCGACTCATCCGATTTTGATTATTTTCGATGAAAACGAAATTTTACCATTCCTGATGGGCATCATATGTGTCCGTGATTGAAATATAGTAGGAAAAGGAAAGAAATTGCTCGATACGAGCAATTTCTATCCTTTTCCTGCTAAATTCCAATGGCTGTATTTGTTTCGAAATTATTTTGATTAAACACTTTGATATCCATTTGTTGAGGACGGGGCATGACTTTCACATCGACTTAAGCCGAATTTCGACTTATCCGATGTCGATGTTGTATGAGCGTTGTTAGAGGCCAAAGTCTCAGTGTAGAATCTCTAGAACTCGAAGCCAGAATAAATGGTCTCTTTGGATGACAGGTTAAACCTTGAATAAGAAAGTTGTAAAGATAAGGGCCTAGTCTTACTAACAAAATTTCAGACGCATTTTACGCAATTTCAAAGTTAATTGCACAACAGCCAATCTGATTGGCCTGAGACAAACCTGTATTTCTCATTCAATTAGATATCTTGTTACATAAGATACACAAAAATGCTTCTAGTTTGGTCAGAAAAAACAAGGCTCAGGACTCATTCACAAAAAAAGACACTTGCGAGAAAAATAACTTAACATAGACTTGAATACTGTTAACCCTTTCCCAAACAAGACCTGTTTTTGACATACCTGATAGAAAAGGTTTGGAAAAATATTGTGGCAAAAGAAGAAAAAGCTGAAAATCAGCATTTACCCAATTTCCATCAATACTTTCTATACTATAACATACACATTTTCTGCTTTTGATATCAATCATTTTGTTGTCTTCAACTCTTTTCAAATTGCGCCGTTTGGAAAAAGGTTAAAGTATATATATAGCACATGTCGCGACAGATCATCCAACAGATCATTTCAAATGATTCCAAAACGTTTCTGGATTTTGACTTATTAAATTAAAATGGTCAAGGAAAGCAACAAAATAAAATAAGAAAATGCTGATGTATTGGAAACAATATAACCCATCTAATCAAATTGACACTTTTTGATGCCCTTCAAGATGAGGGCTTAGGAAACCATTGTGGTAAATGAAGAAATTGTTTGTGACAAGCAATTATCATCTGAAAATCTTTGAATTTGGAGCAGTATAAAACTTTGCCGTCTGGGAATGGGTATAAATAGACCTACCATAGACATCTGCCCCATGATCCTTGAGTACATCCAAGCAGGTCCCTTTTCTGATGTCCCAGACCCTTATTGTCGTGTCCCAGCTCCCTGATATGACCAAATATGGTAATTCTGTGTTCCAGAGCAGGCCCCTAACTGGCCCCTTGTGGCCACTAAGTGTGCTAATACAGGCCTCTTGTGAATAGTCCCAAATTTTGATTGTCCTGAAACAAATTAAGGGATCCATTTGTGATATTGTTTTCCCAAACAAACCATTCGGATAACCTTTTTAAAACTCATATAAACAGTATTTTTTTCCTTTTATATCTATAAATTTTTTAAAACACCACTGACTTTTTATTCTTGTATATTGTTTACTGCAAATTAGTCCCTTGGAAAAGGGTAAAGGATCAGTGACAAGCAATATCTTCATTTCTCACAATGTTTTCTACCCAGAAAGACAAACAAGAGTTGTCCGCGGACAACATAGTTCGCCTATACGAGAGCTTGTCACAAAAAAAAAAGAGTCCAAGGTCAGTCATTGGGTCAAAACTCATGATCTCAAGGTCAAGGTCATGATATGAAGTATCCATATGTGAAATATCAAGGCTCTATCTATAATAGTACATGAGATATAGGCCAGGTTAAAGTTTTTGAAAAGTAGGTCAAACGTCAAGGTCACTAGGTCATGGTTCCAAATAAAAGGTCTTGGCAGGAGGTATCCATGTGGGAAGTATCAAGGCTGTATCTCTAATAGTGCCTGAGATATAGACCGGGTTAAAGTTTTTGAAGACGCGACGCCGACACCGACACTAGGGCTGTGGCATTAGCTCCCCGGACATAAAGTCCCGGCTCGCTAAAAAGTAAGATTCTATTCACCAGAAATTGCCGTCTGCAGCAACTTTGAATTTGGACAATTCTAAAATTTTGTCATCTGGTAAATGGATATTTAACCTCTCCCATATGGCGGCATTTTAATCTGCTCCAATTTGAAAGCAAGAAATTCTATGTTGATAAATACAGGATTAATATACTAAATAGCACAGAAAGTATTGAGACAAAAAGGGAAAAATCTGATAATCAGCATTTTCTTCTTTTGCATCGATGTTTTTCAAGGTAATTCTTATTACAGACATCAAAACCTGGTCTTGTTTGGAAAGGGGATAACCCATTACCGCACAGTGACTCCTTTTGACTCCTTACTAGATAATGGTTTGAGAAAACAATGTGGAAAATGAAGAGATTGCTTGTGACAAGCAATTTCTTCATTTACCACAATGTTTTCTACCCAAAATGACCAATCTGTTTTTAAATTCATTCACTTGAAATTGTCGTCTGCAACATCTTTTGAATTTAGAGCAGTCTAAACTTTTGCTGTTTGGGAAAGGGGATAAGATATTTACCCATCATCTGATCCACTACATAAAAGATTCTCCTTAAGAGGGCACCATTTCACATGGAACACTTTTGCTGTATGACCTGCAGAAGAAAACATGATGTGTTGGTGAAACACAAATGTCCTTTAGTCTGTAGATGTCCCAAAATGAGTTGCTGATAAACAATAGGCTATTTCATGTATAAAGGGATGTCAGGCTATTGACTTAAGATTAAAATTGTGTTATGTGATAAATTACCTGTTTAAGACGCTACATCTATCATTGATACATGGTTAATCGGGTTAATTACCGTATAATTTATGAAAACAAAATGTAAACATCTGCCACTCCCGATTGTCCTCCTATATAGTCCGATCACGATACTACAGCAAATATTTACAAATTTTACCTATGTAAACAAAGGCAACCCTATGTAAACAAAGGAAAAGGTGTTCTTAATATTCAATACAAAATTGCATTTGTTGATTCAAATCTTGCAGGTGTGCCACACCTGCAAGATTTGAACCATCACATGCAAAATTACAGTAGTTTGGTCTTTGATATTGTGTTGTTTACACAGGTAAATAATATACAGTGCACTCCACGTATTACGAGTTCGGGTAATACGAGATATCGTCTTTAACGAGTACAAAACAAAGTCCCTGTCATTTCCCTTCTATTTTCCCTTTGTTTTATATCGGATAACGCGAGATTGGTTTGAGCGAAAAATCGGCTATAGCGAACATATTTTCTTGGTCCCGACTCTATTTTTCACACATTAACGAGGTTTGGTCACAAAGCGTGTCGTCTGCAAACAACATTGCCCTAGCCCTGGCTGTATTTTTCACACCTATCTACTAGGTCCTAAAGTGTGCCGTCGGCAATCTGACATTTCAAGGTAATTATCGATCAATTACGGGATTAACACGTTCCGAACTACCTATTGTCATATTGACAAAGTGTTATTGCAAAACACTCCAACATTAATCCAGCTAGAGTTATGAGCATTTGTTCCAACATCGACCAAATGCGATGAATTTAGAAAATACGGAAAATACGGGAGACACGACTAAAAAGCGGAAATCTTTTTCCCTAGAGTTGAAATTTGAAATCAAGAATAAATAAGAACAGGGATTTTCCATAAGAACAATGTTTTTCAAATAAATATTTTATGATGTACATAACCATTAGTATTTTAAGCGCACTTATGAACTGTGAAGTGTAATGTTCGTATGTTACTCTTAGTGGTGTGCATTAAAATATCAAGAGTTCTCTATCTTTATGCTCTCTAAAAAGGAGATTATAAATGTGTCATAGTTCATTTCCGGTGAAAGCGAAAGTAGACATGGGCAAGTGACATGGGCAAGTGACCATTTTTCACGCATTCTGTTACAATTCGGCTTAGCGAGACATGGATATAACGAGGCATCGAGCGATGTCCCGGCAATCTCGTTATACACGGAGTGCACTGTAAACATGTGTCATAACATCGTAACCTGACTATAGAAACAGCTATCTTTACATCACATTGTAAACACAACTTTTCAACCTGTCCCAAATGAGAAAATTTTAAACTAGTTCAAATTGAAAGCTGCTGCAATAGACAGCATAAACGCTGTGAAAAATAGGATTTGTCTACAATATAGCAGAAGATATTGAGGCTGGTAATCAGCATTTTCTCCTTTTGCTTCAATATGTCCCCATGCCTTTTCAATCAGGTAAATATATCCCAGAGATCTGTATTATCTATGATTGTACAACAAATTCACCATTATGATATGCCATCACAAATTTTCGTAAGATCCTTGATAATATGGGCCCAAGGTTTTGCTTGTGAACGGGTTTTAAGGCACTAAGTCCCACCTGAGAACATCTTTAGTGGCTGTTCAGAAGTTGTTGCAGTGTAAAATACCCGGACATTTTTATCTTCACAACCAGTTGCAAGCATGTCTCTGCAAAAATTACAAATATAAAGTTATCAGTCATTTGATATTGGCCAATTTCAATACAGCAATATATCAGACTGGTCCAAAAATTCTAAGCATTTACAGAATAATGATGGCAGTATCATCAAATTACTGGAAAAATTCTGTATGTAAAAGCATAAACTTAAGAAAAAACATATTTTTATGAAAACCTTCAGTTGAGGCATTGTCAGCATTTTCAAATTTTCTCTCAATAGTTTAAAACTCTTTTTCTTTTATGTGTGTCAAACTGGGAAATAAGTTGAAACAAGGGCTTCGCAGAGCGGCGCATATACGCCCAAGAGGGGCTTGTCAGTAAAACTGGCCAATTTTTCAATTCGAGGGCAGATAATTCAAGAACGAAAAAAGTTATCTGAATTCCGTAAGTGGTGTGCACAACTAGACACCATGGAAAATCATTGTGGCAAGTTTGATCAAATTCAGATCAAAACTGTAGGAGAAGTTGCGCACACAAGAAATGAAAAATTTGAAGTCTAAAAAGGGTAAAAATTCTATTAAATTATATGTCAGATTAACAAATCTTTGTCTAAAGGCTGATATTATGGTAACAGAGGCATGTGCAAAGTTTCATTACCCTGACAGCCGGGTGACTAGAATAGCCCCCCCCCCCCCCACCTCTATTCTATGAATAGTCGCTAAAAAAATATATCAAACTTTCAAAGCAACGATATTAGCAGACACATGAATAAAACTTGAAACAAAGGTACATACCAAAACCATATTGATATAGAGCACAAAACTGATTTTCAAAGTCAACTTGTGACCCAAACCTTTGAACTGCATGATACAAAATGATAGAGAAACTCCTTTGGTCATAGGCAACATTTAATGTAAAGCTTTTTGATTCTTGGTCAAACCTTTATTGAGAAAGAGCATGGAAGCAAAAATTCTACAGATGTATGTACAGACATGCTGAAACCAATATAACCCCTTCTATTTTGTCAAGCTTGAGGTGAAAAGTAACAAAACCTTTTCCAAACAACACTATTTTAGGGTGGTCCAATTTGAAAGTGGTTGCAGGCAACTTTTTCTATGTTATGGAAAAAAGCAAGTTCTTTCAATCCAAGAGGTTCCATGGTGGATGTATGTGGTTGAGAGGTGGAGCATTGGTCTTGCTTTAAAGAGGTTCCAAGTTCAATCCACAGTAGTGTGAGATTGTTTTTGGGCTTTAACCCATTACCATACACTGACTCTTTTTGACTACAAGATAACCACAGTCCAGGTAAACATTGTGGAATATGAAGAAATTGCTTGTACCAAGCAATTTCTTTGTTTCCCACAATGGTTTCTACCACAAAAGACCATAACATTTTAAATTTCATTTGCTTGAAACTATCATCTACAACAGCTTTGAATTTGGGCCAGTCTAAAATTTTGCTGTTTGGTAATTGATTAAAGTGAAAAATGACCTACTTGTTATGTGGGCACCAGTCACATCCGAACACTGGGGCTGGATGTTTGTACTTCTGTAAAACTTCACCATCAATCTGGCGAATTATACTGTAGAAAAAAGAAAATATCGTCGGTGCTATGACAAAATTGTGTAACAAATTAGTTACGCAATTTTGTCAATTTTCGTTTATAAATGCTTTCTACTTAGTATGTAGGAGCGCATATTCTGTCAAAACGGCGTTTTTCTACACCTATTAGAACCATTTCAATTATCATGTGACAAAATTACGTAACTCGATTTAGCTGACAAAAATGCGTTGTACATAGACAAATTATTTACACGAGAGTAATAAAAGGCTGAGAAAAGGCATTCTCCTCTGTATTTCTTCTACTTTGACCAATAAATGAACTTAAGTTATGTTCAATTACCTTATTTTACCTTAAAGAAGCTGAATTGTTCATGTAGTTATTGAGTTACGCAATTTTGTCGACACATATTTTAACATCTTTTAAAGCGGCAAAAACGTTTTTGGCTCTCCTGAAAAAAATGGTTTTCGAGCAACATTTCAGTTACGCAATTTTGTCATAGCACCGACGATATGGTAAGAAACAAAAAATGTCAATAAACATACATTTAAATTGATATTCCTGCAACTGAACCTATTTGAAAAACATCAAAGATGTTTACAACAAATTGGATGTTGATCAAGACAAGAACTGTGTTCAATATAGCACAGAAAATATTGAGGCAAAAGGAGACAAGAGGACCATGATGGTCCTTTATCGCTCACCTGCACCTAGATAGAATGAAAGTCCCAATGTTGTCAAGTTCAAGAGTACATAATTTAAGATGCGAGATTATGATCCAGCTGAAAACTGCTTTCATAATCTTGAATGATCAATATTTGTAGCTGTTACTGTAAAAACAAAGTGGAAGAAAACAACAATTTTGTCACAGTAAAGGGCACATAACTCTGTTCTGATAAAGATATTCTCATCAACATTATGTCCAAGTTTTTTTTATTGGTTAATATTTATTGCTGTTTGAGAGAAAACAAAGTAGAAAACGGCAATTTTGTGACCATCAAGGGCACACAACTCTGTTTTTTTAGTCCAATCAATCTGACAAATTAAAACATTTAAAATATTATGGTCACCAACTTTGCGACCAAGTAACTGTTGTGTCTTGATTGGTCCATATTTGTTTGTTAGAGAGAAAATAAATTTGAATACGGTAATTTTATGAAACAAGAGCCGTCAGAGACGGACAATGCTCCCCGAATAAGGCTTTGTCACAATAAATGTATGCCATACAGAGCTAAGATTAAGCTAACAAACGATAAGCCCCCTTTTTCCATGACATACTTTTTATACGCAAATTTCAAGTAGTTAATTGTCAAGGGCATCTGATTTGCTACTCAAATATGAAATTTCATCAAATTCTGACCATTAGACTATGAGAAATTAGAGAAAAAGTGTATTTGACCTTAAGTCCCCTTTTCCCATGACGAGGCCTCAAATCCAAAAACTGGGAAAAGTACATCGGCATTATGTCATAGGGAGTTCACATGGTAAGTTTCATTTGATTTGGCCCAAGGGTTATAGAGAAATCGCTTCGGACGGACGGACGGACGGACGGACGGAATGACGGACGGACGGACGGACGGACGGACAGACGAAGCGGCGACTATATGCTCTCCCTTCGGGGAGCATAATTAAAGGGCCAATAACTATTGTTTTTCTGGCCAAATCAAGCTGAAAATTTAACTCATCAAGGATCTTATGGTCACCAACATTGTGGCCATGTTTTGTCTTGATTAGTCAATAAATGTAGATGCTACCGTGTAAACAAAGTCGAAAACAGCAATTTTGTCAAATTCAAGGGCACATAACTCCAGACTTCCTACTCCTATCACATTGAAAATCGAACTCATCCAAGATCTTATAGTTACCAACATTGTGGCAAAGTTTTGTCTTGATTGGTCAATATTTGTAAATGCCTGAGTGGTAACAAAGTCAAAACTAGCCATTTTTGACGTTCAAGGGCACATAACTCCAGACTTCCTTGCCTGATCTGTTTCAAAATTAAACTCATCCGAGAACTTATGGTCATACATATTTTGACCAAGTTTGGTTAAGATTTATCAATATTTGTAGATACTAGAGTGGTAACAAAGTCAAAACTAGCCATTTTTTGATGTTCAAGGGCACATAACTCCTGACTTCCTTGTCCGAACTTATCCGAGAACCAATGGTCATACATGTTTTGACCAAGTTTGATTAAGATTAGTCAATATTCGTAGATACTAGAGTGGTAACAAAGTCAAAACTAGCCAATTTTGATGTTCAAGGGCACATAACTCTGGACTTCCTAGTCCGATCTAACTCAAAATCGAACTCATCCGAGAACCTATGGTCATACATGTTTTGACCAAGTTTGGTCAAGATTGGTCAATATTTATGGATGCTAGAGTGGTAACAACAAATTGTGGACAGACGGACAGACGGACAGACAGACGGAGGGACGACGGACAAAAAGCGACCACAATAGCTCACCTTGAGCACTTCGTGCTCAGGTGAGCTAAAAATGCTGACCAGTGCAATGCAAAATCTATCTCTGTCAGATGCCAAGCATCAAGAATGGGAGTTAATAAGTTATTGTGCAATCATACAAAAGTGTCTCATGAGCAAAAAACAGCTGACCCTTTAACCCTACCCCAAACAGCAAAAATTTGAACTGTTCCTGAAAAATGTCACAATTGTTTACAACAAATTGGATGTTGATCAAGATAAGAACTGTGTTCAATATAGCACGAAAAATATTGAGGCAAAAGGAGAAAATTCTGGTGAAATGCAAAAATAATCTGTGCCAGATGCCAAGCATAAAGGATGGGGACTTATGTGTAAATGTGCATTCACACATGTCTCTTACGTCAAAAATGGCTGATCCTTTAACCCTATCCCAAACAAAGGAAATTTGAACTATTCCAATTTCAAAGCTGCTGCATTCAATAGAAATTGTGTAGCATTAAAACCGAAGAAAATATTGAAGCAAATGGAGAACATGCTAGTTTTCCCAAGTATTTTCTTTTAAGGACTTCAAAACCAGGTCTTACCAGTGTCCATCTGCCCCACATGACATGATCTTTCTTGAATCTTTTTGGCTCCAACTGACTGTGTAAACTGCTGTCTTGCCATGCTGTGAAAATAAGAGAGGTAATTGATGACTTTAATACATGATGTATATACAAAATCAATTAGAACTTTCCAAAGCGGACAAATACCAAACCTAGCGCCTTGTCACTGAAAAAGTGCTTTAGATCAAAAGGATCTTGAGTTAGAGCACAGACACAGATTTTAGAACAAGCAAATTGGTTGAAAAGATATCCCCCGCCGAAAATCTTTTGTTTACTCTGTATGTATATGGCTTCACCAAACAGGGGCAGTAACTTTGAATTTAATAGTCAAACCAGGTAACCCCTACAATATGCCCATCTCCTTTTTGTAGTAAAGCTTTCCACAAAGTTTCATTGAAATCCAGCAAATGGTTTCCAAGAAAAAGTATGAAAACGAATATTACTCTGAATGTATGGCTTAACCAATCAACGACAGTAACTCTTAATTTAGCAGGGCTTCCCCTGGCAATTTCAGACTTGTCGCCAGCAAATTCGCCAATTGGAATTTTTTGGAGCCAATTGGGGCCAGTTGGAGCCATTAAAGGAGCCAATAAGAGAAGAAGACAGGCGTATACAAACAAGTTTAATTTCATCATAAAACATTTTATCAACAATATACAACATTATACAACAAATACTTAGCACATTTTATAAGCAGCACATGGGTACAAATAAACTTTTAACTCTTTTAAACTGAAAATATCAAGGCAAAAGGAGAAACTGCTGGTCATCAGCATTTTATCCTTTTGCTTAAATGTTTTCTCAAGCCAATATTACTGACGTTAAACCAAGTCATGTCACCAACAGTTCCAATCTATTGCAGAATTCTCCTGTTCTTGGCCAGAGCCCATTTACCAAAAGCCTTCTTAGCACAGTATGTAATGAAAGGAAAGTCTCTTTTCCAACACTCTTGGAAGGACCTAGGCGCTAATTTAGGTTGTTTAGAAGGATGTGTGTCCTGAGAATCACATGGACGTTTCTTACTAAGTAGAGAAGCCATTGTCAATTGTGACTGACATGGCCTCAAAGTCAATATATATACCCCATAAGTAAATGTAAGTGTGAATAACGGACATGTACATATTGACTATAACTCGTTAAAGAGGTGTAATTATCTACAAACAAACAAATCAAAATACCAACTTAACAAATCATCGTCAATTAACACGAGTCTGAACTGTTTGACAATCGACAAATCGTTGATAATTAAAGCATACCAATCATTCGATTAGCCGTAATTACACATTAACGTGTCATCAATCGTTAACAAAGGGATTATCGGGTTTAAACAATTAAAGAAGCTGTGATATACAGTAAAAATCGATTATCGGTTTTCTCCTAGTTGATAACCGTGGCCGCGTATATCCCGTTTATAGATAAACAGTGGGCCGCTTATAACAAATAGTCGGTATATATCGGAAAATTCGCCGAGAAAAAGGTTGTCGCCACTAAAATCGCCAACTAGCAAATTTTGTCGCCAGAATTTTCATTTTGGCGCAATTGGCGCCAGTGGCGATCGACAGCGGGAGCCCTGATTTAGTAGTTGAACCAGGTAACCCAAGGCGATATGTGCATCTCCTCTTTGTAGTGAAAGCAAATGTCAAAATCAATTTCAACATTTTCCACAATGTTTTCCCAAACCTTTTCTTGTGGGGGAAATAAAAAGCATCATCATGCACAGTGCTTATGAAATAAGTAGCCCGAGTTGTCCAACTTGTCCGTTTACCTATACGGACAAGCAGATTTTGAAAGCTAGGTTGTCCGTGGACAAGTGAAAAATCTGGTTATAATAAAAAACTTTTTTTATCTTTTTCTCACAAAATTTTTATACAATATAATTACTGATAGTTAAATGTACAAATTTTATTTTACATAATAGTTAGAAATTCATAATAGATATGCAATAAACATATGAAGCTATTAAAAAGTACATAGGCTTTGTACGGACAAGTTGATTTTTGATACGGACAAGTAAATTTTGAATCAACGCTTGTTCGTGGACAAGTAGATTTTCAAAATATTTCAGAAGCACTGATGCAGTAATGGGTTAAGGTGACGTACCTCCTGAAATCTTCTGATAACCCGACCTTTCTTTATATCCCAGATGAAGAGCCCAGATTTGCTGGTTCCTGCTACAATACAATTAAGATCTGCAGGTGCCCAGCTGATTGTGTAGATTATTCCTTCATTTCCGGGAGAGGTTTCAACCTAGAGATTTAGAAAATAATTGAGCTGGATTCTGAAAAAAGTCTGACAGAAGACAGTGTGCTTGATTTTTAACCCATTACCACACAGTGACGCTTTTTGACACCCTGCAAGATAATGACTTTGGAAAACATTGTGGAAGATGAAGAAATTGCTTGCAACAAGTAATTTCTTCATTTTCCACAATGTTTTCTACACAGAAAGAACAATACAATGTTGAAGTCCATTCATTTGAATTTTTCATCTGCAACATCTTTAGGAGAAGTAATGATTTGCTGGTTCCCGCCACAATACAATTAAGATCTGCAGGTGCCCAGCTGATTGTGTAGATTATTCCTTCATTTCCGGGAGAGGTTTCAACCTAGAAGGTTAGAAAATAATTGAGCTGGATTCTGAAAAAAGTCTGACAGAAGACAGTGTGCTTGATTTTTAACCCATTACCACACAGTTACGCTTTTTGACACCCTGCAAGATAATGACTTTGGAAAACATTGTGGAAAATGAAGAAATTGCTTGTGACAAGCAATTTCTTCATTTTCCACAACGTTTTCTACACAGAAAGAACAATACAATGTTGAATTCCGTTCATTTGAATTTTTCATTTGCAACATCTATGGATGAAGTCCAGATTTGCTGGTTCCCGCCACAATACAATTAAGATCTGCAGGTGCCCAGCTGATTGTGTAGATGATTCCTTCATTCCCAGGGGAAGTCTCAATCTAGATGGTTAGAAAATAATAGAACTAGAATCTAGAAAAAGACCTGACGAAAGACCAGTGTGCTCCATTATTAAAACCAAATATCACACATTGACACTTTTTGAAAATGAAGAAATTGCTTGTGACAAGCAATTTCTTCATTTCAGATTCCCATTCAATTTGTATGTTTTCAATATCGTAGGTCACATAACTGGAATTACATACCATATTGAGCTGGAATATGGAAAAAGATCTAGAGAAAGGCAGTGTGCTTGATTATTAAATCATGATAGTGATAATATTCAAAGTTATAGATGGGACATAATACTTGTTAGCCCTTTTCCAAATGAGACTTGGTTTTGACATCCGTAATAGAAAATACTTGTAAAAACATTGAGACAAAAGAAGACAATGCTGATAATCATCACTTTTCTCCTTTTGACTAAATTTTTACTGTGCTAGGGCTACCATCTTTACAAAGCTACCACAACATCCTTCCGGACCCTCAAACTGCTATCCCATATAGGGAGATTGTCTATCCATTGGTGGGGACAAATGTCCAGACTTCAAGAAATTTGTCAGTTTGTCAGACATATCTGACAATTTTTTGGCCGGACAGACTTCTGACATTCCTGAAGGTGTCAATTTAGCTCAAACCACAAAGATTGATAGTTCATGAAGAATAACCTCTTTCCACTAATGATTTCTTTGCAATTTATCATACATCTACTATTTCTAGTATCATTTGTTTATAAAGATCTGGGTAGCGTTTTACTAACATTTGCGTAAGTTTTTGCGTAACTTTACGTCTAAAAAAATCTTACGCAAATTCTTAAGTGCGTTTTACTAAACGATCGTAAGAAAATTTTGAACGTAAGAAAAAAATTGTCGTAACTCTAAATATAGAACAACAGAGGCTAAAAATAAATCAACAATGTGCTCTCACCTCGGTGTAGTTTCTAGTAAATATTAATAAATAATAATTGCGTTTTCTGTTCATACTGTGTTTTTATGCAATAATAAACGTAAATCTCCTCATAAAGATGACAGAAATTCGGAATTTTAGGCGATTTGTTGAAATATAATTGTGCTGAACACTCAACGTATTTTATACGTTCAAATGTGTCCATTACAATCGGGAAAACGTGAGAAATACTAGCTGTCATGTTGTTGTTTTTCTATTCTATAAATAGTAACACAAAAACAAAGTGAGAAAAAGCAATGAAATAAACACACATTTTCCGTGGATTTTTGAATTTCAACCTTTCTTTTCATATATATTTTGAATTTTTTCGGTATTTCTTTAGTTTACAGTGCTTTATTAGGTAAATTGTGGCACTGGTATTAGTTACGAAAATACTTACGTCAACTTTTTTTTATCGTAAAGTTACGCAAAAACTTACGCAAATCTTACCTGCGAACATTTTTAGTAAAACGCACTTACGCAAATAATTTGAACTTACGTTCAAATCTACGAAAAATTCTTGCGTAAGTTCGTTAGTAAAACGGGCCCCTGGTCCTTCTGACACTTTTCAGACCTTGGCTGAATGAATGACTGGCACTTTTTCTGAACTTTCGGGAAGTCGAAAGGTCAATCAGAAAGGATATTTGCCATGGTCAGGGATCAAACCCAGCATCTCATAATAGAGAGTCTGACATGCTACCACATATGCTATGTAAAGAACACCAAAACAGTGTACCTACACATGTAAAAGATCTTGTATCCCAAAGTTTTATAGTTCCATCAAAACTTCCTGTAGCCAACAGGTTACAATCATTCGGCGAGTATTTACAGTCAAATATAGTCTCTACATGGCCCTGAAAAGAGAGGTTAATAAACCAAACTTAAATTGGAAACCACATTATTGAGAATCCAAAGCACAACCAAAAGTGCTATGGATGCCTTAAAACATTGAAACTGCCTTTGGTGAGCATTAACAATAATATATTGTCCCTGAAAATATACTATGAATGAGCAAAGATCTGGAAAGAGCCTTAAAGGCATTTGAGAACAACATGGATCTGCACCAGTCTGCATATAAATGTGTGCAGTCTGATCAAGATCTATGTTGTTCTATCAAAACTGCCAAGAGTCAACAAGTTTGTATGGGGATTATCAGCATTTCTTTTTATTCCTTCAATATTTTCAACACTATAATAAATAAATTTTGGATGATAATAGAAACAAGAGGCCCGGAGGGCCTTATCGGTCACCTGAATCAAATGAGCAGAAACAGTTAAGAAAACCATTTCTTGACAGTCTTTTTTTTTCTCTTGTACAAACTTATTTAAAGACTCAAATACCAAATGTGAATTCAATCCAACAATAGAACATTTCTTAATATGTACCCTATTTACCCCCTTTTGGGGCCCCAAAGGGAGATAAACTCCATGATTTGTAAAAATCTGAAGTGGCTTCCCATTGGGATGCTTCCTGCCAAGTTTGGTAGAAATCTGTCGAACGGTTCTCAAAAAGAAGTAGAAAATGTTCAAAGTTAAGTAATAACACAAACCCCTCCCATCCCCCATCCCCAGCACGGCCATTTATTGAAGGATTTTTTTCTCTTGTACAAACTTTGTAGTCCTTGCCCTAAAGACTTTAACTTTCAAATGTGTATCCAATGCAACAGCCGGTTCATGAGTAGAAATTTTTTTAAGATGTACCCAATTAACCCCCTTTTTGGCCCTTTAGGGCACCCCAAAGGCAGATAACTCCATGATTTGTACAAAATCTGAAGCGACTTCCTATTAAGATGCTTCCTGCCATGTTTGGTTGAAATCCGTCCAATGGTTCTTAATAAGAAGTCGAAAATGTTAAGTTAACTAATAACACTTTGTTGTCCTTGCCCTAAAGACTCTAAATACCAAATGTGAATCCAATCCAACAGCCTGTTCATGAGAAGAAGATTTTTTAAAATGTATCCTATTTAACCCCTTTTAGCCCCTTATGGGGCCCAAAAGGGAGATAACTCCATGATTCGTACAAATCTGGAGCGGCTTCCCACGGGGATGCTCCCTGCCAAAATTGGTTGTAATCCGTCCAATGGTTCTCAAGAAGTCGAAAATGTTAAGTTAACTAATTACGCGACACCCCCCCCCCCTTTCATCTCCCCTCCCCAGCACAGCCATTTATTGACAGATTTTTTTTCTCTTGTACAAACTTTGTTGTCCTTGCCCTAAAGACTCTAAATACCAAATGTGAATCCAATCCAACAGCCGGTTCATGAGAAGAAGATTTTTTAAGATGTATCCTATTTAACCTCTTTTTGGCCCCTTATGGGGCCCAAAAGCTAGATAACTCCCTGATTCATACAAATCTGAAGCGGCTTCTCATGGGGATGCTCCCTGCCAAGTTTGTTTGTAATCCGTCCAATGGTCCTCAAGATGAAGTTGAAAATATTAAAAGTTTTTAACGCACAACGCACGACAACGGACGAAACACGGTCGCAATAGGTCACCGTGACCTTTGGTCAGGTGACCTTATAAACTTACTTTGTCTCTCAGAAATTCCCATTTTCTCCTCCCAAGATCATATAGACCAATCCACCATCATGAAAAGCACAGACAATCTGAGCTTGTGGCAGAGCAAACTGAGCTGAGTTAACCATGCTGGGTGCCTGAGTTATGCTTGTGGAAGACATCTGACTCACGCTGTCAGGATCGGGATTTTTTAGGTGATTCATAATTTAAAACATCTTATGTTAAAGCGTCATTTGTACTTTTTTTTCTCAAAAAAATATTTTTTGAAAATAATAATCTGTTTTTGAAGGGATATATTGAGGGTTCTGAATAAAGACAGAATTAACCACAGACAATCTGTCAGTATCAAGATTCATTCTTATGACAATTTATAATTCAAATCAACTTAATGCTTAAGTGTCATCATTATATAGAAGGAAACTCACTTTGTCTCTCAGAAAATCCCATTTTCTCCTCCCAAGATCATATAGACCAATTCCACCATCATGAAAAGCACAGACAATCTGAGCTTGTGGCAGAGCAAACTGAGCTGAGTTAACCATGCTGGGTGCCTGAGTTATGCTTGTGGAAGACATCTGACTCACGCTGTCAGGATCAGGATTCTTATAATGATTTGTAATCTTATAATATCAGACAGTAATATTTTGGAAGGTTCCAATTTCAAAGGTGTTGCAGAAGACAATTTCAAATGAATGAAATTGAAATTTTTTGTTCTCTTAGGGCAGAAAACATTGTGGAAAATGAAGAAATTGCTTGTAACAAGCAATTTCTTCATTTTCCACAATGTTTTCCAAAGCCTCTTTTCAAAACATCCTAATGTTATGGCGTCATCGTTACATAGAAACAAACTTACTTTGTCTCTCAGAAAATCCCATTTTCTCCTCCCAAGATCATATAGACCAATTCCACCATCATGAAAAGCACAGACAATCTGAGCTTGTGGCAGAGCAAACTGAGCTGAGTTAACCATACTGGGTGCCTGAGTTATGCTTGTGGAAGACAGCTGACTCACGCTGTCAGGATCACGATGTTTACAATGATTTATATTTTGTTATGTAGAAACAAACTTACTTTGTCTCTCAGAAAATCCCATTTTCTCCTCCCAAGATCATATAGACCAATTCCACCATCATGAAAAGCACAGACAATCTGAGCTTGTGGCAGAGCAAACTGAGCTGAGTTAACCATACTGGGTGCCTGAGTTATGCTTGTGGAAGACATCTGACTCACGCTGTCAGGATCGGGATGTTTTTGTTGATTTATAATTTTAAAAGATCTTATTGTTATGGAGTCATTTTTTTCTAAATTGTCTTGTTTTTTAAGGTTTATTTGAAAGGTTTTACAATGAAGAGCGTTCTGAAGACATTAAACCATTACCAAAGGGAAACAATTTGAAAGTTTCCAATTTCAAAGGTGTTGCAGAAGACAATGTCAAGTAGATGAGATTTTGAAAAATCTTTCCCTTTAGGGTTAGAAAACATTGTGGAAAATGAAGAAATTGCTTCAAGCAATTTCTTCATTTTCCACAATGTTTTTCCAAACATTAACATTTATCTTGTTGGGCATCAAAATGCATCAAACAGTGCCAATGGGTTAAAACATCCTAATTTTATGGTGACATCGTTATATAGAAATAAACTTACTTTGTCTCTCAGAAAATCCCATTTTCTCCTCCCAAGATCATATAGACCAATTCCACCATCATGAAAAGCACAGACAATCTGAGCTTGTGGCAGAGCAAACTGAGCTGAGTTAACCATGCTGGGTGCCTGAGTTATGCTTGTGGAAGACATCTGACTCACGCTGTCAGGATCAGGATTTTTTTTATGATCATCAGATGATTTATAATTTTAATACACCTTAAAAATATGGTGTCATTTTTTTCTCAGTTGTTCTAAATTATCTTGTTTTTGAAGGTTTATTTGAAAGGTTTTACAATGTAGAGGGTTCTATAGGCATTAACCCATTCCTAAAATATGACAAATTTTTGACACCCCTATGTGATAAGGCTCTGCAAAACCTTGTGGAAAATGAAGAAATTGCTTGTGACAAGCAATTTCTTCATTTCCCACACAATTTTCTACACATAAAGACCAAAAAATGTAAAATTCCTTTCACTTGAAATTGTCATCAGCAAGATCTTTCAATTTGGACCTGCCTAAAACTATGGTGTTTGGTCATGGGTTAATGTTGTAGTGTCATCATTATATAGAAACAAACTTACTTTGTCTCTCAGAAAATCCCATTTTCTCCTCCCAAGATCATATAGACCAATTCCACCATCATGAAAAGCACAGACAATCTGAGCTTGTGGCAGAGCAAACTGAGCTGAGTTAACCATGCTGGGTGCCTGAGTTATGCTTGTGGAAGACATCTGACTCACGCTGTCAGGATCCAGATTT
Organism: Fragum sueziense; assembly: GCA_963680895.1. Lineage (NCBI taxonomy): Eukaryota > Metazoa > Mollusca > Bivalvia > Cardiida > Cardiidae > Fragum > Fragum sueziense. The sequence goes on from OY804596.1 coordinate 32,678,817, forward strand.
TCATGTTGATTTATAATTTCAAAACATCTGAATATTATGGTGTCATTTGTTCTTCTTTTTTTTTCAAAAAAATATTTCTTTGAAAATAATTGTTTTGTTTTTGAAGGGATATTTGAAAAATTTTATAATGTGGAGGGTTCTGAATAAAGACAGAATTAACCTATTACCACATAATGACACCTTTTGACAAGATAAGGCTTTGGAAAACAATTTTAACACATTACCAGACGGCAAAATCTTTGAAGGTTCCAGTTTCAAAGGTGTTGAAGAAGCCAATTTCAAGTTGATGAGATTTTAAAAATCTTTCCATTTTGGGTTAGACAACATTGTGGTAAATGAAAAAATTGCTTGTTACAAGCAATTTCTTTATTTTCCAAAATGTTTTTCCAAACATTAACATTTATCATGTTGGGCATCAAAATATGTCAAACAGTAAGAATGGGTTAAAACATCTAAAAGTTATGGTGTCATCATTATATAGAAATAAACTTACTTTGTCTCTCAGAAAATCCCATTTTCTCCTCCCAAGATCATATAGACCAATTCCACCATCATGAAAAGCACAGACAATCTGAGCTTGTGGCAGAGCAAACTGAGCTGAGTTAACCATACTGGGTGCCTGAGTTATGCTTGTGGAAGACATCTGACTCACGCTGTCAGGATCCAGATGTTTTTGTTGATTTATAATTTCAAAACATCTTAACCCTCTCCAAAACGACAAAATTTTAAAAGATCTTATTGTTATGGAGTCATTTTTTTCTAAATTATCTTGTTTTTTTTAGGTTTATTTGAAAGGTTTTACAATGAAGAGCGTTCTGAAGACATTAAACCATTACCAAAGGGAAAAATTTTGAAAGTTTCCAATTTCAAAGGTGTTGCAGAAGACAATGTCAAGTAGATGAGATTTTGAAAAATCTTTCCCTTTAGGGTTAGAAAACATTGTGGAAAATGAAGAAATTGCTACAAGCAATTTCTTCATTTTCCACAATGTTTTCCCAAACATTTATCTTGGTAGGCATCAAAAAGCGTCATTCAGTGAGAATGGGTTAAAACATCTTAATCTTATGGTATCATCTTTATATAGAAAGGAACTTACCTTGTCTCTCAGAAAATCCCATTTTCTCCTCCCAAGATCATATAGACCAATTCCACCATCATGAAAAGCACAGACAATCTGAGCTTGTGGCAGAGCAAACTGAGCTGAGTTAACCATACTGGGTGCCTGAGTTATGCTTGTGGAAGACATCTGACTCACAATGTCAGGATCAGGATGTTTATAATGAGTATTTTGTTTACGATTATCACAGATTACTTGTAATGCATGGAAACCGGTCTTTTTGACACGGATGTTCTCCAATGGTGTTGGTTTGGAAACGTTCCATACTCGAAGTACACCGCTTAGTGCATCTAAAAAAACAAAAAAACAAGAGTTGTCCATGGACAACGTAGCTCGCCTATCCGGGAAGCTGTCACAAAGACAGGTCAACTCCAATGTCAAGGTCAAGAGGTTAAAGGTTATGGTCCCATATGAAAGGTCTTTGCAGGAGGTATATAATTGTGGAATATACAGGCTCTATCTCTAATAGTGCCTGAGATATAGGCCAGATTAAAGTTTTTAAAAGTTGGTCAAACTCTAAGGTCAAGGTCACTAGGTCAAATGTCATGGTCCCAAATTTATGGTCTTATTAGGAAGTATACATGAGTGAAATATCAAGGCTGTATATCTAGTAGTGTCTGAAATATAGACCAGGCCACGGTTTCTCAAAAAAACTTAGGTATGTTTTAAGATTCAAATCTGAGCACCATACTCAAATCACAAGAAATCCATGTGAACTTCAATCGAATACCCTACAACTTTGGAGAGTATTCCATTGAAGTTGAGCATGTACTCATGAGTATGTACTTAAGTTTTTTTCTAGAAAACGGGGCCAGGTTAAAGTTTGGAAGATGTGATGCAACATTGACACTAGGGCTATGACATTAGCTCTCAAGACTTAAAATTCATGGTTCGCTAAAAAGAGCATCGATTTATCTTGGAAACAGCTCTTATGACATTTCAGACATAAACAGAAATAGTTTGGGATAACATTGAGAGAAATATTGTTGAAAAACCCACAATTTCTCCTTTTCCCTCATTAATAGCTTTTTTTTAGGTTCCATGCTGCTGTCTTACAGTTGCTGATACATACAATTTTCATTTCAACACTATTGGAGAAAATTTTAACCTTACATGTTTGTGTTAAGTTTTCATGTTAAGCTGAATGTTAAGGGTTGATACGAATAGTCTGGAGGATGGTCAGATTCCAGATAGATATCATTGAAAAGATTAAATTTCGAATTTCAGCTTGATGGACATATCATTGACAAACAAAAAGTGGTAAAACAATATCGTCGCTTCGTTTTTAGTGTGCGCTAACTCCATTTTTACAAAAATCCTATATTTGGTATTGCTGTGTTCGTATTTTTATGCTCTATTTCCTGAACACCAGATATCCTCGATTGGCGGGCTGGTTTTTGAGAAATCGCATATGCATATTGCTCTATATCCTGATTTTTTTCTTCAAGTTGATCTGAATTTTATCCTATGTCCAGGACATAGAGCAATCTGTGCCTGAACATTTCTCTCGTCCAATGAAAATAAGAATAAAATCCATGTGACCTGTTATGTGACACAAACATGAATTCCGATTACAAAATGAGAACAATCGATTTCTATTGAAGATTTTGATAATATGTAAGTACACATATGTTAGCAAGTCAATCATTAACAATTTCAAATGCTATTTTAATCAATGGCCATTCACAATAACACTATATGCGTGCCAGCATTCTGATTACCAGTCCTCGATGGGTAGAATAGCCGGATAATCTAAATGTAATTGAAATTGATTTTGGCACACAACTGCTTCAACAGGTAGGTTTTTTTCAACTATAACTCATGATGCCATTATAAAAAGCAAAATATATTTCTTTAGAACGGAAATGATATGAATTTGTTGCAATTTAAATCTATGTAGACTGGATTCTGTATCCTTTACGATGCCATAAAAAGTTGAAATCAATTTGTACTTGAATACTTTTTTTTGCTTTATCTAGAACAAATGCCACCGGTTCATAATACAACTGCATGCATTGTCTTATTTCTACGACAAAACAACAATTTGTCTTTTCTTATGACTCGTAAGGTTGGCCTATATAGCAAATAGTGTTTTTCTGTGTTGTTTTGATCTATCTCCTTTAAAAGTGAAAAGTGTGTTCGAAAATGACAGAATTTGCTCTATCTCCAAACAGAAATAATGATTTTTCTCAAAAAAGGCTCCACCGTTTCTTATTAAATTGGGCATGTAAATAGATATATAAGGTTATTTCTGACTGTCATGCAAAATTTGGGTCAATTTCAAGCAGAGATAAAAAAGTTAAGAAGGTCTGAATCTTTAAAGTCGATTTTCTCGGAAAAGTGGTTTTGGTAGTTAGCGCAGCCTAAAAATGAAGCGACGATATGTAACCATCTTTCCATTAGGGGGCATAAAAAGATTTCAGTTTGTTACTTGTGTATAAACTTAACCCATTACCACACAGTGACTCTTTTTGACTCCCCACAAGAAACTGACTATGGAAAACATTGTGGAAAATGAAGAAATTGCTTGTGACAAGCAATTTCTTCATTTCCCACAATATTTTTCATACAAATTGATTAAAAATTGTACTTTTTCATTCATTTTTAGTTATCGTCTGCAACATCTTTGAATTTGGACAAGTCGAAATTTTGATATTTGGTAATGGGTAAAACATCCCTCACCTCCAGTCACAAAAGTTCCCGGAGCGCTCCGCACCCAGGAGAGTGTCTTAACTTTGGCCGCGGCACTCGGAAGTTGAAACATCATTATCACAGTAATGGACACAGAATCTACAAGCTGAACGCCTGTCATGTTATTAGACACCAACAGATAGTCGACGGACAACGGATCCCATTCTAAACCGGTTACCGGGTTTTCATAATCTTCATCTTCTTCGTCTAGTTCTGGTTTTAAAACATTTCTCTGGACTTTACCACCTTTTGTAAAATAACAAAAAATTAAAATTACAATAATTCATTTTTTTCTTTTCATACTACAAAAATTAGATATAAAACAGGTTCAAAGAGATTTTACCAATGTTTTGGAAGAAGTCAAAACTAATATCCCTTTATGTATGAAAAGTGTGAATCACAGCATGAAAAGTATCGAGAGAAAAGGGAACAAGGCAATATTTGGGAAAGGGTTTCCCCATTGCAAAATGGCAAACTTTCAGACTGGCCAATATTCAAAGATATTGAAGGGGACATTTTAAATTTGATCAAACTGAATTTTATCAACTTTCCGGGTAGAAAACATTGTGGGAAATCAGGGGTTGAAAAATTTCTTCAAATTTCTTCAAACCTACTAGTCCTGTAGGACTAGTAGCTCTGAATTTCTACTCGCCCTGAAGGCAACCCAACTTGCCCTTAAAGATGAAGAAAATTTAAGACTGTTGGCTCTTACGGATGCATTATTATGCAAATAACATAACTCTTTGACTTTGTTAATGTTTAGGTACAAATAAAGTTTCTTTGGTATAAATGACAGACAGGGCTCGCGCTGGCGATTGCCACTTCAAAAGTCATTGGCGAATATGGCAACAATTTTATTACAAAAGATGGTCAATAAATCGAATGTGGCTCACACTTGACTCCATCTTTTACCATAAATCAATCGCCGACTAACATTACTGTAAACACTTACTTTTTATTTCATTCGAAAGATAGATTAGCTGTCGAAATGGTCGAGTAAGCACACCAGTTTAATATGTACAACTACGGTCTACCCGGTAAATGTAAAAGAATTTCTTTGTGTAATCGCGAGATGGCATGACAGAAAGAGACAACGCGTCGGTGTTAAAACCATCTAACGTCAGTGTATTTACTACGTAGATAGCGTTTTGTTTTCATTGCTTCATCCCATTTTCCCGCGCTTTTTGGCACTGCGACTTTTGTAAACAAATTATAGTAAAACGTAACCTTATTTGGGTGCGGAAAAAACATGTGATTATATTGAAACTGGAATGACTACGTCATCAATTGACTGTGTTTGCGGCACTTTTGATCTCGCCCAAATCATCGCATATGAGTAACACAGATTTACTCTAGTTTGCTTGTTTAGTTTCACTTTCGGGATTGATCGACATAAACAGGGAACAGTCTTATTTTACAGCGAATATTATTGTTTCCGATATGAAGTTGTTTGAAATAAATACTTTCTTTTCGATCCTTTATTTTTTTCCCTCAATCAGCGTGATTCAAGTCCTAAATTTGCACTCGCCCCGTCGGACTAGTTCGTCCCCAAATCTACTCGTCCTACGGCATTTTCTACTCCCCAATGCGAGCGGGCGAGTGGATTTTTCAACCCCTGGAAATGGAAAAATTGCTTGTCACAAGCAATTTCTTCATTTACCACAATGATTTTTCAAGCATTTATCTCATGAGACATCAAAAGGCATCATTATGTGGGAACGGGTAAATGTACAAAAAATATCACCTTACCTACAATACAAAAGGTCAGACTGCCATCTTTATGTCCAATGACAACTTTTTCCGATTTCTTCAGATGCCAACGAAAACAGGTCACCTCTGACGCAAAATTCCCTGTATCCTTAACTGCACTGATCCCGCAATTACCTGTAGGCACTTGGTAAGACCACAGAGAAAGCGGACCCTTGCCGAACATGTAAGACACCATGTCGCCGTTTAACTGACACCAACCTATCGTTACTGGAGTCCCTTTGGTATTTTCGAATATTGATATTGCTTGCTTCTTTAGAATGTCCCAAACGATGATTTTGTTTTCGAAACTCGCGCTTACGAAGATGTTGCGATTCCTAGGATGCCATGCGATGGCTGAAACCGTCTTCTTGTGTTCGGCCATTATGGCCAGTAGTTTGAATTGGTTGAATCTTCTGTCCAGCTGCAAAAAATAAAAAATAAACAAAATACTTATCAGAGATACAGTTAAGAGGAAGCGAAGACTTTTGCCATATTTCATTTATTATTCTTGAAATCTTGTGTTGTGGATACTCATTAGAATTGTCATATCGAGACAATTCAAATGAGTACAAATAACAGAGGGCTTTGATTTGAAATAACAAGAGCTGTCCGAAGACAGCGTGCTCCACTTTCTAAGTTGCTTAGTATAAAGGGGGCATAACTCCAAATATAATGGAGCAAGGGTCATGGGCCCTGGTATTAAGGTAGAGGGTGTGATGGTGAATAAGTATTCCAAGTTAGGGTTGAATCCCTTTGATAGTATGGAAGTTATTGATGTTTGAAAAGACTTTAACCTTTGTTGCAACGCCGACACCTGGGTGACAGTATAAGCTCTCATTTTCTTCGAAAAGTCGAGCTAAAAAATTCAGAATGCCTTTACCATTTCTTATCTGTTGCTCAGATCAATTATTAGATAGCAAAAATTTAGACTGTGCATGATGTACATGAAATTTTTCATACTTTTGTTTTTTTTTTGTTGACAGCATTGTGGGGAATGAAAAATTGCTTGTTGCAAGCAATTTCTTCATTTTTCACAATGTTTTCCAAAGCCCTTCTCTTGCAGAGTGTCAAAAAGTGTCAATGTGTGGGAAAGGGTTAAACAATCTTTTAACCCTTTCCCAAACAAGACCTTGTTTTGACGTCCCTAATAGGAAAGTCTTTGGAAAACAATGAGGCAAAAGAAGAAACTGCTGATAACCAGTAGTTTCTCCTTTTGCCTCAATATTTTCTGTGCTATATCATACACAAATATTACCTTTTTCAACATCTTTTTTATCGTCTGCAGCAGCTTTTGGTTTGGATTACCCTAGGATTTTGTCATTTGGGAACGGGTTAAAATCTTGCAAACATGATAAATTTGTCTTACCTCATAGATGTAAATAGCCAGTGTTGCGCAATAGGCAAACCGGTCCCCGCTTGCAGCACAGACATCATTATTCCAGGGCTGGCAACCAGCTGGTAGGAGCGCCACCTGGTTCACCATCTCGGTCCGGAATCAAAACTTCCCGCACTATAGCAAAAAAGTGTCACGCCTTCTCACATTATTTTTGTCCTGATTTAAATTGTACTTTTGTCTCATGGTTTGGAATCACAGTGTCTGGATCTATAGCAAAACAGTGTCACATCATCTGACATAATTACAACTTTTCATGCACTATAACATTACAGTGTTACATTGTCGGACATCATTTTTGTCCAGATGAATTGAATTCAGTAGAAACTTGTTAAAGATACATTAAAATTGAATAGTAACCATTTTTTGTCCTTTCACAATCATGGCGCATCAGACATTCAACACTAAATCAGTAGCAGTGGAATGGTCCTCTATTGTACATCAAATGCTCACACTGCAGTGCCCAGTCACGCTAATAGGGACCTTATAGGAAGTGTGAAAAATATTGATCCTAGTCAGTTTGTGCCGTCCGCGCAGCAAGACTAGGGCCGACACTTTTCACTTTTATGTAATTTTCTAAATCCAAAATGTTTTCCCTATCTTACTGTATGTTCATTTTTTTGCACATGGGATCTGGTTGACCAGCGCTGAGTCTGACAAGCTTGTACAAATTTGGATTTTTGGAGTTCACATAAGGTCCCTTTTAGCACAACAGGTCACATATAAATTATTATTTGTGGTCTCTAGTCACAAACACTCACAGAAACTATAAAGCGACTGTTGTATGCAAAACATACACCATTTTTGCCGCATATACAGACTAACTCACAAATACTCTGAATGGCAGACACGGATAATGTAATGTCTGTCTCATTTTCTTGATTAATTATATTCTTTCTTTTTTTCACCAAGCATGATTGATCATGTTTTATATCATCTCCAGTAAGCAATAAGTCTTGTCTCAATTACTTCCATCTTGATCTGAAAATATAAAGGAGCGTCTGATCAAGATCTACGAATGAGCAAATTGATGCTTTTTATTTCAACTGTTTACAAAACAACAGAAATTCAGACTTTTCAAATGAACAGCTACTGCAAAAGACAAAATGGATGTTAATATATTTGAAATTTCAGTACATTTTAGTACAGAAAGTATTGACACAAATGAAAGGAATGCTGTTTATCTGCATTATCTACTCTGGCCTCAATGTTTCCCCAAGACTATCCCTATGTGGTGTGTCACAAAGTGTACCTGTGTGGTGATGACTTAACCCTTTCCCAAACAAGACCAGGTGGTTTTGACGTCCCAGGAAGAAATGGTTTGGGAAAACATTGAGACAAAAGAAGAAACTGCTGATAACCAGCAGTTTCTCCTTTTGCCTCAATATTTTCCTAGCTATATTGTATGCAAATCCAGCCTTGATTAGAATTTATTTTGTCGTTAGGAACAGCTTTTGAATTGGACCACCTTAAAAATTTGCAGTTTGGGAAAGGGTCAAATCTTTCCAAAATAACTTAAATACAGGGGCCTGTTTCATCAAAACATTTAAGACAATGTCTTAAAAATCGGTTAAAACAACAGTCGCATAACCTTGGGCACGATAGATTGGCGATACGCATTTCTTGCCCTAAATGTGTCGTAAGACACCGGTAAGTCAAAAATATTTTGATGAAACTGGCCCCAGGTCCAAATCAAAAGGATTTTCTGAGGACAAAACCTTGTTACTGATAACAAAAACTGTATTTTTTTGTAAAGAAATTGTGTAGAAATTGTAAGAAAATAGAAGAAAATGATGATTTTTAGTATTATCTTTTTTCCTCATTAGTTTCATATTTCAAAACAATTATCCTGAATGGTCACCCAAACCAAACTGTTGTATGCTATAAAACCCATTAAATATAAGTTTGAGTGTTGAAGTTACTTTACTTAATAATACTTGCTGGGTCAATCAATTATTCAAAGTCTACAAGATAGGAATTGTAAATCAATGAAAACCAGCTTGTTGGTTTTTATTGAAAAACATTGACCCATTCCCACACAGCAAAAATTTATACTTTTCCAAATTCAAAGATGTTGGAGACCACAATTTCAATTGATTTTTTTTAACTTTGTTTTTTTAGGTTAGAAAAAGTGGTTATCACAATCAGTTTCTTCATTTTTCACCATGTTTTCCTTAGCCTTTGTTAAGTGTGGTGTCAAAAAGCGTCATTACGGGTGAAAGATCAGTGCATTACTACAGATTTGAGCATAGACAATTCATTAGCACTATACTTAACACTGCAAACTACTATTGCAAACAAGCGTTCTATGAGGACAGCAATCAAGAGCGGGTAGTGAAAAAAAGTCAAGTCTAAAATAAGTTAAAATTCCTGTCCATTTAATCAAATATCAAGAATAATGATTCCTTGCCTAGCAGCCGATATTAAGTTAAAAGAAACATGTGCAAAGTTTCAGAGCAATAGCATCACAGAGTTTTCCCTAGACTTTTTCAAGAGGGGGTCATTATGTCCCCTTGGTCTTCAAGTTAGGGGGTCATACCTATTGCAACATTGTTTCTTTATGTCCCAGCTGATAATTTTCAGAAGGTTATTTAAGTTCAAACTGAGCCAAAATGCACAATTTTGTGCGACAGGGAAAATCCTGGCATCAGCAGATAGAATCTGGGGCCAGGTATAAGTTTTTTTCAAGTGAAGACGTGGCGCGACGGGACGCCGACACTAGAGATGTGACATTAGCTCCCCAGACTTAAAGTCCCAGCTCGCTGAAAATCACCAAACCTCTTAACTAATTACCACAGAGTAAAATTTCAGACTGGTTAAAATTTAACAAGATGTGTTGGTGAAACACAAAATGCCCCCAAAATGGCCATTTTCGTAGAGTAAAGGGTTGATAAGGGTTAATGGATGACCTCCAGGAAGGTCAAATTGAATGGAACAGATAGATATCATTGAAAGGAAGTTGCATACCAAATTTGAGCTTTGTATGTCAAATATTTTTGGAGAAAAGGCAAATGTTTTAAAAGTTTTCAGACAGACGGATAGACAGACAGACAGATAGAAAGACAGATGGACGGAAAGACGGACAGACATGAGTAAAACAATATGCCCCGATCTTTCCATACGGGGGAATAAAAATGTTGCAGACATGTAACGTTGCAGATGGCAATTTCAAGCAAATCAAATTTTAATTTTTCTGGTCTTTTGGGGTAGGAGACATTGTGGGAAATGACGAAATTGCTTGTCAATTTCTTCATTTTCCACAATGCTTTTAAATCTTTTATTATGTGGGTTGTATAAAAAGGTCTGTCTGTGGTAATGGGTTGAAATGGCATTTTGACTGGCAGTATAATCCTAATTGACGAGTTATTATTGACATTCTGCTCCAAGTTAATTAACCTAAGAGGTATAGAAATAGGCTTGCACTTAATCACATTACTGGGGATTACTTTTAACACTTTCTGAAACAAAGAATCTGTGCAATTACCATGGAGGAAAGTGAGTTTGTTTTTTTTAAAAGAAGACAATACTTTTTCTCACATTTTTTTAGAGCTGCTATATTCATATATTTATATTTTTTTTTCAATTTTGATATTACACAGTGCATCCTTGCCTGCAACAACTTTGATTTTCAACCCACTACCAGACAACAAAATTCTGAAACCTTTTCCAAAGTCAAAGGTGTTGAAAACGACAATTTCTAGTGAATAGATATTCAGTTAATTTCACAATTTTTATTCTTTCTGGATAGAAAAAGCTGTGGGAATTGAAGAAATTGCTTGTAACAAGCAATTTCTTTATTTTCCAAAGTGTTGATTTATCCAAAGCCTTTCACTTTTAACCCTCTCCCAAACAAGACCTGGTTTTGACGTCCCTATGAGAAAATTCTTGGGAAAACATTGACACAAAAGAAGGAACTGCTGATAACCAATATTTTCTGTGCCATATCAAACACAAGTCCTTCCTTTAACCCTCATCCTACCAACATATTTTACATACACATCCTACCAACTGGGGTCCATTTGGACCCCACATGTAATTTTGAATTTCATGACAAAAATAAGTTTCACCAAAGATATATTCTTTGTTTAAATGTTATATTGGTTACTAACAAATGATAATAGCACAAAAATATACAGAAATGAAAAACTATAAGGCCCTAAAGGGCTTGAATCGCTCCATAGGCCTGTATCTATTTTACTACATTATGCAATTTTTGCATAAAATTCAAGGGCACATAACTCATGATCCAAGATTTCAATCGAGCTGAAAATTGCACTTAGGCAAGATATCATAGTCACCAACCTTCTCTTCACGTTTTGTTTTGACTAGTCAAAATTTGATGATGTGAGAGTAAAAATAGTAAAAAATTAGTCAAAACCGCAATTTTGGACAATCAAGGGCAGATAACTTGGGTATTTTTTATCAAATAAAAAATCCTTGAATCAATTTCAGAGACGGTTGCCCAAGGATTATTCCTGTGAAGTTTGGTTGAAATGTATCCAGTGGTTCTTTTATGAAGATTTTTTTAAGAAAATTTTTAAATAAGTTTAAATAGTTGTAATAAAGAGTAATTATAGTGGGGTCCAAACGGACCCCAGCAAGAAAATCAATATTACAAACTCAAATTATGCTAAAATCTGAAAATGTTGCATGACATGAAGAAGGTTGTGGTAGACCCACAAGCTCCTAAAATTTGGACACCAGAGTGCATGCGGTAAAAATATGACACGCAAAAAATGACGCGTGGGGTCAAATTGACCACAGTTGGTAGGATGAGGGTTAATAACATCGATTTTGTCGCTTGCATTAGCTTTCAAATCTGTCCACCCCAAAAATTTTGCTGTTCAGAAAATGGTTAAGGCGTCAGAAGGCGTCAATGTGTGTTAATGGGTGAATTAACTAAACTCTTATTGTGAAATCAAAATCAATCCACCATCTTGGTGTTAAATATCATTTCTTCACCTTGAATTTTGCATGATCATCATATCATAGAAAAGAAAACACCTTTAACCCATTACCAGATGGCAAAATTTTGGACTGTTACAAATTCAAAGATGATGCAGATGACAATTTCAAGTGCATGAAATTTTATATTCTTTGTCTTTTTATGTAGAAAACATCGTGGAAAATGAAGAAATTGCTTGCCACAAGCAATTTTTTTCATTTTCCATGATAATTTCCAAAGCCATTATCTTGTGCAGAGTCAAAAGGAGTCACTATGTGGTAATGGGTTGAAGGGGATATAAGTCATTTCCCAAACAAAAGAAAAATGGACTGTTCTTATTTGAAGGCTGCAGCAGAAGACACTAGATGCCGAAGGGCAACATGTCGAGCCCGCTCATTTTGAAGAAAGAAGACCATACCTATGTCTACAGCTGTCATTACAATGGCGTTGTAAAAGTGGGGACAAAATAAGTTGGAATGATGGGGATCATGGTGAGACAGTTTATTGTTCACAAAATATTACATGTCTATGTATTTATAACGAGATACCAGAATGGATTAATTTGAGTATACATATGTGACCCGTCACGCTAAAAGGGACCTTATGCTAAGTCCATAAAACCAAATTCCGAGAAATATACCAGACCAAGCAGAAGTCCATCCGATGTCGTATTTGGAAAACGAAAATATTGTAAGGTAGAGAAAACATTCTAGATTCAGAAAATACTTAAACGTGAAAAGTTTCGACCCTAGTCAGGCTGCGCGGACTGCGCAGACGGACTAGGGTCGATACTTTTCACAAATCTGATAAGGTCCCTTTTAGCGCGACGGGTCACATATAAGGAAAATAAGCCATGCCCCCTGGCACCCATTTTTTGTACGGATCGGAATAATTTGAACATTCTGAGAAGTACGAAAATTAGCTGCACGTAGCTGTACGTGGCCACTGCGCAGACGGACTAGGGTCGATACTTTTCACAAATCTGATAAGGTCCCTTTTAGCGCGACGGGTCACATATAAGGAAAATAAGCCATGCCCCCTGGCACCCATTTTTTGTACGGATCGGAATAATTTGAACATTCTGAGAAGTACGAAAATTAGCTGCACGTAGCTGTACGTGGCCATGTTTTTTACGGATTGAGATAATTTGAACAATCTTGGTAGAGGGCCATCCAAAGAATATTTGTGCCAAATTAAGGAATGGCCCGGACAAGCAAAAATCAACTCATTTTTTACATTTGACCTCAAAGTTTGACCTTGACCTTTCATCTTGGAATCTGGTTCTTGCACGCGACACTCCATCTTACTGAGCTTGACATTTGTGCCAAGTTATTTCTGAATCCCTCCATCCATGGTGAAGTTATGGCCCGGACAAGCAAAAATCATCTCATTTTTGACATTTGACCTCCAAGTTTGACCTTGACCTTTGAGCTTGGAATCTGGTTTTTGCACGCGACACTCCGCCTTACTGAGCTTGACATTTGTGCCAAGTTATTTCTGAATCCCTCCATCCATGGTGAAGTTATGGCCCGGACAAGCAAAAATCATCTCATTTTTGACATTTGACCTCCAAGTTTGACCTTGACCTTTGAGCTTGGAATCTGGTTCTTGCACGCGACACTCTGCCTTACTGAGCTTGACATTTGTGCCAAGTTATTTCTGAATCCCTCCATCCATGGTGAAGTTATGGCCCGGACAAGCAAAAATCATCTCATTTTTGACATTTGACCTCCAAGTTTGACCTTGACCTTTGAGCTTGGAATCTGGTTCTTGCACACGACACTCTGCCTTACTGAGCTTGACATTTGTGCCAAGTTATTTCTGAATCCCTCCATCCATGGTGAAGTTATGGCCCGGACAAGCAAAAATCTTCTCATTTTTGACATTTGACCTCCAAGTTTGACCTTGACCTTTGAGCTTGGAATCTGGTTCTTGCACGCGACACTCCGCCTTACTGAGCTTGACATTTGTGCCAAGTTATTTCTGAATCCCTCCATCCATGGTGAAGTTATGGCCCGGACAAGCTCCATCCGGACGGACGCACGCACTAACGCACGCACGCACGCACTAACGCACATACACCGAACCGCCATTGTGACAACTATGTCGAGCTCACCGCAAGCGGGCTCGACAAAAATGGATGTTCAGAAAGAAGGTATTCATGTATAATTAATTGGCAAAGAAAATACTGAGGCAGAGAGAAAATGCAGATTTTCTGTATTTAGGCTCCTTCTTTTGGCTTTTGCCTCAATGTTTTTCCAAACATTTTTCATTGCAGACATGAGAAACAGGCCTTGCTTAGGAGAGTCAACTCTTTCAGGGATAAAGACTAGTGCAGGGGCCCAGTCGCCCATGGCCCCTATATTTAGGGTGGGCCCCTGAATATTTAAAAGAAAATGCCCATACCATATTAAGGTATCCAAACCCTCAAAAGCGCCAAAGCCAAGATGTGAAATTTGAAAAGTGACATTAATTCCTAAAGTGTGTTATATTTCCATTCCAAAAACAAATATAAGCATTTTGAACGGTTTAGAATTTTGAATAAATGCATACTTATGGAAATATTTGACAAAAATGTTCAAAATTATCTCTCTTGTATATGAATATAGAGTAAAATGGTATTTGTAAATTATTTTCTTCTTGAAGCATAATCTTGAAATCTGGCACAGTGAATCAACTTATTTGAAGTGTGATTACAAGTGTGTGTAATTTGATGCATTTCGCATGGCTAGTAAGTGGTGATTTTTTCAGGGTCTGTAAACCTTAAGTATTGAATTTTGCTATTCTGGGCCCCTAAGTTAAAATTGCCATTCTTTTTCCTTGTCTTTCTGCAAACAAGACCTAGTTTTGACGATAATAGAGAAGCTTTTGGGAAAACTTTAATGCAAAAGAAGAAATTGTTGATAATCAGCATTTTCTCCCTTTGCCTGAATAATTTCTGTGCTATGTTGCACACTGCTGGAAACCAGTGTCACTTTTTTAAGGGAAAAACCCCGCAGTCCTAAAGAAATCATTAAGTTGCTAGTTACATCATGTAAAGTACATTTCTTCCCACATTTGCTTCAATTTGTAACCAACAAACACAAGCTTTTTCAAAAAAAAAATAATAAAGTATGTTGTATAATATGTTCCTCCTTGTAAGCATTCTTCTTTAGATAGTGAAATCTATTCCAAACGTGAGTCTAAAAGTAATCATACTGTAATCAAACTGGTTAATCATGTGACTCAAAATTTCAGAATATCGTTAACCCATTACCACACATGACTCTTTTTGACTCCCTAAAAGATAATGGCTTTGGAAAACAATGTTGAAAATGAAGAAATTGCTTGTGACAAGCAATTTCTTCATTTTCCACAAAGTTTTCTACACAAAATGGCCAAAAAAGTTCAAAATTAATTAAATTGAAATTGTTGTCTGCAAGGTCTTTGAATTTGGACCAGTCTAAAATTGTGTTGTTTGGTAATGGGTTAATCATTTTGTTAATACTTGACAACTTGAATTCGGTTGGAAGCACAGAAGATGGGAAAATACCAGAAATAAGCTGGATGTGGTGGAGTTTTGAACAAGAGCCGTCATAGACGGATAATGCTCCCCGTATAAGTGTTTGTCACAAAAAAACTATCATACATTAAGCCCCCTTTTCACATGACGGATTTTTTGTACACGCATTATTTATAGAATATAGACTAGAACATCTCATTCCTCACATAAGAAGAAAATTTCATTCAATTCTGCCCATTAGATAAAGAGAAATTGGAGAAAAACTAGTTTTCACATTTAGGCCCCTTTTTCCATGATGCAGCCTCAAATTAAGAAACGGAAAAAATGTTCTCTAGGTATTGACCCCACGAGTTCACATGTGAAGTTTCATCGAATTTGGTCCAAGGGTTGCTGAGATCTGGCTGTGGAAGGATGGACGGACGGACGGACAGACGGACGGACAGCGTGGCGACTATATGCTCCCCCCCAAAATTTTTTCGGGGAGCATAAAAATCAACTGATACCAAAAATGCCATAGTCACAATACACGCCGCAAAGCTGCAATTTCAATAAGCCCAATAGACTAAGTTTTAAGGGGGCATAACTCATGCAAAAATCAATGAACCATACAAAATCCTTACTTCCTGCACATCTACCCATAAAGGTGATAACATTGACCAAGTTTCAAAAAGATCCAGCCAGAAACTTAGGAGGAGTTGCGTTGACAAGAAAAGTGGACGTTAGTACACATGTACAGACGGATGGACAGACAGAGAAGATGACGCCAATATACGAACGCCTCAAGCGGCGTATAAAAAAGTTATTGAAGATCAACCAAAATTTTGGTTGATCTTCAATAACATTTTTATCAGCTGATATTTCAACAAGAGTTGTCCGAGGACAACATAGCTCGCCTATACGAGAGTACAAAAAGGAGTTCAAGGTCAAAGGTCAAGGTCACTAGGTCAAGGGTCATGGTCTCAAGGTCAAAGTCATCGCTTGAGGTATCCATAGGTGAAATATCAAGGCTCTATCTGTAATAGTGCATGAGGTATAGGCCAGGTTAAAGTTTTTTAAAAGTAGGTCAAATTCCAAGGTCAAGGTCACTAGGTCAAAGGTCATGGTCTCAAATGAAAGGTTTTGACAGGAGGTATCCATGTATGAAGTATCAAGGCTGTATCTCTAATAGCGCCTGAGATATAGACCAGGTTAAAGTTTTTGAAGACGCGACGCAGACGCCGACACTGGGGCTGTGACATTAGCTCCCCGGACACAAAGTCCCAGCTCGCTAAAAATCCACCATGCCCATCTAATGTGTGACGTTTGTCGACCTTCACTGCTTTAAACCAAATTCAAATCGGTCCTGTGTTAACAAAATTATAGAAGATTTTCTGCAATTGAAATATCACATGATGATGATTATCCACTGTGGTAACGCTAGATATCATTGCGTAGGCGCCTGAATATTTTTGTTAAAAACAAAGTATTATGTCATGGAAAATTGAAGACAAAACAAAAAGTAGAAAATAAAGATACAGGTATCTTCAGACGTTACATTTTTACAATATATCAATTCTAATCCCTCTTGATACTGTTTCCTGGAAAATGACCAGTCTGACAGAAAGCGTTTTTTCTCCATCTTTGGACAGGTCCATAAAAAGAACCTGTTCCCCATGCCAAAAAGGGTATTTTTTTCTCTCCAAAACTTGGAAAGAAAATTCCTAATTCAAAAGTAATTCCTTCTTTTTGAAAGAAAATTTCATTATTCCCTTTCATAAAATTATGTTGAGAAAAAAATATCCATCTCTAGGATAACTTGATGTCCCTCATATAGTTATAGAAGTCCGCTTCGGTACTGCCGCTACCGTGTCTTTTGCGATACCATGGACTGGTATTCAAAACAATGTTCATTTGAGGAGGAAGCATCACCCACGGACTCTGTGTATAAATCAGTCAAACTAAAAGCAAAGTTATTTATTCTAATTTTCACTGATTACCTTTATTATTATTTCGGCTGCATTGGATTACTATAGAAAAAGAAAACATGGAATGTTTTCATGTCCCCATCCATTATTATTTTTTTTCCGGACGCCATTAAGTACTGCGCTACCTAAGAGAACTACCGTAACTATACACAGGACTCAATTTTTGTTGCAGTCTGTAATGAAAATATTTCCCAATTTACGACAAAAACTGTTTTTTCCAAATTTGCCTGGTTTCAGACCCATTCCGAAAACTGCGAAAAATCACTGTCAGTATTTGCGAAAAAATGTGTGGTCTGATGAAAAGTCCAATAACTACAGTGCTGTCCGGTAAGTCTGCGCACTTAACCCAGTACCTCACAGTGACGCCTTTTGACTCCCAACAAGATAAAAGCTTTGGAAAACATTGTGGAAAATGAAGAAATTGCTAGTGACAAGCAATTTCTTCATTTTCCACAATGTTTTCTAACCCAAAATGAAGACATTTTTAAAATTTCATAAACTTGAAATTGTCGTCTGCAACATCTTTGAATTTGGAACAGTCCAAAATTTTGCCGTTTGGTAAAGGGTTAAGAAACAAGATTGATATTTGCCACTGAATACACGATTGTAAAGCCTCTCTTACAACCCGTCGTGCGTCTTTTTAAATCGTACGTTTTTAAACGCTGCAACATCGCACGATTTCTAAAGACGCACGATGGGTTGTAAGAGCGCCTCATAAGAAATGTCCGGTCAATTCTTTGCTGCGTGCAGTCTGCGTCGTGGTTGCGTCCATAAAAACCGTACGTTGCACGTGCGTGCATCATACGACTAAAGACGCAGACCGCACGCAGACTGCACGCAGGAGCACGTACGACCGGTTGTAAGAGAGGCTTAAGCTCCAAAATGACAAGCACAAAGCAAATAAGGATCTGCTTAACCATGACAATACCATGACAATCTAGAAATTATGCAAATTTCCCATAAACAACAGAAATAATCAAGCTTGAAGTTACCTACCCTCATGTTTGAAGTTAATTTTTATGTCCAGTAAGTCTGCGCACGTCACTGTGTCTAGTTTTAATTTACACAGTGACGTCATTCACTGAGGTGATGATGTTTGCTATGTAAAATGTGACCAAGTTTAGTCTTGTTTACTTTAGGTGTGGAATTCCTGCATTTTATCACAAAGTTAGATATTTTTAGATCAGGCTTATTTATCAGAGGGGATTTTTTTGCCATATTTCTATTAAATACTTAGTTTTCAAGCCTTTCCAGAAGAGAAAAATATGGAGGCTGCGGATCTGATTAAAATAGGTCACATGAATATCAATGAGGAAAACGTAAACAATGGTGTCCCTCGGTTAAATCAGGAATTTTGTAAAATGATTTAATGTTCTTTGAAAAATATTCATAATATTTGAAAAGTCTGGTCATGGATTAAGTTTTGTTTTTGCGTTTATAATGGGGACGGTAGCTGTTTGATAGACGGAATTGAATGGGTGTGCAGACTTACCGGACGCGCAGACTTACCGGACTCGACTGTACCTCTGCTACAGAGGATCGAATTCTTCACCTCTTGGTCACAAAGCCAACGCTCTCAATCACGAACAACATGATCATTCAGCCTTGTTTCCATCCAGAGTTATTGTTCCTTTAACCCTTATCATGCTGAATTAATTTTGACTAGTACACCTCCGTACCACTGAATTAATTCACTGTGCACAGCGTATAAATGGGGTGCACCTATTCCGACACTATAAATTGAATTTATGAGGCATTTTAGCCCTATAAACCCTATGTTTTAGAAAGAAGATTACATACCGTGTAGGATCATTGAGAATTCCATGTTGTTGGTTTACTTTGACCCACTTAAAATTGCATCATAACAAATCCGTTGTAACTCAAGCCCGACCCACTAAAAGTGACAGTTGGTACGTTCCGCTATCGGGGCGAGTTTTCCATCGGTATTTAACACACAAAGTCCAAATCTACGATACTTTGTTCCAAATATATTTCTAACCATCACTACTAAAGTCACTTTCCGCTTAAAAGTCACTATCATCAAAAATTCACGCAAAACTTCATCAACATGTTTGCCTTCTGAGTGCCGCCATTTTGGATTAGGGTTTTCCCAATTTCACTTTTGAATATTAAATGCTTCATTATGACGTCTAATAATGGCTGATATTTTTACAGAATTGACCTTCACTGAGAGTGTCCTACTAAACAGGGTTCCCACTGACTTCTAAATCTGGGGGTGAAAACAGTCATTTACAGCATACTTGCACCCCCTCTATATCAGACGTAGAAGGCTGTCTGCGAAAATTGGGGGTGCAAGATTCAATTTTGGGAGTGCAAAACCCCCATTTGGGGGTTTTTGGGAACCCTGCTAAATATAGCTCAAAACTTGCATAAAACGTCATCAGTTTGTGAATACGAGGCTCATATCTGGGGAACCCTTGTAGCGCGACCTAGAGTCGCGCTTAGCGGTGGCGAATGGGGTAGGGCAGCGCGACCTGTGGTCGCGCTTAGCATGATAAGGGTTAAGGCCCAGTCCCACTGGCCGATTGACAAAAACATATGCAAAAAGGACACAGCGGACGAGCAAAATTTCAGTAGTGGTACCATCCGTTTTCATCCGCTTTAGAAAATGGCGAAAATATAACGGAACAGAGAGCACGTCAGTAGTATATATCGGGGATGTAAAACGGATATTCGTTGTAAGCCTGGCGGATGTGAGCGGATGTCAGCTAAATATATGGAATACATCCCAGATAAAAACTCTTTTTTCCATTTGTATATTTTATATACGCAATGCATATGCTTACATCCTTTCTATTTCCGTGCTGCTAAGGATGTATAGACGTTCCATGTACTTTATCGTTCCCCTATCAATCCCTTTTCAGTTTCGGTTGATTTGAGTTACAAGGATGCCTATAGGATGAAGAAAGGATACAACGGACTGATAAAGGACATAGAACGTCTGTTGCTCGTACATATTGCGGATTTATATCGTACACGACAGAAGGTTCATCCCTTCTAAAAGCTTTGGGCAGCTCAAAACTTCTTGCTCGGATGAAATTGCGGTTGACGGATGCCCGTTGGATAAAACGTATACAATAAGTACACATCGGTTTTCCAACGGATGACAAGAGACGTCTAACGGAAAGCAAGATTTTTTGTAGGATGGTCCTCTTGGGTACCACGGTACTTAACGGCGTCCAGAAAAATCAATAATAAATGGGGACATGAAAACATTCCATGATTTCTGTTTCTAAAATAAATCAAATGTAACCGAAATTTGTTAAAAGTAATCTAAAATGATCGGAGTAAATGATTTTGCTTTTAATTTTGCTATTGCACGCAGTTGGTAGGTGATACTTCGTTCACAAATGAACACTGTTTTGAATACCGCGGTAACGTAAAAGACGCGGTACCGAAGCGAACTACTATATGTTTTATATCCTCTTTGCATCCGAAAATGCAGTGGGACCGGGCCTTTACATGGTGAAAGGTCAATTAGGCCCAAATATCAAATTACACCTATCTGTAAAGAGGAAAGGGCATAAATATTGAAATTGTTGTTGTTTATCTATTTATAAGGCACTCATTCGCTGCCTATGACCTCATGGTGCTCAATAAATAACACTTGTGCATAAATAATACTCTGTGCAATACTCATGTGACATTTGCGCATGTGTATCCATGCATGTAAAAAAAAAAAAATAAATAAATAGAATACACAACTAAATTAGAACCCCCCACCAAAAGAATGCCGGTCCGATACACCAGACCTTCATAATCAAGAAACAGAATGCATTGCTTCTGAAGGTTTGTCACTACAGTAACAATATGTGTATCTTGTTTCCAAGATACACGTACATGTGTAAATACAGGGACTGAGAATCAGTCTACCTTCTCCCCTGATCTCATCCGCGACAAATTCGTTCAAACTCTTGTCGATATTTGAACAAAATCTCAATGATATAGGCAAATCAGTTTAGTGTGGAAAAACCCATACTGACTGAAATGTTCACCTATATGTCCATGCTATATTTTTTGCTATTTTGTTGTTATTTTCAATTAAAAGGCTGATTTTTGGTGGTTTTTGTTTGTTGTCAGTTTAGCTCAGTATCCCGTGCTTACTGACACATTACATACTTATAGCTTATAGTTCTATCACTCCGTTCAAGAAAAGACCAAATCATGAAAATTATAGACTTTTACTGCTTTGGCTTGAGGTCTTCAAGTTCAATGTTTTCCTCAAACAAGACATGAACAGGAAGAGAGGTCGTTGTTGTTCTACCTACTGAATGCATGGAAACCGAGATTAACCACTACAAACTTAAGATCGTCACTTTTATCCTGTATTTTCTAACCAGAAAACTTCTTTCGTCAACATCGACGTCACGTGATCAAACTTTCCGCTACTGCGACACCGTTTGGACGTACTCGGTTATAAAAAAAAAGTGTAGAGCACTGGCAGAAGTGTTTATCATACAGTATTATAATTTTTGTTTTATGAAAAATAATTATGGTTATTATGGTAGAAAATAAATGGAAAACAAATATTCAACAATAAGTCAAGCGATATAGATGTAAAATGTTGCATTATCAATTCCAATAACTCAATGTTCATGGGTGGTAAACAGAGAAACTAGCTCCAAAAAGAGTCAACGGTATTTTGTTTCCTCGTGACATCCGGCCTCTACCGAGGTAGTTGCATAGAATGAAAATCTGTAAACAAAGGTAGGTCACGAACACATTTTTCTACAATTATTTCTTTTACAACGAGTTTTTGAAAAATCCGGCAATGCTGTTATCAGGGTTTTCCCTGAGCATGAGAATAAAGATTGGGGGTCATTGTGACCCCCTTGCCTTCAAAGTTAGGGGTCATTTCTACTTTTTTGTGGGGTCAAATGCCCTAAGACTCAAGTATCATATGAAAATCTGGATTTTAAAACTTGCGTCATTAATGTCCCTCAAGTAAATTTCTAAGGGGTCATTTGTTTTGAAATTGCGACAATGACGCATGATTTGTGCGTCATGGAAAACCCTGCTGTTATGAAGAAACGGTCAAAGTTTGTTGTGCATGAGAATATTCGATGCTATTAAGCGGGGTTTGAATACAATCGTTGAAAAACATTTCAAAATCGAAAGTAAAATATTTTTTACTTTCGAGTTTGAAATGTTTTTCAACGATTGTATTAAAACCCTGCTACTAATACCGTATACTCCTGTGCACAATCAACTTCGACCATTTCTTCATATTACAGCATCGCCGGATTTCTCAAAAACTCACTTTAAAAGAAATAATTTTAGAAAATGTGTTCGTGACCTACAAATTTTCGCTCTATGCAACTACCTCTTTTTGGAGCTAGTTTCTCTGTTTACCACCCGTGAATGTTCGGGTTTTAGAGACAATTTTACAATCGAACAAAACCATAGACCGGTGCGTGAGTTGAACTTACGTCGGTCCATTAATTTGAAGAAATATCTTGTATTATAGTTCAAAGATTTGACAGACCTGGATGAGGTAAAGATATTGATTGCTATCTATGGAGCGAAGATAAATATAGTTTATATTCTTTATAGAATTGAAGAGAAAATCAGCCGACAAAATTATGTCAACAAGACTTCTTAAAATATACCCCGTCAAATTAATCCTAGGATGATCCCCCGTCAAATTAATCCTAGGATGATCGATTTGTATCTTTGTAGTGTTGACATTTGTATCTACAGACACCCCTTCCTATGGTCAGACATGCCATAATTTTTCCAGTGGAATCCGGGAAATTGGATGAACATTTTCCGGGATTTGCGATGTTTTTCCAGGACTCATGATATCAGACTGAGCCCCCTCCAGTCGCGCATACACGCCGCTCTTTCTTCCTTCGTGGCGCATTTTAGTTTTATTTTAGTAGATTCCCGACTGCAATGGATTCCAGTGATTTTTTTTTCTTAAAAAAACGGTCGTTATTGGGCCCCTTTCCCCTCTCTGAGGAATATACTTTTTTCCCCCATTTCAGAGAAATTTTCCCCTCCAGGAACTACATTTTTTTCTTGCAAATCATATTTAGATATTAGGCATCTCTAACAGTTCTAATGGTTGTTTGAATGTCCCATTATGATATACAAGCAAGTTAAATGCATTTATAACAGTGTATTTGAAAGTATAAGCATGTATTGAAATTCCCCTTTATGGGCATTCACACGCAAATTTTCCCCCACCTATGGACCCTGACCGCCTTCCCCCAAAATTAAAAATAAACACTGGATTCTATGTAGAAAATGGTGCATTCAGTTATTGTTTCATAATGAATGAGAGGTTAAGGGTTACAACTTACCAGTGATTTTTTTACCTGCGCATCCTGCTACTTTTACTCACAATTTGGTCTCTGGGATGCAAAGTTTAATTCAAGCGAGTCCCAGGATGCAAGATTTTTTTACAGATTTCCTATTAAAAATAGTGTATTGGACTCACTAAACTAGTAGCTGGACTCATTGATATGGAATCCAACGAGTCCCCAGGACTTACAGTCTGGAAATTGTAAAAATATCTCTGACTTATGTAGCGAACTTTGTTTGGTGCGAATAATTTTAATTCAGTTATTCCCCTTTGTTTATACGCCGCCATTTGTTTAAGCACCAGCATCATCTAAACGCCGATTTTCTGGTTAGTTTTTATTGTTTTCCCATCCAGTTAAGCCTTTTGGTCATATCTATTGCACACGACGTCCATGCTGCTTAGTCCTCGCTGCACGCCCATGCTTCCGTACGTATTCATTGTATATATTTCGAGTCCTTAGTTAATTTTTGATCTGCATCATCTCCAGACGCTCTTTAAAGTAAGAGGAAGACGTTCGTTAGCTTCCGTGACCTTTCGGCAAGGTCCGTATTTCCTCTAGGTGGCGCTGTCGTAGCTCGACTATAAAAAGGACTGCACAATAGTTAGAAATTGAGTTCGTGTGAGAACAGCAAGCTGATCACATCGCAGCAACAACAACAACCACTTGCATTTGGGTAATTATAAACTCGAGTAGTGTCCCTTTCTCTGTTATATCCTAACAGATATCAAGGAACATTAAAGAGTTGTGCAGCCCGGTCCGAGTTGGTCTAGCGTTGTAGTGCTTTGGATTTTTGAGGCCAGCGTCATTGAAGCCGGCGTCGTTGAAGCCGGCACCGGTGAAGCTGGCATCAGTGAAGCCTTGGAGAGTAGTAATATAGGAGTCTTTTTGAAGCCTGCCTAGAGGAAACACAGAAGCGAGCTAGTCTTGGAGAAGGCCTGTATATACCTTAGTTCCCCATCCTTGTTGTTGCCTTTGAAATCCCCGGAACGTTACACTTACTTTCAGGGTATCAACTTCTTCTTCTTCTTCTTCAGACGTTCCTTTGAACATATTTATTTTACATCGATTGGGAAGCAAGTTTTTTTTAACTTATTTTAATCCCTCTCGATTCAGGGTACCAACATGGCAACATGTCTTCATTGTCTATTCCATGTCTGACACACAATGTTGGTTAAAAAGTATCAACCATAGGGGTCTATAAGTTGACTCCCAGCACCGAATGAACCTTTTTTTAGTAAAGGGATTTTTCTGCGTTCAATCTTATCAACTTCCCACTATCAAAAAATATGGCGTAACTTTTTTTAAATAAACAGATAATCTGTCCGATTTTTCGTTAACTGAGAGCCAATATATTTTTCTTCAACGAAAATACAATCGTTTAGGGGTGGGTGATGCAGCCTGGCTGCTACAATGGCACAAAGTTGAAATTTACATCGAAAATTTGCTCCATTGACACTATCGCATTCAGTCGATTTCAAGAAATGAGCACGCTTGAGATCAAACAAAACATCATTTAAAGTTTAAACTGCAAGAACACCAAAAGCAAGTTTAAATCTAACACTGACCTTTCACATTCGTCTTCTGCAAACCTAAAAAACTTGAGAATTCAGTGATTTTGAGGTTTGCTGCTAACCAGCATTTTCTCCTTTTGTCTCAATATTTTCTGGACAATAATAAGCACAAATTCTTCAATCATAACCATCTAATTTGTTGTCTGAATCAGCTTTCAAATCGGACCACCCTGAAATTTTGTCGTTTGGGAAATGGCTAAGAAAATGAAAGTCAAACCTCACAAAAACTATAATCTATTCCAATTCTAAAGCTGTTATTAGTTTATACCTTCCACTGTAGACATCACAATCATGTCGTTGTCTGTCAACATGGTGTCTATGGTCGAGAGGTAGAGGATTGGCCTTGCAACCAAGAGGTTACGAGTTTGACTCGGGGTAGCAGAGGTAGTTCTTTGCTTCTCATTGGCCTACTCGCTCAGCACAAGTAATGGTGTATTACTTTTTCCAGGAAGCAGAATCAAGAGTGGTTAAAACAAGTTGAAGAAACTTGCTTCCAATTAACTCTTTCGCTGCCAATGTCGCCGATAAGCGACCTATTAGGAGACTGCCAATGTCGCCTTTTGGCGACTTCAAACAATAGCTTAATTAGGTCAGACAAGGTCAGGGTCATCTGATCAAACAGTCTGATAAAAAGTATGCCATTCAACAAACATTCCTGCATTTTATCACAAAGTTAGATATTTTTAGATCAGGCTTATTTATCAGAGGGGAATTTTTTGCCATATTTCTATTAAATACTTAGTTTTCAAGCCTTTCCAGAAGAGAAAAATATGGAGGCTGCGGATCTGATTAAAATAGGTCACATGAATATCAATGAGGAAAACGTAAACAATGGTGTCCCTCGGTTAAATCAGGAATTTTGTAAAATGATTTAATGTTCTTTGAAAAATATTCATAATATTTGAAAAGTCTGGTCATGGATTAAGTTTTGTTTTTGCGTTTATAATGGGGACGGTAGCTGTTTGATAGACGGAATTGAATGGGTGTGCAGACTTACCGGACGCGCAGACTTACCGGACTCAACTGTACCTCTGCTACAGAGGATCGAATTCTTCACCTCTTGGTCACAAAGCCAACGCTCTCAATCACGAACAACATGATCATTCAGCCTTGTTTCCATCCAGAGTTATTGTTCCTTTAACCCTTATCATGCTGAATTAATTTTGACTAGTACACCTCCGTACCACTGAATTAATTCACTGTGCACAGCGTATAAATGGGGTGCACCTATTCCGACACTAT
This sequence comes from Fragum sueziense, assembly GCA_963680895.1. NCBI lineage: Eukaryota > Metazoa > Mollusca > Bivalvia > Cardiida > Cardiidae > Fragum > Fragum sueziense. The sequence continues at coordinate 32,705,320 of OY804596.1, forward strand.
AAATTGAATTTATGAGGCATTTTAGCCCTATAAACCCTATGTTTTAGAAAGAAGATTACATACCGTGTAGGATCATTGAGAATTCCATGTTGTTGGTTTACTTTGACCCACTTAAAATTGCATCATAACAAATCCGTTGTAACTCAAGCCCGACCCACTAAAAGTGACAGTTGGTACGTTCCGCTATCGGGGCGAGTTTTCCATCGGTATTTAACACACAAAGTCCAAATCTACGATACTTTGTTCCAAATATATTTCTAACCATCACTACTAAAGTCACTTTCCGCTTAAAAGCCACTATTTCCGCTATCGGGGCGAGTTTTCCATCGGTATTTAACACACAAAGTCCAAATCTACGATACTTTGTTCCAAATATATTTCTAACCATCACTACTAAAGTCACTTTCCGCTTAAAAGCCACTATCATCAAAAATTCACGCAAAACTTCATCAACATGTTTGCCTTCTGAGTGCCGCCATTTTGGATTAGGGTTTTCCCAATTTCACTTTTGAATATTAAATGCTTCATTATGACGTCTAATAATGGCTGATATTTTTACAGAATTGACCTTCACTGAGAGTGTCCTACTAAACAGGGTTCCCACTGACTTCTAAATCTGGGGGTGAAAACAGTCATTTACAGCATACTTGCACCCCCTCTATATCAGACGTAGAAGGCTGTCTGCGAAAATTGGGGGTGCAAGATTCAATTTTGGGAGTGCAAAACCCCCATTTGGGGGTTTTTGGGAACCCTGCTAAATATAGCTCAAAACTTGCATAAAACGTCATCAGTTTGTGAATACGAGGCTCATATCTGGGGAACCCTTGTAGCGCGACCTAGAGTCGCGCTTAGCGGTGGCGAATGGGGTAGGGCAGCGCGACCTGTGGTCGCGCTTAGCATGATAAGGGTTAAGGCCCAGTCCCACTGGCCGATTGACAAAAACATATGCAAAAAGGACACAGCGGACGAGCAAAATTTCAGTAGTGGTACCATCCGTTTTCATCTGCTTTAGAAAATGGCGAAAATATAACGGAACAGAGAGCACGTCAGTAGTATATATCGGGGATGTAAAACGGATATTCGTTGTAAGCCTGGCGGATGTGAGCGGATGTCAGCTAAATATACGGAATACATCCCAGATAAAAACTCTTTTTTCCATTTGTATATTTTATATACGCAATGCATATGCTTACATCCTTTCTATTTCCGTGCTGCTAAGGATGTATAGACGTTCCATGTACTTTATCGTTCCCCTATCAATCCCTTTTCAGTTTCGGTTGATTTGAGTTACAAGGATGCCTATAGGATGAAGAAAGGATACAACGGACTGATAAAGGACATAGAACGTCTGTTGCTGGTATATATTGCGGATTTATATCGTACACGACAGAAGGTTCATCCGTTCTAAAAGCTTTGGGCAGCTCAAAACTTCTTGCTCGGATGAAATTGCGGTTGACGGATGCCCGTTGGATAAAACGTATACAATAAGTACACATCGGTTTTCCAACGGATGACAAGAGACGTCTAACGGAAAGCAAGATTTTTTGTAGGATGGTCCTCTTGGGTACCACGGTACTTAACGGCGTCCAGAAAAATCAATAATAAATGGGGACATGAAAACATTCCATGATTTCTGTTTCTAAAATAAATCAAATGTAACCGAAATTTGTTAAAAGTAATTTAAAATGATCGGAGTAAATGATTTTGCTTTTAATTTTGCTATTGCACGCAGTTGGTAGGTGATACTTCGTTCACAAATGAACACTGTTTTGAATACCGCGGTAACGTAAAAGACGCGGTACCGAAGCGAACTACTATATGTTTTATATCCTCTTTGCATCCGAAAATGCAGTGGGACCGGGCCTTTACATGGTGAAAGGTCAATTAGGCCCAAATATCAAATTACACCTATCTGTAAAGAGGAAAGGGCATAAATATTGAAATTGTTGTTGTTTATCTATTTATAAGGCACTCATTCGCTGCCTATGACCTCATGGTGCTCAATAAATAACACTTGTGCATAAATAATACTCTGTGCAATACTCATGTGACATTTGCGCATGTGTATCCATGCATGTAAAAAAAAAAAATAAATAGAATACACAACTAAATTAGAACCCCCCACCAAAAGAATGCCGGTCCGATACACCAGACCTTCATAATCAAGAAACAGAATGCATTGCTTCTGAAGGTTTGTCACTACAGTAACAATATGTGTATCTTGTTTCCAAGATACACGTACATGTGTAAATACAGGGACTGAGAATCAGTCTACCTTCTCCCCTGATCTCATCCGCGACAAATTCGTTCAAACTCTTGTCGATATTTGAACAAAATCTCAATGATATAGGCAAATCAGTTTAGCGTGGAAAAACCCATACTGACTGAAATGTTCACCTATATGTCCATGCTATATTTTTTGCTATTCTATCTATCTATCTATTTCTGTAAATTCCTCCGATGACTTTGCGGAGAACCGCCTAACGGCGTTACTTATCAAACCCTACACCAGTTCTTGTGATTGCACCATCCCACCACCATATTTACAGATGCAATCACAACAACTCCTTTGAGAGGCTGTGACAAACTCGAAATTACATCACAGCCACCCATTAAACCATCTACGAGAAGAGAGGCAGTGAGAAACTCGAAATTACCTCACTGCTACCCATTCACAGCTGGGTAGACTGAGGCGGTGACAATTAAGTGTCTTGCCCAAAGACACACCTCACCCCGGTGGGGTTTGAACCTGGAACCTCCGGGCTTCAAGTTCAGTGCGCTATCCACTGCGCTACCAGTGATTGGGAAAGATATTTCTTCAATGGGACAATGTCGCTTCCACTTACAAAATCAATGTGTCATTTTGAAAATTGATGTGACAATTATAGGGTAAAATTGCTCCATTCTCATATACAGCAAAATTCAATGAGACAAGGGCCCACTCACTAGATAAAAGAATGTGACATTTGGAATTTCAATGTGACTATGGCCCATGGCGCAGGCCTTTCCCAGTCACTGCGCTACCGAGGATTTTGTTGTTATTTTCAATTAAAAGGCTGATTTTTGGTGGTTTTTGTTTGTTGTCAGTTTAGCTCAGTATCCCGTGCTTACTGACACATTACATACTTATAGCTTATAGTTCTATCACTCCGTTCAAGAAAAGACCAAATCATGAAAATTATGGACTTTTACTGCTTTGGCTTGAGGTCTTCAAGTTCAATGTTTTCCTCAAACAAGACATGAACAGGAAGAGAGGTCGTTGTTGTTCTACCTACTGAATGCATGGAAACCGAGATTAACCACTACAAACTTAAGATCGTCACTTTTATCCTGTATTTTCTAACCAGAAAACTTCTTTCGTCAACATCGACGTCACGTGATCAAACTTTCCGCTACTGCGACACCGTTTGGACGTACTCGGTCAATATCTACCAATAGATGTCGCCACCTGTCGATTACCATCTATCTCTGGTGGGCATTCTGGGTTAACTACTTTCAAGATGTCAGCGCCCATAAAATGCATACACGTGGTACTTCCTCATGACTTCCTGTCACGCGGCATATTTGCTTCATATGCTTGCATAGAGTAAAATGAATAATCTGATTTGAATTAATTATTTTATTCGATAAAATTGAGACGAAAATCAAACTTTATTTTGCTGCAAATGTTGTTTTATTTCAATTTTCTGCTTGCTACTTTTTGGCGACAGGATTTTGGAGTTAAGCGCACCGCGTAGTGATTTTTATCCAAAAATGGATAAAGTGATGCGTCAAATGAGTCAGTCCAAAAATTAAAAAAAAATAGACTGGAAATATTGTAGACTGGCTGCTTAGTCAATGCGTACTCGGTTATAAAAAAAAGGAAGTGGCTAGAGATACGGGCCCGTATCTCTAGCCTATGGGGGCTAGAGATACGGGCCCGTATCTCTAGCGAAACCATGGGGGTTTTGCTAGGGATACGGGTCAAACGACTTCCGGTCTAACATAATCTATCGTGTCATTTATGGAAAATCGATATTGATCCATTCCCAAACTGCGAAATTCAGACTGTTCATTTCGAAAAGTTCCAGGAGACAAATAAAGTATTATTTATGTCTCGACTAGACAATATGGGCGATATTGCAGAGGAAATGCCGAGGGAATGGAGAAATTGATGAAATTGTTTTTTCTTGTTTGATATATTGTTAAAGTAGAAACCTTTGTTTTAGTTTTAAATCATCGGTTTATTACCGGAACGTCGAGTCACACCTTTTATAAAATGTGTGAAAAAGGGTTATCCACAGGGGGACACTTTTGAGAAGTCACATTTATGAAGACTATTATTGAATGAAAATAGGAGAAAACTTAATTGTTTTGCATTGCAACTTTTTTTTTCGTGATAAACATTGTAATATTCGTTGTAAAATATATGCATAGGTATGATAACTAGGCCTATTTATTTACGTTTTAATTCATTACTAGACGGCAAAATTTTGGACGAGTAAAATTCTATCTTTCTGGACAGAAAACGTCGTGAGAAATTAAGAAATTGCTTGTCACAAGCAGTGTCTTTAATCTTCACATTGTTTTCCAAACCTTTTATGTCATTGGGCGTCGAAAAGCGTCATTTTGACAACCTTTGGGGTATTGATATCTTATATTTTTCAAACACCTTATGACAACAAGGTGCTTACTATTTGCAGGTTCATCGGTTTTCACGCGTACGTCGTGTGTATAGCACTTCTGTTTGGTTATATCATTCTTGTTTGACAAGAAACTTTAAAGGCGAATAGCCTACATAGTTCACAGAAGAAACCAAACTAAGTAATAATGGAACTTTGGCAAATTATTGCGCAAAAAAGTATTTAGAAAAAAAATAAAGAGTAGATCATCAACCAATTTCTTGTTTTCCCTCAATATTTTCTCAATTTTTTTCGTGTACGAACGTCAAAACCATAATTTTGCAAAGGGTTCAACGACTATTTAATTTTGGCCAGTAATGGAAACTGCTTTAACCCTTTCACAAACTAGACCTGGTTTTGACATCTTTCTTACTTGGAAAAAAGCTTTGAAACAATCAGAATTTGATAATCAGAATTTTCTTACTTTGCCTCAATATTTTCTTTGCTATGTTACGCAGAAATCCTTTCTTTATAAACAACCGTTTTATTTCCCGAAACCGACGGGCATAAATGTTTTTTGTTCGGGTTTGCGAGACCCGGTAAAGACATAGACGTCCCCAAAAAAAGGCTACAAAATATAAAGACAAAGGAAGAAAATGCTGGTATTCAACATGGTATCCTTTTGCGTCAATATTATTTATGTTATATTACACACAGAACATAGAGAAGCGGACGATTTTCGGTGTGAACGTTTCCCAAAAGTTACGTGGGTTATCCACTGTATGATAGAGCATGTCTATAATGCGGGACTTATTTTCAAAATATCGAAGGCGAGGGTTACGGACTAGTAAAACAGTTGTAAGTGTAGACACAATTACACCTTTTTTGCATTAAACTCAAAGTAATATTATTTTTAGATGATAATATTATTATTGCTGTAATTAAACAATGCGAAGACCTATTGATTCAATGCGTTCTTTTCTACAGACAAAATATAAATATATTCCAAATTAAACAGGCCCAGTGTCTGAATATTGGAAGGAATTTATTAGATTTTTCCAATTTTCTTCATTATAAAATACAGACATGAAAATTCGGCTTTTTTGCCCAAATTTAGAGGTAATATTCAGCCCCTCTTCCGGCTCCCTGTTCACCCCTTACAAACGAAAAAAGAGTGAAAATCATGCTCCTCTACGAATATTTATCTGCTGGTCCAAATTGTGTGCGCTCCAACCTCTGCTAGATTTTTACAGGACAGTTTATAGTCAATGGCAATGAATTTTGTGCAAAAAATAGACTAGTATAGGTTCATTGTTATGTTTTGATAAACTGTTGGAGTTGTTTCATAATCTCGTGACTACGGCTTGCATCAAGCCGCAGTTACGAGATTTTATAACAACACCAACTAAATACTATTTGTTTGTCCGAAATTACGCCACAGTTAACTTGATAAAATCTTTCCCTAGGCACAACAAAAGGGTTGATACACATGACACGCTCGTGAAACCATTGCCACTGATTAAGTTGCAAATAGTAAGCACATTTTTGTCAAAATGTAGATAAAATAACATGAGATATTGATGGAATAAAAAAGTTTCAATTTCAAACCTTTCGTTTCAACAATATCTCCATTCCCTCGACATTTCCCCTGCAATATCGCCCGTATTTTCTAGTCAATACATATAAATGATATTTTACTTTTCTTCTGGAACTAATTTCAAAATGACCAGTCTAAATTTCGCAGTTTGGGAATGGATCAATATCGATTTTCCATAAATGACATGATAGGTTATGTTAGACCGGAAGTTGTTTGACCCGTATCCCTAGCAAAAACCCCGTGGTTTCGCTAGAGATACGGGCCCGTATCTCTAGCAAAAACAAGGGGGTTTTGCTAGGGATACGGGCTCGTATCTCTAGCCCCCATAGGCTAGAGATACGGGCCCGTATCCCTAGCCACTTCCTAAAAAAAAAGTGTAGAGCACTGGCAGAAGTGTTTATCATACAGTATTATAATTTTTGTTTTATGAAAAATAATTATGGTTATTATGGTAGAAAATAAATGGAAAACAAATATTCAACAATAAGTCAAGCGATATAGATGTAAATTATTGAGCTCACTGAGCATCTGTTCCGAAATGCCTCTGCTGGTAAGCAAACTGACCTAATACTATTGGACTTTAGTAAGGCCTTTGATAAGGTTAATCACCAAAAGCTCCTCTTCATTCTTCAAGAGTATGGCGTATCCCATCAGATTCTTTCATGGAGCCGCTCTTTTCTAATCGGTAGGAGTCAAACAGTAGTTCTGGATGGAGACAAGTCAGCTGAAGTCCCAGTCACCTCAGGCGTCCCCCAGGGGTCAGTCCTGGGTCCCCTTTTCTTTCTTGTTTATATTAACCAACTGCCTCACTCTGTCTCAAAATCTCAAGTCCGATTATTCGCAGACGACACTGCTATTTACCTTACTATAAACTCTCCCTCTGATCCTGAAGTACTACAAAAGGACCTAGATGCCTTGCAGGAATGGGAACAAGACTGGGACATGGAGTTTAACCCATCCAAATGTCAGGTGCTGCATGTAACCCGAAGCAAACACCCTGTCATGCACAAATACCACCTCCATGGCCAGGTCTTGGAATCTGTTCCTCATGCAAGGTATCTGGGCCTTGATCTTTCCTCTGACCTTAACTTCTCGACTCATATTAACAGAATCACAGCAGCAGCCAATAGAACCCTCTGTTTCCTCAAACGGAATATTACAACAAAGTCGGAAAGTGTCAGACAACTTGCATACATGTCTCTGGCCCTGCCACAGCTGGAATATGCCTCCACAGTGTGGAGCCCTCACACCCGAAACAGCATCAACCGAGTGGAGCAAGTACAGAGAAGAGCAATTAGATGGGTCAAACATGACTATTCCCCCCTTTCGAGTGTCACTGAAATGCAGGTAGGTCTTGGGTGGAGATCTCTCGAACATCGCAGACTTGATGCCAGACTAATCATGTTCTATCGCATTTACCACAACATTGTAGCTATCAAATTACCACCATACATTCATGCACCAACCAGAATAACTAGGCATATGCACCCTCTTTCTCTAAGACAATTGCAAGTAAATTCCGACTACATCAAATACTCATTTTATCCCCACTGCATAAGCCTTTGGAATCAGTTACCCTGTCACATTGCCACACTCCCTGAATTAGATCAATTTAAGACAGCTGTGGCAAGTATTCACCATTAGTCTGGAGGTGATTGTTTTTAACCCTTTTTACTCCACTCTCACTCACTAACATTTTAACAATTCTTTTACTTTTATGCTCTCTCTCACTTGTCTGACGTATCAGACCTTTACTCTCTCACTTTATTTACTAACACTCCAACGTGCACTTTTCCTGTCAGTAACACTCGGAAGAGGGGTCGACAGTATACAGAGATAGATAGAATGTTGCATTATCAAATTTTCCAATAACTCAATGTTCACGGGTGGTAAACAGAGACGGTTGGGCGATTTAATACCGAAACGTACCGAAACCGACCGAAACTTACCGAAACCGACCGAAACGTACCGAAACCGACCGAAACGTACCGAAACCAATACCGAAACGGGCCGTATTGTGACCGAAACGGTATCAAAACATGTCAACCAGGCAATTTCCCCAGAATTTGCAATGTCTGTTTTCTTCTTCTTTTCTTTTTTTTGAGACATAGATCGATTTCTTGTACGCAGAACCTCCAACCCTTTAAATGTGCACATTCTGTATTATATCAAAGGGATAAACAAATAACAAAAAACAAAACAAAAAAAAAACTCTTTCTTAAAGAGTGAATTGTTTAATCCAATTTCTAAACGACAAGAAAATAGGACGGTCCAGTTTGAAAGCATTAACAGAAAAGTAGGAATGGCATTTTACTTTTGTTTCAATGTATTCCCTATCTTCGCTAGCCAAGGTTGAACCCACCGATGTTTGTATTCACAGAATACAGAAACGACGTTACGTCGTAGATGTCATCCTTTCACGAAATCCCTGGTTTCACAATCTTACTGTAACATATATATAGATTTATAGATTAACTGATTAATTGTTTACAATTTCATTGAAAGTAGGGCCTATCACATGGTATTAATCATGTATTTGTGGACGATGATCAATAGTATTTAATTTTACAATTACATATTTTTACACACAAAAAACAAACAAACAAACAACAACAACAAAAAAGCAATATGCTTAAATCATGTCGGTTTAATCAGGAAAATTTGTCATAATACAAAGTTGGCCATTAAGGAAAAGTGAGTACTCGTTGAGTACAGATTAAAACTAAGTATTATTCTCAACATCGCCATATCATAAGTCACCAGATAACCTGTATTGTTTTGTTTTCGTTTCATAAAACCAATCACCACCTTCTATAATCAGGATAATAGTGGTTAAATATCATTATCTAACGATTTTACACTTCTATTGTTTCCTAATAGAAAATAAGAAACTTTGTTATAATACGCCATAAGTCATAATGAGCATTTTATGATATATGCTACCATACGATATCAGATGCATATTTGATTTAACATAATTCCTTTTATTAAAGATCAGCATAAATATGCCACAAATACTAGATTATGGTACAAATTAATGCCTCTCTTATAACCCGTCGTGCGTCTTTTTAAATCGTACGTTTTAAAACTCTGCAAAATCACACAATTTATAAAGAGGCACGACGGGTTGTAAGAGCGCCTCAAAATATGTGCATTTAAAGCAGGTGAAAATTATGAATCTCTTTCGAGAAAAGCACGCATTCTTTGTGGATTTTCTGGAATTTCAGATATCGTTTCCTGCGTCACACGCACTTATGTCGTACGTGCTCCGTACGTCTTGCGTGCTCCTGGCGTTCTAAAAGACACAGAATGGTCGTAGCAAAGAATTGTCCGGTCAATTCTTTGCTGCGTGCAGTCTGCGTCGTGGTTGCGTCTACCAAAATCGTACGTTGCACGTGCGTGCATCGCATGACTAAACGTGTGTTTTAGACACAGACCGCAAGCAGGAGCACGTACGACCGGTTGAAAGAGAGGCTTAAGACTGCGAACATAACATGACTATACTACGAAAAAGGATATGAACGACAAAAGGGCATTGGTTTATTATAAGCCTTTCTGAGATGACAAAATGTTAGTATGGTCCGAATTGAACGGAGTAGCAGACGACATTAATAATGCAAGATCTGGTTTTGACGTCCCTTGCAGAAGTAGATTGAGAAAATATTGAGACAAAAGAAAAAAATGCCGATATTGAACATTTTCTCCTATTGGCTCAACATTTTTTACCTTGATTGTACAAAATCCCGTCTTTATTAAAATTCATTATGTCGTCCACAGTAGTTTTCGGATTGAAGCTTACTAACATTTTTCCGTGTGTAAAATGGTTAAACGTAGGGTCTTTTTCAGTTTAGATAGACCACATACAAATCTTAAACATCTTAGGCCAATCCCACATCGATTCTGCTTCTTGGTAACTGCATTATCGCTAGTTCCGAGTGGATTCAGAACCGTTTGGTCGCAAGGCAGACGCCCAACCTCTCGGCCACGGATGTCACACAAAATACTTTGAGAATGCATTAAAATAAGTATGGAAATATATCATGTTGACAACGAAAATATCCAAACTATCAATTGCCAAGTATCTAATAAACACCATGTTCATGTATACTGAAACGCAAAATAAAGTGTGTGTATATGATTTGGTTTATTGAGGTTTAACGCCGTTTTCAACTGCTATGGTCATAGATGGAACACCTACTCATGGATTCCTGTTGTTTCTCATATCAGTACTACAACAGCACCCACAACACATTTAATTAATTTTAACAAGATATCCAATCTCAGGTGAGCGACCTGGGCCACCATGGCCCTCTTGCTTCATGCATTGTGAAATGTTTTCCTGACGACTGACTAATTTTCGGAGAAAAAATATGGAGAATGGCATATGTTCAACGACTTTGCTTGCCACCAGTTCAAAACGTAGGGTATTGAGATACGTTTGAGATTATGGATTATCGGTCGAATACAAAAATAGCAACTGAAGAAATGCATTTAATCGCATAGTTTATCTTATATTAAATTAATCCATAATCTATAAATGCAAAGCAGATGACAAGATCTGTATTCAAAACCTAGAGTTATGAAAATAAATTACCATGCGATCTAAATCAAATGGCCAATGAGCCAACATCTCACTGTTAGAACATGAATCTTTGTTAAGAATGACATGACCTATTACACATATACATATATCGTATTGATCAGTGGCGGACCAGGGATTTCTATGGATGGGGTTCGAACATAAATGGGTGTGTGGGTACTTTTTCTAGTAGTATGTGATTGATAGATGCTGATTTAAAGATATTTGGGGAAAAACTATTTCGACAGCTGTAACTCATTTCATATTAATAGACCAGACTAAGATTGGCCTACACCCTGATTGAATTCGCTACATGTCTAGGTGAAAACAGTTTCATGTTTTGATACCGTTTCGGTACGATACGGCCCGTTTCGGTATTGGTTTCGGTACGTTTCGGTCGGTTTCGGTACGTTTCGGTCGGTTTCGGTAAGTTTCGGTCGGTTTCGGTACGTTTCGGTAAATCGTCCAACCCAACAGAGAAACTAGCTCCAAAAAGAGTCAACGGTATTTTGTTTCCTCGTGACATCCGGCCTCTACCGAGGTAGTTGCATAGAATGAAAATCTGTAAACAAAGGTAGGTCACGAACACATTTTTCTACAATTATTTCTTTTACAACGAGTTTTTGAAAAATCCGGCAATGCTGTTATCAGGGTTTTCCCTGAGCATGAGAATAAAGATTGGGGGTCATTGTGACCCCCTTGCCTTCAAAGTTAGGCGTCATTTCTACTTTTTTTGTGGGGTCAAATGCCCTAAGACTCAAGTATCATATGAAAATCTGGATTTTAAAACTTGCGTCATTAATGTCCCTCAAGTAAATTTCTAAGGGGTCATTTGTTTTGAAATTGCGACAATGACGCATGATTTGTGCGTCATGGAAAACCCTGCTGTTATGAAGAAACGGTCAAAGTTTGTTGTGCACGAGAATATTCGATGTTATTTAGCAGGGTTTGAATACAATCGTTGAAAAACATTTCAAAATCGAAAGTAAAATATTTTTTACTTTCGAGTTTGAAATGTTTTTCAACGATTGTATTAAAACCCTGCTACTAATACCGTATACTCCCGTGCACAATCAACTTCGACCATTTCTTCATATTACAGCATCGCCGGATTTCTCAAAAACTCACTTTAAAAGAAATAATTTTAGAAAATGTGTTCGTGACCTACAAATTTTCGCTCTATGCAACTACCTCTTTTTGGAGCTAGTTTCTCTGTTTACCACCCGTGAATGTTCGGATTTTAGACTGACTTCGATTGGGACGATCACTCAAGCTATTTCAGCCATCGTTCCAATCGAACACCGATAGCCCGGGTTATAGTGACGTCATTTGACCTTTGAACCAAGCCATGGTCGGACCACGCTCTCACCCGTGGTCCCTTTCATTCCAAGATGGCGTCCAAAGAAGCAAACGAATTTTAAGTCCGGTTGAAAAACCACAAAACACCTTTAATTAATTTCAATATATTCACATGTCCTTGTCAATGCGACTGAAAGTTAATATTCATGGAAATAGTGTTATTTTCTAATTAAAATGTAGCCATTTATCAACGAACGATGAGTCTCATTTAATTGTTGGTAAAACCGTATGGGCGCGGCCATTTTGTTGGCTTGTGCATCACGAGCTATAGGCGTTCGCTTGGTGACATGCGCAGTACACAACTTTCTGTTGTATGACGTCACGGATGATTCGAGCGATCGTCCCAATCGAAGTCGGCCTTAGAGACAATTTTACAATCGAACAAAACCATAGACCGGTGCGTGAGTTGAACTTACGTCGGTCCATTAATTTGAAGAAATATCTTGTATTATAGTTCAAAGATTTGACAGACCTGGATGAGGTAAAGATATTGATTGCTATCTATGGAGCGAAGATAAATATAGTTTATATTCTTTATAGAATTGAAGAGAAAATCAGCCGACAAAATTATGTCAACAAGACTTCTTAAAATATACCCCGTCAAATTAATCCTAGGATGATCCCCCGTCAAATTAATCCTAGGATGATCGATTTGTATCTTTGTAGTGTTGACATTTGTATCTACAGACACCCCTTCCTATGGTCAGACATGCCATAATTTTTCCAGTGGAATCCGGGAAATTGGATGAACATTTTCCGGGATTTGCGATGTTTTTCCAGGACTCATGATATCAGACTGAGCCCCCTCCAGTCGCGCATACACGCCGCTCTTTCTTCCTTCGTGGCGCATTTTAGTTTTATTTTAGTAGATTCCCGACTGCAATGGATTCCAGTGATTTTTTTTTCTTAAAAAAAACGGTCGTTATTGGGCCCCTTTCCCCTCTCTGAGGAATATACTTTTTTCCCCCATTTCAGAGAAATTTTCCCCTCCAGGAACTACATTTTTTTCTTGCAAATCATATTTAGATATTAGGCATCTCTAACAGTTCTAATGGTTGTTTGAATGTCCCATTATGATATACAAGCAAGTTAAATGCATTTATAACAGTGTATTTGAAAGTATAAGCATGTATTGAAATTCCCCTTTATGGGCATTCACACGCAAATTTTCCCCCACCTATGGACCCTGACCGCCTTCCCCCAAAATTAAAAATAAACACTGGATTCTATGTAGAAAATGGTGCATTCAGTTATTGTTTCATAATGAATGAGAGGTTAAGGGTTACAACTTACCAGTGGTTTTTTTACCTGCGCATCCTGCTACTTTTACTCACAATTTGGTCTCTGGGATGCAAAGTTTAATTCAAGCGAGTCCCAGGATGCAACATTTTTTTACAGATTTCCTATTAAAAATAGTGTATTGGACTCACTAAACTAGTAGCTGGACTCATTGATATGGAATCCAACGAGTCCCCAGGACTTACAGTCTGGAAATTGTAAAAATATCTCTGACTTACTTTCAGGGTATCAACTTCTTCTTCTTCTTCTTCTTCAGACGTTCCTTTGAACATATTTATTTTACATCGATTGGGAAGCAAGTTTTTTTTAACTTATTTTAATCCCTCTCGATTCAGGGTACCAACATGGCAACATGTCTTCATTGTCTATTCCATGTCTGACACACAATGTTGGTTAAAAAGTATCAACCATAGGGGTCTATAAGTTGACTCCCAGCACCGAATGAACCTTTTTTTAGTAAAGGGATTTTTCTGCGTTCAATCTTATCAACTTCCCACTATCAAAAAATATGGCATAACTTTTTTTAAATAAACAGATAATCTGTCCAATTTTTCGTTAACTGAGAGCCAATATATTTTTCTTCAACGAAAATACAATCGTTTAGGGGTGGGTGATGCAGCCTGGCTGCTACAATGGCACAAAGTTGAAATTTACATCGAAAATTTGCTCCATTGACACTATCGCATTCAGTCGATTTCAAGAAATGAGCACGCTTGAGATCAAACAAAACATCATTTAAAGTTTAAACTGCAAGAACACCAAAAGCAAGTTTAAATCTAACACTGACCTTTCACATTCGTCTTCTGCAAACCTAAAAAACTTGAGAATTCGGTGATTTTGAGGTTTGCTGCTAACCAGCATTTTCTCCTTTTGTCTCAATATTTTCTGGACAATAATAAGCACAAATTCTTCAATCATAACCATCTAATTTGTTGTCTGAATCAGCTTTCAAATCGGACCACCCTGAAATTTTGTCGTTTGGGAAATGGCTAAGAAAATGAAAGTCAAACCTCACAAAAACTATAATCTATTCCAATTCTAAAGCTGTTATTAGTTTATACCTTCCACTGTAGACATCACAATCATGTCGTTGTCTGTCAACATGGTGTCTATGGTCGAGAGGTAGAGGATTGGCCTTGCAACCAAGAGGTTACGAGTTTGACTCGGGGTAGCAGAGGTAGTTCTTTGCTTCTCATTGGCCTACTCGCTCAGCACAAGTAATGGTGTATTACTTTTTCCAGGAAGCAGAATCAAGAGTGGTTAAAACAAGTTGAAGAAACTTGCTTCCAATTAACTCTTTCGCTGCCAATGTCGCCGATAAGCGACCTATTAGGAGACTGCCAATGTCGCCTTTTGGCGACTTCAAACAATAGCTTAATTAGGTCAGTCAAGGTCAGGGTCATCTGATCAAACAGTCTGATAAAAAGTATGCCATTCAACAAAATAATTTATGTGCAATCATTCCTGAGGGTTTCAGCTTGAAATTCATCTAATAATGATTTTACTATATTATAAACTGATAAGCCCTGTTATGAAGTTTGAAAAAAATTGGCACTCGAAATAGCACAATTCCAGGAAATTTGGCAGCGAAAGAGTTAAAGTAAAATAAATATGTTCAAAGTAATGTATGAAGAACATTAAATCTAAACAATGTCGGTGGTGTTCAAACCCTTTAATGGTAGTGTATTTACAAAAATAGATAAAACAGTTTTACGATCTTTAACCCTTCACATGCTGTTCACGTCAATTTACTATTGTGACCCAGCCGGGTTCCCCAAAACTGCCAAATGGGGGTTTTGCAACCCCAAAATTGAATCTTGCACCCCCAATTTTTGCAGGCAGCCTTCTATGTCTCATATAGAGGGGGTGCAAGTATGCTGTAAAATGACTGTTTTCACCCCCAGATTTAACCCATTCCCAAACAAGACCTGGTTTTGACGTTCCTAATAGAAAAAGCTTGGGAAAACATTGAAACAAAAGAAGAAACTGCTGATAACCAGCAGTTTCTCCTTTTGTCTCAATATTTTCTGTGCCAATTTTTACACAAATACTATCTTCAATAACATCCATTTTGTCATTTGTGGCAGTTTTTGAAGAGAATCACCCTAAAATTTTGTCGTTTGGGAAAGGGTTAAGTCAGTGGGAACCCTGTGACTGTAGCTTTGGCAGGCAGTATAGACTAAGATCAGCCTGCATAGCCATGTGGTCTGATCTTGGCCTACACTGTCTGCTTTCTACTCCATTATTGTTGCAGAAACTCAAGTTAATCTAATTGAAATATTCCTTGAATTGGTAGTTTGTTTGAAATAAATTTAAAACCAGCAAGACAAGGGTAAAACATATTGTTTCATATTCATCTAGATTCTATAATTTCTGTTTCCAGACAGAGACCAGAAAATGGCAGTTAACGGAGAATTAGAACGCATGACCTCGTCTGACCTTGACCTTACATCGCAGACGGAGACGGAGGACACGGATACTGGTGACCTTGAGGACTCGGGCACGACCTTCAGCAGCTCCGAAGGCACAGAGACTTCCATAAGTGCCATATCAAGCTCAAGCGCATCTGAAAGTTCAAAGGAGAGTAAAAATGGAGATATGAACAGTTTAAGTAGCGCAGATGGGTCTACCTCGACAGGGACTGTAGATCAGTCTGATTCAGAACAGTCTAATATTGTATTTAAATATCCTACGCTGCCGAAGTTCAGTTTTGATTTAACAGAAGTCTCTGAACTCAGTAATTACGAAAATTTGTCAAATTATGAATATAAAACATCATCAAAATCTCCAATGAAAGGAAAGAAGGCTGGACCGAAGAATAAAGATAAAAAACCATTTCAGTTTCCGGATTTTATGAGTATGAAAGGTGATTGGTATAAGCATCCATGTTTTAAGAATTATTGGGATCATTATGACCGAGTGATGAGCTGGTGTAGTAAACATTATCAGGTGTACAACTCCATCCTCAAGAAGGACTCAAGTCAAAATTCTGCTAGACAATCTCAAGATTTCAATCAAATTTCCAGCATGTTGTCATGGCAGCAATCATATTTAAATCCTTATTACTCAAATTTAGGACATCAGTTACACAAACCAAGTAACGGTAGTAATATTAGTGTCTCTTCCTCAAAGAGGAAAAGTTCAAAGAAGAAGAGGAAGAAGAGAAAAGCAAAGTCAAGGTCACAGAAAGGTCAATCTGAAAACATAGAGGAATCGGATGAAAATTTTGAGATGGAAATTACGGATGAGATGATGGAGTTCTTCAAAAAGTCGGAGGAACATAGGCGTGAGAGAGGTATGTAATTATCAGGGTTTTACTACCTTTCCTCCAATTGACCTCTTTCAAAACCCTTTCCCAAATGACAAAAAATAAGGGTGGTTCAATTTGAAGTGATGCAGACGACAATTGAATGAAATGATACATTTTAGGTTTTTGTATATATAGAAAACATTGTTGAAAAGGAAGTAATTGCTTGTCATAAGCAATTTCTTTATTTTCCACTATGATTACCAAAGCATCAATCTCTTAGGGAGTCAAAAAGAGTCAATGTGTGGGAATGGGTTAAGGTAGAGTACCCGTATTGCGGCCATTTGGAGATTAATAAAATATTGGAATTTTTCGTGCGGCGTCATTACATGTCGAACCTTTTTGAGGGGGGTCGTAAACATCCGACCTCGGGTGAGTCTCATCAGGAGTATTCTACCTTAATCCTTTCCGGAACAAACTGGGTTTTGACATCCCTATTAGAAAGGGCTTATGAAAACAATAACAAAAATAGGCCACAGAAGAAACTGCTGACGTCAGCATTTCCTCCTTTTGTCTTGATATTTTCTGCACTTTATTGTACATGAATCCTTTCTTTATCAGCATCCAATTTGTTGTCTGTAGGCTAGCAGTTTTTAGCTCCACTGGCCTTTCAGGCCAGCGGGCTATTGTCATGGCGTTGTGTCCGTCGTGCGTGCGTCCGTCCGTCCGGTCGTCAACTTTTTCTTTAAAAATCTTCTTCTCAGGAACTACTGGATGGATTTCAATCAAACTTCACAGGAATGATCCTTGGGTGACCCTCTCTCAGATTCCTCGAGATAATTCAGATTGAACAAGAAAGTCTGGAGTTATCTGCCCTTAAATATCAAAATGTCCGTTTTGGCTTTTTATCACTCTAGCAACAACAAATATTGACCAATCAATAAAAAATTTAGACAGAATGTTGGTGAATGGTAGACCTTGCATGACTGTATATTTCAGTTTGATCGGAATTTCACTGCCTGAGTTAAGAGCTCATTTATGTGGCATAAACTCAGCCAGGTAATGAGTAAAGTGTGAAATGGGTGGAAGGGTTACTGATTGCTGTATATAACTATCTCTTAGACAGGGCTACAGATAAGTGGGGTGAAGACATTATAACTTCATTATTTCAATTCCAAACTCTATGTTGTGGGTACTCATTTGAATTGTCTGGACAAGACGATACAAATGAGTACCCACAACATAGAGTTTGATGAACAATAAGAGAATTATTGCACTTTGAAAAGTCATCACTCCCTTTTAATTGGAGCTCTGCTTAGAGGTTGTGAAGTTACAAGTTAACCCATAACCAGAGGGCAAAATTTTAGGCTAGTCTAAATTCTAAGACCTTGCAGACAACAATTTTAGGTTAATTTTTGGTCTCTTGGGGAAGTTAACATTGTGGAAAATGAAGAAAGTGATAGTCACATGCAATTTCTTCATTTTCCACAATGTTTTCAAAGTATCTTTGTGTGGAAATGGGTTAAATTAGCTATAGATAGTTTCAGCAATTTTGAGCAATTTTATGGACTATGTATCTGTTTAGATTGCCAGTATCATCCTAAGCTGGAATTTCCACTCTTTCCTTTACTTTCTTCTTGTTTTAGGGTCACTGTGTGGTAATGAGTTAAGGGTATACTTAGAAGTGCACACTGTGTGTTCCTAAATGTGTTAACTAAATGAAAGAGTGGGTCATAGTGAAGTGTTAACCCATTAGCAGATGGCAAATTTTTAGACTGGGTAAATTCAAAGACCTTAACAGTGAATGGAATTTCACCCTTTCCCAAATGGCAAAACATTTATTAGAAATATGGTATATTTAGGGAGATCTACAGTTCATGAGTAAATTTAGATCTATTTGGCACAAGGAAGATTTTCATTACTAGTATCGCCGAGCCCGGATAGCTCAGTCGGTTACGTCGAAGTCTGTCAATCCAGGGGTCTCGAGTTCGAACCCTGCTCGGCCAGTATCCATTCTGACATTTGACAAAAGTCATTTGTCTCTAACCAATGGATGTGAATCATCTATGTGAGAGAGCAGCTGGAGGCTCGGTTTGGATATTGGGGTTGTACTGGTGTGAGAAATACCAGGAACCCACGTTAGGTGTTCCAGCCGCCGTGATAGGACCATAGAAGTTGAAAACGGCATAAAACCTAAACTGGAATTATCTCGCATTTCATTTAACCCTTTCCGAAATGGCAATTATCTGGTATGAAACGTAGGATATTAAGGAGTTATTGATAAACAAATTTAGATCTGTTTGGAAGAAGGAAAATATTCATTGCTAATATTGACCTAAGCTGGAATTTCCTTCAACCCTTTCCCAAGTAGCAAACATTTAGTTTTACATTCTTCTTGCTCTAAGAACCACAGGTATTGAACATTCTAATCAAAATTTGGATTAAATATTAAATGAAGCTCAGGCCTGTGGAGCGACTCAAGACCTTCAGGTCTTTCTAGTCCAATTAACCCATTACCAAACGATACAATTTTGGGGTATTCCAATTTGAAAGAAGTTGCAGACGACATTACAATGTGATGAAATTTCGGGATTTTAGAGCTTTTTGGGTAGAAAACATCGTGGGAAATGAAGAAATTGCTTGTCACAAGCAATTTCTTCATTTTCCACAATGTTTTCAAAAGCTATTTTATTGTTGGGAGTCAAAAGGAGTCACTGTGTGCTAATGGGTTAATACAGTCCAAATTTTTGCTGTTTGGGAAAGGGTTAATCCAATAGGCAAAAAATGACAGCAAAATTCTAGATTGGTCTGAATTTGAAGATGTTGCAGCTGGCAATTTCTTGGGAATGAAATTTTATATGATTATTTTTGATCTCTATTTTTTTTTTTGAAAGAAATCTTTGTGGCAAATGAAGAAATTGCTTGTCACTTCAGAGACTTGTTGTAGCAATTTCTTCATTTTTCACAATATTTTCCATTGCTTTTATCTTCCTGGGGCGTTTAAAGCATCATCATGGTGGAATTTTAAAGCTGAAAAGTTGTTTGGATAAATATCGCAATCGACACAAAATTAATGACTTTTAACCCTTTCCCAAACTACATAATTTTTGAGCGGTCCAATTTGAAAGCCGCTTCAAACAACAAAATATATGTTGATAAAGAGAGAAATTGCGTGGAATATTGCAAAGAAAATATTAAAGCAAAAGGAGAAACTGCTGGTTATCAGCAGTTTCTTCTTTTGTCTCAATGTTTTCTCAAGTCTTACCGTTTAGGGACGTCAAAAGCAGGTCTTGTTTGGGAAAGGGTTAAATCAATTACTGGAAAATAATATTAACACTGTACACAACTATTTACTTTCGCTTGCAAACAATATCTTGTTTTATCTTTTTGTTCAGCTTATGGGTTAGACCCTTTCCTGAACAAGACATGGTTTCGATATTGAGATTAGAAATAGCTTTGGGTAGTGTGGTCACAGTTCTGTTTTAAAAATACTGCCTCTATCTGATTCTATGTAAAAACGAGTAATTTACAAACGGCATTTTCAGCCTAAATAACACATTAAATTGCCAAAATGTGTGTAAACACTTAAAGCCAAATAGTTATATTTTATCATGATAAAATACTTTTACCTTATACACTCTCTTTTCGTGTTAAATCTCTATTTGAAAAAGTGGGTCAACTCTGCGTTTCTTTGTTTGAACTCGGTCGTTACCTTAGAAGGACGCGTGGGTATGAGTGATAAAATTGCTTTGGCACTGCCATTTCTTAACGGATTTTCATAAATCTTATATCAAATTAAAGAGGGAAAATAGATCTATTCATCCGTACATGTTAATACGATGAACTGATGAATTATGAGTCGATGATTAGGCATTCAAAATATGTCATTTTACTCGGCTTCAAATGGCAAGAACTATACGGCAGAAAAGCCTAGAAAAGCCTATATATGTTCTTCAACATCCTATCTATTCAAATAATAAAACACCTTGTGCTTTTAGCTTAGCGCATTCAAGCGCAAAGGCTTTAACATCGGGAAGTGTTTTTCAATTCCCCGTGATTTATCGATAATTTCTGTCTAAACTCCATTCATCCTAAATTTATTCATAAATGTTGACGACAGTGACTCAAAGAACATTCTTGCAAAGTTTGGTTGAAATTGGCCGAATGGTTGAATCGTTAAGAATGATATCATGATTTCTCAAAGTTCGATAAGCCTTGCCCTGCCACGCCCATATTTTTTGACGAATCATAAAAACGCGAACATTCTTTGAAAATGGTCATCCAAGGAACATTCCTGTAAAGTCTTGTCAAAATCGGCCCAATGGTTAAGGAGTAGGAGGTGTTTCAAGGAATTATGGGCGAACAGACAGACGGACGGACGGTGAGTGACCACAATAGGTCATCTTGAGCACTTTGTGCTCAGTCCAAAGGGATTTACAAAATCGGCGTTTCTCATGGGCTTCCTAAACATCCATTTAACCCTTTCCCAAACAGTAAAACTTTATGGTCATCCAACTCGAAAGCTGTGACAGGCGACAGAATGTGTGTAAAAGAAAATAAGATTCTTTCGCCTCAATCTTTTCACCTTCAATAAAATTCGTTCAGGACGTCAAAACAAGGTCTATCCAGGTCTTGTTCGGGAAAGGGTGAGACAGCAAAAATTAGATTGAATTTAGAGGTTGCAAAATGGACATGTTCAAATGTATGGTGCTCTTTTGGGTTAATGCTTTGAAAGCCTATTTCTTCACGACCCAGAGATATAATGTTAATAATCGATCACTTGAAAGTTTGAATTATTTTTGTTTGTTTGTTTGAAATTCCTATTTTATATGTCGTAAAATCTTGTTTTTATCCGAGGCAATAACACGGAAATGATATGCGCACAACGAAGCACAGAAAATATTTACGCAAAGGGAGAAAATGTTGGTTATCGGCATGTTCTTCTTTTGTCTCAATGTTTCCCAAAACCTTTTCATATATGATCGTGAAAATCATGTCTTGTTCGGGGAAGGGTTGAAATAATGCAACAAATATTTATATAATTGTTGTTGGGTAGAAATTGAAGAACTAAATTGTTTGGTAGAATAGCTTCATCCTTTGTAAAACTTAAAAGGGGTGTAACTATTTTATTAAAAGTCCGATTTTAAAAACGTAAGCAGTTTTGAGTTCCTCTCATTCAGACCTTGAAAATGATATATAATTTGTTGAAGTTCTTTGAAAGATAAACAATTACGTAATTCGGCAGAATTATCTCCCCTTTGTAAAAATCTGAATAAGCATTATTCCATAACGCAATGTCCGATTTTCACAATTCAACCAGTTTTATGTTTCTCTCAATATTCTCTGTAAGCTGGTATATATTTTGTAGGGGCTGGAATACTTTTGGAAAAAAGTGTGACCACCCTACTTTGGGAAACATGAAGAGAAAAGAAGATTTAGATTGTTCCATTTTGAATGGATTTCGAATGGAGAATTTGCAGATGACAAAATTATTTACACTTTCCCTTGCTTTAAAGTAGTACACATATACATTTCTTACTTCTTACATGAATTAGCCGTGACCATAGCGCAGTTGGTAGCGCATCTGACTCTCATTCGAGAGGTCCCGGGTTCGATACCCAGCCGCGGTTAATACCCTTTCTGACAAAATTGTCACCCACCAATGGGTTTGAAATCGTTAACCTAAGTGGGCGAGCAGCTGGAGGCTCGGTAAGGGTGTTGTGGTAGTACTGGTTTGAGAAATAACAGGAATCCATGGGTAGGTGCTCCAGCCACCGCGATATGACCCTGGTAGTTGAAAACGGCGTAAAACACCAATAAACTCAAACTCTTACATGAATTACATTTTCATTTGCAACCCCTTTCAAATTTAAACAATCTGAATGTTTGTTGCTTTAAATAGAAAGGGTTGAATATGGGAATAAAAAGGGTAAGTGTTCAAATCATTTCTTGCAATTACTGTTCATTTATTCCCTGCAGAAAAACAGAAGACTATTAATGAAGTAACAGGAGAAAAAGAACAAGAAAGAGTCAATGTTGAAGAAGGTATATTTATTGTATTTTATTTTATTACTACAGTCAACACTCGTTATCTCGACATCGGATGAGTCGAATTTCCTCTTAAGTCGAAGTTCAAATCTGGTCCCGTCCTCATCAATGGACATAATTTTTTTCAAACAAAATGATTTCGAATCGAATAAAGCTATTGAAATATAGTAGGAAAAGGATAGAAATTGCTCTAAATGAGCAATTTCTTTCCTTTTCCTACTATATTTCAATAATAATTGTACTTGATTAGTTTAAAAAAACCGGTCAAATATCAACTTTATCGAAGCTGAACAAAATCGGATGAGTCGAACTCTGGATGTGTTGCGGCATTTTGAGGCCCCCTCTCCGACTTCGACACAACGAGTGTCAACTGTATAGGAGAGAGGGTTATCAAAAAGGTTTGAGCCTCACATACAAGTAATCAGATATTTTTATGACCCCATTACCAAGAAGTAAAATTTTAGACTGATCAATATTCAAAGATGTTGCAGACAGCAATTTCGAGCAAATTTAATTTTACACATTTTGGTCTTTTGGGGTAGAAAACATTGTGGAAAATGAAGAAATTGCTTGTGACAAGCAATTTCTTCATTTTCACAATGTTTTGTAAATCTTTTATCTTGTAGGGTCAAAAAACATCCATGTTTGGGAATGGGTTAATCTGCTCTATTTACCAACTGTCCTATTGCACCTCCATACACATTATTCCATCTACAGGGTTCGCACAGTCTTGAAAAGTGCTTAAATTTGAGCCTGTTCCTTGAAAAGTGCTAAAAAAAAATAGTGCTTAAAAGTTCTTGATTTTGATCTTTCTCTTAGAAAGTCCTTAAAAAGTGCTTGAATTTGTCAAAAACGTGCTTAAAAATGATTGAATGATTAAATTCATAGTAAAAAGTAGATGATTTAAACATATGCACTCAAGAATTATTTTGGTGAAAAAAGTAGAAGTACGATCTTGAACAAGCTATATTTGCAATTCCCCCACCCCCCCTCAAATTTCTTTGCAAGAATTATGCCCCTTGAAAGTAAGAATTTTGGCAGGGCAGTGTACTTTGGGACTTCAACACTCTTTGTTGAAGACCATCGTAGGTGACTGGTGTATGAAGAAATGTGCTTGAAAAATGGAGTTATGTGCTTAAAAAGTGGTTAAAAGTGCTTGAATTTTGACATTGGCTGTCTGTATGAACCCTTAAATTTCTAATTTTCCAATCTATGATATAGGTCTACAGAAGTCTTGCTGCTGCAGATCCAGGATTTACTGTGAAGGGGGTTCAAACATACAAAAAGGGGGGGGTTGTTTTACTAGTATTACACAATTTTGACTGAATTTCTGCATGAAAATAAAACAACGAACAAACGAACCTCCCAAAACCATTCTGGATCCACCACTGGTCTCAGGCCTGTAGGAACAGGGGGGCTAGGGGGCAGCTTAGCCCCCCCCCCCCCCCAAAAAAAAAAAAAAGTTGGCAAAAAATGCCAAATTTTCCTCATTTTACAGTGAAAATTTTAAGTAAAATCCAATTTAGCCCCCCCCCCCCCCCCCCCCCAATATTCAGACATGAAATTACTTCCTTCGGGCCTGGGTCTTGTGCGCTTACCAGTCCTCTTCAGAAGAAGTCAACCCATCATTGTCATCTTAATTCTTTCTCTGTCTAGCTGAAGTTCCTTCAAGCAAATTTCTATAGTTGCAAAAGAAGGGGAAGACCCCCTCCCTATTTACTGCAGGCATTCTCTCATCTGGGGACAGCCCATTTTCCAGATTGAGCCTCTAAGACTACAAATCTTGTCTTGTCAAAACCTTGGTCTCCGTGTTGTCAATTCTGTAAATGTTGATTGGGATTGAACCTTTTCCCAAACAGCAGGAATTTGGACTGTTCCAATTTGAAAACAACTGCAGATGACAAAATAAATGTAAATTGACATGGATTTTTTGTATTTATGGTACTTAAAATATTGAGGCAAAAGGAGAAAATGCTGATTATCAGCATTTTCTTTTTTTGCCTCAATGTTTTCTCAAGCCATTTATAATAAGGAGGTGTCATGTGCAGACACAAGATGTCACCAAATACCTTTACTTGATTACTTGTACCACATCAAAAGAAACCCTTTCCCAAGTAAAATCTGGCTTTAACTTACCTAGTAGAAAAAGTTTGAGAAAACATTGAGAGAAAAGAAGAAATTGATGTTAATCAGTAATTTCTCCTTTTCTGTCAATATTTTCCCTGCTTTAACCCTTTCCCAAACGGCAAATTTTAGGGTGATCCAATTCAAAAACTGCCACAAATGACAAAATGGAAGTTATTAAAGACATAATTTGTGTAAAATATGGGATAGAAAATATTGAGACAAAAGGAGAAACTGCTGGCTATCAGCAGTTTCTTCTTTTGTTTCAATGTTTTCAAAAGCCTTTTCTATCAGGGACGTCAAAACCAGGTCTTGTTTGGGAAAGGGTTAAGTTATATAATGTACCAATTTTCTACTTTTGACATCAATTATCAGGGCTACAGATAAGTGGGGGTGAAGACATTCTAACTGTTATTTCAATTCCAAACCCTATGTTGTGGGTACTCATTTGAATTGTCTCAATGAGACAATACAAATGAGTACCCACAACGTAGGGTTTGATGAACAATAACAGAATAACAGAAATGCAGTTTGAAAAGTCATCACCCCCTTTATATGGAGCTCTGAATTATGTTTTTTTTACACAATGTATGTCTACTAGGGGTGTCAAAACCAGTTCTTGTTTGGGAAAGAGTTACTTGTAAGAAGTAACTTATGTTTGATCCAATATCACTTCTGGCTTATTTCAGTGAGGGCCACTGCAACTAAAGGACCCACAACACAGGCCCCTAAACAGAGACCAGGGGCCAGAAGGACCTCAGAAATGAAGCTCTTGTACGGAAAAGGGGCTCCAATGATTCATGGCATGGAAACTGCATTACAGATGACTTTCGATAGGAATTTGGACGTAAATCAGCCAAAAATGTGGCCCAATATGCCACTAAAATTGGTCTTTGGTTGATAGGAATTTGCATGTAAATTAGCCAATAATGTGGCTGAATATGCCACAGAAATTGGTCTTTGGTTGATAGGAATTTGGACGTGAATTAGCCAATAATGTGGCTGAATATGCCACAGAAATTGGTCTTTGGTTGATAGGAATTTGGATGTAAATTAGCCAAAAAAATGTGGCTGAATATGCCACAGAAATTGGTCTTTGGTTGATCGGAATTTGCATGTAAATTAGCCAAAAATGTGGCCCAATATGCCTCTGAAATTGGTCTTTGGTTGATAGGAATTTGGATGTAAATTAGCCAAAAATGTGGACAAGTTTGCCTCTAATATTAATGGTTGATTAGGGATAAAAAAAATATGATCAGGAAAAGAATTTGAAATAAAGCATTTTGTGGAAATTGAGCCCAAATGATAATGGCATAAATGTATCAGAATTGATGACATAGTGATATGAGGATTTGAATGTTTTTCAGCAGAAAATCTTGGCCAATATGTGAATGTTTGATTGTGAAAATAGGAAACTAAATAATATGTTGTCCTCCATTAAAATTGATTTTAAAGCTTTCAAATAAGATCTGGTTTTCATGTTCTTCATATAAAAGTGTTGGGAAACATTGAGATAAAAGAAGAAAACACTGATAACTAGCATTGTTCCATTTACATCACTATTTTTATGCCCCCTTTTGAAGAAAATGGGGGTATATTGTTTTGCAAGTGTTTTATATTGTTTTGCAAGTGTTGGTAGATCGGTTGGTCTGTCTGTAGACCAAACCTTGTCCGCAGCATAACTTGAATACTGTGTAAGGTAGAATCATGAAACTTCATAGGTAGATAGATCTCGTTATGGAGAGGTGAAGCCACCCACCAATGGTTTGATTATCATTAACCCATTACCAGACGGCAAAATTTTGGACTGTTCCAAATTGAAAGGTGTAGTACACAACTATTTCAAGTTTATCAAATTCTAAAAATATTTCCATTTTGGGTTAGAAAATATTGTGGAAAATGAAGAAATTGCTTGTCACAAGCAATTTCTTCATTTTCCACAATATTTTAGAAGCCTTTTCTTGTGAGAGAGTTAATGAAAGGCGTCACTGTGCAGAAATGGGTTAATCTATGTAGGTGAGTAGCTGGAGGCTGGGTAAGGATGTTGATGTAGTACTGGTATGAGATATGTCAGGAATCCATGGTAAAATGTAAAATTCCATGCACATGATATTGTTATCTGCAACATATTTGAATTTAGACAAGTGTAAAGTTTGGTAATGGGTTCAGACATGTTGATGATGTTAATCGTATAGATCTCAATTTACAACCATTTATAGTAAAGTGACACGATTTAAAAACGCAAAAAAAGGACTTTTACAAATGGTATCTCCTACATCTTGCAAAACCGATGTATAGCCATGTAAAATAGTAAATGTTACAATTGTTAACAAAACAGGACAGAAAATGACCTTTAAAGCCACGAATAATGCTTGAATGGACGTCAGATTATGCCAAAATGCACGTTGAGTCAAGGGCCTGGCATCGAACAGGACGACGACAGCGAATCCCGTTTTTCACGGGCGATATATCACCATGTCGCGATGTATAGGCCGCCCGCTATTACCAACCATAGAATTTGCTGTAGACTGAGCCGTCACAAATCTGTTGCGTTGGTGACGTTAACGTATACATTTATGTTGACGTACGGTACAGCTGTTACACACAGCTGACCTGGAGGTGGGTGGTCTATAAATCTTCCCGTGTCGTTTACACGTCTCACAAATCTTGGAATCGTCGATTCGGCTACATGGAAGGGTCTAGCTACCTTTATTTGCGAAACACCGTAAACCAAAAGCCAAAAAATTTGGTTCCTTTTTCGCAAAGTAAGCCTCAGCATTTTGTACACAATTTTCTTTCGTTGTTCTCGTATGTTTTCAATAAGAAAATCAAAGTGACAATTTGTACACAAAAAATCTTAATGAATTAACACGTGGTCTGAATGCACGAGACACACGAGCATTTAGTGATGGGCGGTTCGGATGTTCGGATAGTTTACAGAAAACACGACAAAAATCACTGAGGCGTGAAGCGTATACATTTTCTCATACATGTTCCAAAATATGGTGCCGATCAAGGCAATAGGAAAGGAATGGTTAATGAAAACTTATTTTGCGTTTTTAAATCGTGTCAGTTTAGATCTATGCAGCAGCTCTAAATTTAGGCAATCAAATCCGTTCAATAGAGTAACTAGTTGAGATAGTAATTCAGATAGGATTCTTCCGGTAAATATTGAGGAAAAAGAAGAAAAAGCTGATTATCAGCATGTTTTACTAAATATCATGGCGGTCTGTCTTATCCTACTCAATCAACGTAGTGTAGACGGGATAGGTATTCCAGACTAGATTTCTAGTTTAAGTGGTGGTCACGGCTCAGTGATTTGGATTTGAGCGTTTTTCTTTTTTACAAAAAAAAAGAAAAAAAGAAAAACGCTCACCAACATTGTTTTTGCGTTTTTCGTTTTTTGAAGAAAAAAGAAACACGCATGTTTTTGCGTTTTTCATTTTTTGAAGAAAAAAGAAACACGCAAAATCAATATTGTTTTCGCGTTTTTCTTTTTTCTTCAAAAAATGAAAAACGCTCACCAGCATTGTTTTTGCGTTTTTCTTTTTTTATATGCCGCCGGAGGCGGACGTATATTGGCGTCATCTTCTCCGTCTGTCCGTCTGTCCGTCCGTCCGTACGTCCGTCCACTTTTCTTGTCAACGCAACTCCTCCTAAGTTTCTGGCTGGATCTTCTTGAAACTTGGTCAATGTTATCACCTCAATTGGTAGATGTGCATGAAGGAAGGATTTTATGGTTCGTTGATTTTTGCCTGAGTTATGCCCCTTTAAAACTTAGTCTCTGGGGCTTATTGAAATTGCAGCCTTGTCAACGCAACTCCTCCAAAGTTTCTGGCTAGATCTTAATGAAACTTGGTCAATGTTATCACCTCAATTGGTAGATGTGCATGAAGGAATGCTCTCGGGCTTATTGAAATTGCAGCCTTGTCAACGCCACTCCTCCTAAGTTTATGGCTGGATATTAATGACACTTGGTCAATGTTATCACCTCAATTAGTAGATGTTCATGTAGGAAGGATTTTATGGTTCATTGATTTTTGCCTGAGTTATGCCCCTTTAAAACTTAGTCTCTGGGGCTGATTGAAATTGCAGCCTTGTCAACACAACTTCTTCTAAGATTCTGACTGGATCCTTATGCAACTTGGTGGATGTTATTACCTTAATTGGTAGATGTGCATAAAGTAAGGATTTTATGGTTCATTGATTTTTGCCGGAGTTATGCCCCCTTCAACCTTAGTCTCTGGGGCTTAATGATATTTCAGCCTCGTGAACGCAATTCCTTCCAGGTTTTTATACGCCGCCGGAGGCGGACGTATATTGGCGTCATCTTCTCCGTCTGTCCGTCCGTCCGTCCATCTGTCCATCCGTCCATCCGTCCATCCGTCCGTCCGTCCGTACGTACGTCCACTTTTCTTGTCAACGCAACTCCTCCTAAGTTTCTGGCTGGATCTTCTTGAAACTTGGTCAATGTTATCACCTCAATTGGTAGATGTGCATGAAGGAAGGATTTTATGGTTCGTTGATTTTTGCCTGAGTTATGCCCCTTAAAAACTTAGTCTCTGGGGCTTATTGAAATTGCAGCCTTGTCAACGCAACTCCTCCTAAGTTTCTGGCTGGATCTTCTTGAAACTTGGTCAATGTTATCACCTCAATTGGTAGATGTGCATGAAGGAAGGATTTTATGGTTCGTCGATTTTTGCCTGAGTTACGCCCCTTAAAAACTTAGTCTCTGGGGCTTATTGAAATTGCAGGCTTGTCAACGCAACTCCTCCTAAGTTTCTGGCTGGATCTTCTTGAAACTTGGTCAATGTTATCACCTCAATTGGTAGATGTGCATGAAGGAAGGATTTTATGGTTCGTTGATTTTTGCTTGAGTTATGCCCCTTAAAAACTTAGTCTCTGGGGCTTATTGAAATTGCAGGCTTGTCAACACAACTCCTCCTAAGTTTCTGGCTGGATCTTAATGAAACTTGGTGGATGTTATCACCTCAATTGGTAGATGTGCATGAAGGAAGGATTTCATGGTTCATTAGCTCACCTGAGCACAAAGTGCTCAAGGTGAGCTATTGTGGTCACTCAATGTCCGTCGTCCGTCCGTCCGTCTGTCCGTCCGTCTGTCCGTCCGTCCGTCTGTCTGTCAACAATTTGGTGTTAACACTCTAGCATCCACAAAAGTTGGCCAATCTTAATCAAACTTGGTCAAAGCAAGTATGGTCATAAGTTCTCGGATGAGTTCGATTATGGGCCTGATCGGACTTGGAAGTCTAGAGTTATTTGCCCTTGAACATAAAAAATAGCTAGTTTTGACCTTGTTAACACCCTAGCATCTACAATTATTGATCAATCAAGACAAAACTTGGACATAATGTTGGAGACCATAAGATCTCGGATGAGTTCAATTTTCAGTCTGATCTGACCAGAAAGACGAGAGTTATGTGCCCTTTAATTTGACAAAATTGCCATTTTTGGCAGTTTTCGACCTTGTTTACACTCTAGAATCTACAATTATTAATCAATCAAGACAAAATTTAGACACAATATTGGGGGTCATAAGATCTTGGATGAGTTTGATTTTCAGTCTGATCTGATCAGAAAGTTGAGAGTTATGTGCCCTTGAACTTGACAAAATTGCCGTTTTTGACTGTTTTCGACCTTGTTAACACTCTAGAATCTACAATTATTAATCAATCAAGACAAAACTTGGACACAATGTTTGGGATTATAAGATCTTGGATGAGTTTGATTTTCAGTCTGATCTAATTAGAAAGTCCAGAGTTATGTGCCCTTGAACTTGACAAAGTTGCCATTTTTGACTGTTTTCGACCTTGTTTACACTCTAGAATCTACAATTATTGACTAATCAAGACAAATTTTGGACACAATGTTGGAGACCATAATATCTTGAATTAGTTTTGATTTTCAGTCTGATCTTACCAGAAAGACGAGAGTTATATGCCCTTGAATTTGATAAAATTACCATTTTTAGCTGTTTTTTGCCTTGTTTGCACTCTAGAATCTACAATTATTAATCAATCAAATCAAAACGTGGACCCAATGTTGGGGATCATAAGATCTCGGATGAGTTTGATTTTCAGTCTGATCTGATCACAAAGTGGAGAGTTATGTGCCCTTGAATTTGATAGAATTGCCATTTTCAGCTGTTTTCGACCTGTTTTACACTCTAGACTCTACACTTAGTAATTGATAAAGACAAAACTTGGACACAATGCTTTGGACCATAAGATCTCAGATGAGTTCGATTTTCAGTCTGATCTGATCAGGAAGTCTAGAGTTAATGTGCCCTTGAATTTGAAAAAAAAACTGCTTTTTCAGCTGCTTTCGACATTGTTTATACTCTAGAATCTACAATTATTTATCAATCAAGACAAAACTTGGACACAGTTGGGCACCATAAGATCTCGTATAAGTTTGATTTTCACAACGTTATTGACCATAAATTCGTTCTCAGTCTTAAAGTCATAAATATTAATTGAATTGAACAAAAGTGTTGCTCATATCATTTTGGTTCAGGTGAGCGATATAGGACCATCATGGTCCTCTTGTTGATTTTTGCCAGAATTATGCCCCCTTCAATCTTAGTCTCTGGGGCTTAATGATATTTCAGCCTCGTGAATGCAATTCCTTCCAGGTTTTTCACTGGATATTTATAAAAACCTTTTTGTGAACACAATTTCAGGGATAAAGACTGACAATTTGAACTTAGGGGCCCAGAATAGCAAAATTCAATACTTAACATTAAGGGTATGGACATTTTCTCTAAATATTCAGGGGCCCAGCCCAAAATCTAGGGGCCATGGGCGACTGGGCCCCTGCTAATCTTTATCCCTGAATTTTTTAAAGGTTTTTCAGTGAATATTTATAAATCCTTGTCAATGTCATTTTTTTGTCTCAAGTTTTATAAGTGGCGGCGTATATTGTGACGATGGCACTCTTGTTGACTAAATATTTATAAAAACCTTTTTGTGAACACAACTTTTTACAGGTTTTTGTGTGAATATTTATAAATCCTTGTCAATGTCATTTTTTGTCTCAAGTTTTATAAGTGGCGGCGTATATTGTGACCATGGCACTCTTGTCTTAAAAAAAGGAAAAACTCACATGTCACCTTAGTGCCACCGTATAAAAGTGTCTTTGAGAAAAGGGACTTTATGGCATAATACGAATTTCACGCAGTATTGAAAGAAAAGTTTGGTTTATTGGGGTTTTACGCTGTTTTCAACTACTAAGGTCATATCGCGGCGGCTGGAGCACCTAACCATGGATTCCTGGCGTTTCTCATACCAGTACTACCACAACACCCTTACCGAGCCTACAGCTGCTCCTCCACATAGATTCACGATATCAAACCATTGATGGGTTACTTTTTTGTCAGTAAGGGTATTTGCCGCGGCCGGGTATCGAACCCGGGACCTCTCGAATGAGAGGCAGATGCGCTGCCAACTGTGCCATGGTCGCGGCCTGAAAGGAAAGTAGAAAATGCTAACACCAGCCGATTTTTTTTTACTTTCGAAGTTTTTCTCAAAGTATCCTGGTTACGGACCATAGAAATTGTGCGTTGTTGCAGTGGAATGACTAAAAGATAGCTTAATAGAATGTCGTGAACAAAACTGATATGAGAGACGACAGGAATCCATGGTTAGGTGCGCCAGCCACCTCGATATGACCATAGTAGTTCAACCCTTTCCCGAACAAGACCTGGTTTTGACGTCCCTAATAGAAAAGGCTTGAGAAAACATTGAAACAAAAGAAGAAACTGCTGATAATCAGCAGTTTCTCCTTTTGTCTCAATATTTTCTGTGCCATTTATTACACAGATCCTATCTTTAATAGCATCCATTTTGTCATTTATGTCAGTTTTTGAAGTGGATCACCCTGAAAATTTGCCGTTTAGGAAAGGGTTAAAGAGGCATTTAATCCCAATCAATCAACCATCACCCGACAGAAAGGCCAAGGGACGTAACTTTTCATTGAAAAAAGTCTTCTCATTATCCAACATTACTTCCCCTATATCAAAGAGCAGTGAGTGATTAATTAAGGTAGTCCACCCCTAATGACATTTACGCGACGTCGGGATTATTCGGGAGACGTCGTAAACATTCGGTGGTGGAACTTTCCAACGCAGAATATTTATGACATCGCAGAATATTTATGACATCGCCCGAATAAGTTGTATAACTATACTATATTAAGTACGGATGCGTAACGAATACTTACGACGTCGCACAAAAAGTTCCGACTGCGTGCTTTTCATTAGGCTTGTCTACCTTTAAACTCGACTTGACATTGCCCCAATAACTCAATCTGACATACCGGTACTTCAGTCCATCAAACCAAGAGTCAAGGGTTCGAAACCCGGCTCGGCGAATATCCTTTCAGGCATTGAATAAAACATTATTTTGTCTCTCACCAATAGATGAATAGGGAACGATTTTATCTGGTAAACATTGACGTAATTTCGGACAAACGATTGTATTTCTGTAGGTGTTGTAATAAAATCCCGTAGCTACAGCTTGATTCAAGTCGTAGTTGCGAGTTGCTATAACAACACCGACGGTTTATCAAAAGATCACCTGGAAAAAGTTTATTTTTAGCACAAAATTCTTTGCCGTTGTTTATGAATAGTTTATGTAAGATAAGCAGCTGGTGGTTCGAATTGGTTAGTACTGGTGAGAAAATGGGAATCTATGGTTATGTGCTGCAGTCGCCGCGATATGACCGATATACTATTTCAAGGTTTACAGACCCTGAAAAAATTTACACTTTCTAGCCATACAAAATGCACCAAATTTCACACACTTGTAAATACACTTCACACAAGTTGATTCGCCGTGCCAGATTTCAAGATTATGCTTCAAGAAGGAAATAATTTACAGTATTATTTTACTCTATATCCATATGCAAGGGAGGTAATTTTTAACATTTTATCAAATATTTCCATAAGTATGCTTTAGTTCAAAATTCTAAACCGTGCAAAATGTTTATGTTCGTATTTGTAATGGAAATGTAACACAGTTTATGAATTATTTGCACTTTTCAAATTTCGCCTCTGGACCTTTGGTGCTTTTGAGGGGTTGGATACCTTAAGTGGAAATCAAACCCATTCAACAAAATAGATTTGCCACCCAACAACAGTTGGTTAATCGTCAAACTATGTGGGCGAGCTGATAGAGGCTTGCAAATGATGTTATGGTAGTACTGGTAAGAGAAACGACAGGAAACCTTTGTTAGGTGCTTTAGCCGCCTTGATATGATCGTAGCGGTTTAACCCATTCCCAAACATTGACGTCTTTTGACGTTTGAAAAGAAAAGTGCTGTGGAAAACATACTGGAAAATGAAGAAATTGTTTGTGACAAGCAATTTCTTAATTTTCCACAATGTTTTCTACCTCAAAATGGTAAGATATTCAAAATTTCGCCAACTAGAAATTGTCAACTGCAACACGTTTCAAATTGGAACAGTCCAAAATCATGCCGTCTGGTAATGGGTTAAGAGGGCGTTGGACGTTGGGCGACTGTTTTGATCAGAAAAATTTCCGTTTCGTTATCCATGGATTTTAATCCAGAAACATTCGATACCGGAGCACGAGCTTCATCGCTAGAAAACGGCACCCAAAACAGTCGATACGTGTCATGAATAAGCGTTTTAGAGAATAACATAGATCTTGATAAGACTGCGTGTATATACGCAGTCTGATCAAGACCCATATACCTCTCCAGAGCTACAAGGGTTGAATTGTGTTTGAGCAGTCGCCGTTCCAGTCGACGAAAAATGTGATTTAACCCTTTCCCAGACAAGACCTGGTTTTCACGTCCCTGATATAAAAGGCTTGGGTAAATATTGAGACAAAAGAAGAAAATGCTGATTATCAGCATTTTCTTCTTTTGCCTCAATATTTTCCATACTATATTGTACCAAAAGTCCATCTTTTTCAACATCTATTTTGTAGTCTGCAACAGCTTTCAAATTAGACAACCCTAATATTTTGTTATTTGGGAAAGGGTTAAATTTCAGACTGCTATAGATCTAGTTTAAAGTTGCTGCTGACAAAAACAATGTTGATGACAGTAAGATTTACGCTCAATGCATCTCAGAAAATATTGATCATCATTTTCTCCTTTGTCTAGAATGCTTCGACGGGCCCCTATGAAATAAACAGAGAAATCAAATTTTGACAAAAAAAAAAAAAAAAACTAAAGAAAATTCAAATTTGTGAGATTTCTTCCCATTGTTAGAGCTGTTAGATCTAACTTTTTGAATCACGACTAACATTCACTTATAAATTTAGCTGCATAACACATGTATAGTTGTCATTTGGGCTTGGAACCCCTCTGGAAAAGAGGCTTGGACCCCGCCCCGGAAATTATTCTGGAACCGCCCTTGGAATGTTTTCGATTCTTTTACATTGGAAAGGTATAATATTGAAGATGGGACATATAACTTAAAGACCCTAACGACCAATATAGCGATTCGGCTACTCATACTACAGTGCCAAATACGCCCATGAAGAATTCGATTGGGGGAGGGAAATTGATCAACGAGACATAAACGTTATGATTCAATGTGATTTTATTTGCGTAATCTTCTTCTTTTAAACTATCTCTCCGTCTTAAATAAACATATAAACAAAGGTACAAATGCAAGAATTGGGCCACAATTTTACACAACAAGAACACGCTATTTGTCTGTCTGTCCGTCTGACACCCAGACCCCCACTCTTCCTTCACACAAGCAATTTATTTAGGTTCTGCAAAACCTAGTCCGAGTCTTCTCTGATGAAAATTCGCTCTTTGATATTTGTATGTCGCTATTTATTGTAAATAGCGACATCCAAATATCAAAGAGCAAATTTTCGCCAGAGAAGAGACTCGCATTATGCAGAACCACACCACTCTTCTACAGCTCATGAAAAATGACCTGACAGAGTATCCATAAATTCAAATTATTTTACTCAAGAAAACTCGGCGAAACCATCCCTTACTAATAGATACATATTCTCTGTCATGTCATTTCTTGTGAGCTATACTAACATTTCATACAACAATGAAATAAACTATTTGTCATCACAATATTTAACCCTTTCCCAAACAAGACCTGATTTTGACGTCCCTGAGAGAATGGGATTGGGAAAACATTGAAACAAAAGAAGAAACTGCTGATAACCAGCAGTTTCTCCTTTTGTCTCAATACTTTCTGTGTATTTTTACACAAATTCTATCTTTAATAACATCCATTTTGTCATTTGTGTCAGTCTTTGAAGTGGACCAACCTAAAATTTTATCGTTTGGTAAAGGGTTAGATTAACTTTAAACCCATTACCAGATGGCAAAAGTTTAGACAAGTCCAACTTCAAATGCACTTGTATGCTGTAAGTGACAATTTCAAGCGATTTAAACTAATTTTATATTTGTCTTTTGGGGTAGAAATCATTGTGGAAAATGAAGAAATTGCTTTTCACTATCCAATGTGTTTTTCAAAGCCTTTGTCTTGCATGGCGTCAAAGGGCGTAATGTGAGGGCAGGTAAAAGAATGTTAGAACAAAAATGAGCCAGGAGCAGTTACTCGAATTAGCCGATGTCGATATAACGATGTTTAACCCATTACCAGAAGAACTTGTCGAAATTCAAAGATGTTGCAGACGACAATTCCAGGTGATTCGGATTTTACAGATTTAGTCTGTCTCGGCAGAAACGCAAAACTTGCTTGTACATTTAACTAGAAGAAATGCATCCACAATTTTACAACAAATAATGAATACAAAACCGATGTCATTAAAAATATGAAGTTTTTTGTGAAAAATAGAAACAATGGAGGAAAAAGAAAAAAGTTAATCTTCAGATCTGTGTAATTTTTCTCCTTTTGTACCATTGTCTAATCGGTAAGACGAATATCAGTGTTTTTCTTCCACAACTTCGTATCTCCACCTTAAAAGGGCTGATGTTACGAGGTTTTTGAAGAAACGCGACTTTATACTTGAGAATCCAACCATTTTTACAGGTAATGAAATTCCACTCTAGTAATAACAGAGAGGCATTGAAGACGACAAAATGACTTAAAAGGGTAGGGAACATGCCAGTAAACACAAATAAATCAACCTTTTCTTCTGTTTCCTTAATGTTTTTTTTTTTTTTTTTTTAATTTTAAGTATCCTACACACATGCTTGTCAACAACAGAAATTGTTTGAGAAATAATTGGTGCATTCAAAAAGTAGGCCCCTATCTGTCGAAAAGAATGAACGAGACGAATGTTGTTCTTTTACCCATTACCAAGCGACAAAATTTTAGATTGCTTCAAATTCAAAGATGTTGCAGATGACAATTTCAAGTGAATTAATTTTTTTAAAAAAAGGTCATTTTGGGCAGAAAACATTGTGGGAAATGAAGAAATTGCTTGTCGCTAGCAATTTCTTTATTTTCCACAATGTTTTCCAAAGCCATTAACTTGTATGGAGTCAAAAAGACTCACTGTTTGATAATAGGTTAACTGTTTCTACAATGAAGAAGTTATAATAAAATAACATGGATCTTGATCAGACTGCGTATATGCACAGGCTGATCTTGATTCACGTTGTTATCTTTTAAAATTATGTATCCAGGTTTATGTGCCCTTGAATTGGAAAAAGTAGGCCCAAATGCAACAGCCCCCTTTCAAATTCCAGCACAAATTTATACAACGAAACATGCCAAAAGTTTCTTTGGGAATGTTATCTTTTGGTATGAACAAATTGGCACAATGTATTCATGAAATAGAAACAAAACAGAACGAAATGTGGCACAATGAACATGACAATATCAATGAAAGTAAAAAAATAAAAGAAATAAGGTCGCACAGTTTTAAAGACCATATCAACGAATCGTCCCTCTGATGATCAATATTGGCCATCCATAGAAAGCCCGGGGTCATCTCATACGCTACATTATGGCGTAACAAAAGAGTCAAAAGTCTATTTAGAGCGTGCACGCATAAAATATACACTTGGACGCGTAAATTTTATGCGTCGACGCGTCGACGCATAAAGTTTACGCGAGCAGTTGAAAATTTATGCGTCGACGTTTAAATTTTCAACTGCTCGCGTAAATATACGCGCCGATCCGTGATTTATCTATTAGCCAATCAGATCTTTCGTTTCATCCATCAATTTTATGTTATAAAGGGAAAGGTTTCTAAGCGCCTCTCCCATTGGCCAGCCTCGGTTTCACATTTTTTTACTCCTGCTCGCGTAAAATTTACGCGTCGACACATATTTTTTCAACTGCTCGCGTAATTTTTATGCGTCGACGTACAAAATTTACGCGTCGACGCGTATATTTTATGCGTGTACGCTCTAAATAGACTTTTGACCCATTTAGTGTACGTCATACTACATCGCTGTATGAGAAGACCCTGGGATTTACTCATCTTCGCAAGAGTAGACTGAAACCTATTCACCATTGGTGGATTTTGTCGGATTTTCTAGGATTTTCGAAATGGCAGTACAAATACAATGTATTAAATTCTCTCATTCTGTTTTGAAGTGTAGAAGTCTTGATTAAAAATCAGATAATATATTTGCAAACTCAAAACTTCGTCTGCATTATTTTGAGTAGAAGCACTTACATCTTAGCTGTACTTTTACTCAGTATTTTTTGTCTCATTTTGTTACTAAGTAGAGTTAAACGATACAAACTAATTTATGACAGGGATATATTAGCAACAAAATCGTCGCTTTTCAACTAAAACCTCGTAACTGCTTCTTAATTAAAATAAGCTGCAGTTACATTTTTGTTGTAAAGCGAAGATATGCTTTTCTTTGTTAACGGATGAGAGAGAAAATATCTCAAGTCATAAATGACTTAACTTCTGGTTTTAAAAACAAAACTACTTCCTGTCAAATTGACATGGCATTAAGGTATAGAGCCCATCATTAAAATGCATCATTCTAGTTATGCAAAATGCATAAAATTACACACACTTGTAAATACACTTCACATGAGTTGATTCATCGTGCCGAATTTCAAATTTATGCTTTAAGAAGAAAATAATTTACAAATGTAAGTTTACACATTTTACATAATATTGAACATTTTTGTCAAATATTTCCACAAGTATGCATTTATTCAAACTTCTTAACCGCACATAATGCTTATGTTTGTATTTGGAATGGAAATATAACACAGTTTAGGAATAACTGACACTTTTCAAATTTCGCCTTTGGCTCATAGTGCTAATGATGGGTTGCATACCTTAAGAGAATTTTCAAGACAAAAAAGCCTTGTAGACGACTAAAGAATCGTTATCAAAACAGCAATCGGTTTACTGTTGTATGGAAATCCGATTTACTGTTGTATGGAAATCTAAAATCTTTTAGGAAAAGGTGAGAAATAATTGCCATGGAAAGTTATTGTTCTCCTCAAATAAATTCCCAAGCTTAACCCAAATGCCAGACGCCAAATTTTAGACTGGTCTAAGTTCCAAATGCAGATGAAAGTGACAATTTAATGACTTTTTTCCCTTTATGAATAAAATCATTATAGGAAATAAAGAAATTGCCTGTGACAAGCAATTTCTTCATTTTCCACAGTATTTTTTAAAGCCTAAAAACTAGCATGTCGAAATGGGTGAACTTCTGAGTGTCGTCAAAAATCCGGGTTTGTTTTAAAAAGAGTTAATGCACAGGCGCCATTATCTTCCGCTTCCGCTGTTTAATTTTCTCCTTCAAAGATGGCGCCAGTTTTACCGACTGTGGCCGATCGTAAACATTGTCGATGTTTTCCGGCGACGATTTAAAAGTCTGAATGATCTCCAATTGAAGTAACTGCCCTGAAAGATCATTCACTTCTTGTTCAAGCTGCTCTAAATTGTTCGAGAAACGATCAAGATCAGTCTTCAGTGCACCATATGATTTTTCGCCCGTCTCCACTTTTTCCACTAACATGTCTTTTTGTTGCGACTTTTCCTGAATCTTTGAATGAACTCCGTGTACATTTTCCTCCAACACTTTCAGAAAATCTTCCAAGTCCTGCACCTGTTTTAAAAGTCTTTGGCGTTTAAGCTGGAGATTATAGTTTTTCTTGGTCTGAGATAGTGTTATTTTTAGAAAGTCTACCATGCTTTCTTTCTGAGATTTTTCACCATGTTTCACTTCCATTTGTTGTTTGTAAACATTAAATGTTGTTTCTAGTTGACGAATATCCGTATCTAGTTTATGAAGCTTTTCCCTATTGTTGTGCAGCAATATGTGAGCAGATTTAACAGCCTTTTCAAACTTTTTAATTTTCTCCTTCTGCATTTTCAAATCCTCTACTCGTCGTTTGGCCATTGTCCTAGTTTCCCTGATATAGTCATTAATTTCATTCATGTAAGTTTCATCACGATCTAACCATTTAAAAGCTGTGGCACACATACCTTCTACTTTTTCCGTGAGATCCGGAAATATCCGAAGTATCGGGAACGCTTTGAGATCACATGCGACGAGAATCCGTTCGGTAAACTTGGTGTGCGTAAACAGATCCTGATGTACTCCATTCTCGTAGCTCTTCATTAAGAGTTGCGTATCGTTCAGGTTGCGTTCTATCTCCGTCAGGTAGACCGTGATCTCCTCCGTGTATCTAGAGGACACCTCGAGGTGAATCTCGGCACTGTTGTAACTGAGACAATTACCGTGAAGTCTGTCCACGACACTACTCTTGAAGTTACTCACGAGAGCTCGTAAACTCTCCATCGTACACTTAAGATTCTCCCAATATTCAGATATAAACGCGATCTCACCTTTATCAATCTCTAACACATTCCTCAAGTCGTTTAGAAGCGCGACAATCTGCACTTCACCGTCGATTACTTTCAACTTCACATTCTTTCTTCGTAGTTCGTTATTCGCTTGAAGAAGTTGTTCGTTACACTTAACAAGGTACTCTTCGTACTTTGATTCCTCGGTTTCGTTACACTGATA
This sequence comes from Fragum sueziense, assembly GCA_963680895.1. NCBI lineage: Eukaryota > Metazoa > Mollusca > Bivalvia > Cardiida > Cardiidae > Fragum > Fragum sueziense. Next base: position 32,746,125 of record OY804596.1, read on the forward strand.
GAACTGAAGTTTCACTTGGTCTAATTGTTCTTCCGTTTCTTTGACCTTTAACCTCATGAACTGGATCCCGTCCAAGTAAGCCCGCTGAAGCCCGGCTCGAACTTCCGCCAGCATGACAGGCTGTGGTTTGACGGCTGGTTCCTCGCCACTCTGAAATGAATTAAAGATAAAATGAAATCTATGTAAATCTTTCTTTACCCTTATAATGCTGGGGATTGCGCATCACGGGATGGGTAACATTTTACGGCCAAATCAGCCTGGCTTCAGGTAAAAAAAATGGCCTTAAAGGGTACCCATCATGTGGAACACAATCTCCACCGTGCTTATCAAAACGCCAAAATATTAGGGTTGTCCAATGAGAAATTTTGCAATTGAAAGAAGAAAATAAGAAGAGTATAGCATGGAAAATATTGAAACAAAAGGAGAAAATGCTAATTATCAGCATTTTCTTCTTTTGTCGCAATGTCTTCCAAAGCCCTTTTAAGTGGGCAGTGAAAGGCTGGTCCTGTTTGGGAAAGGATTAAACTTTCTCAAACAAGGCCTGACTTTGGTGTTCCTAGTAAAAAGGAAACATTGAGAGAAAAGAAGAAGTTTTTCATTTTTTCTATCCTACACCATGCACATTTCCTTAGCTATTCCCAAAGTAATAAATAATATGTGAGACGGAATCTGGAAAATGGACTTTAACCCTTTCCCAAACAAGACCTGGTTTTGACGTCCATAATAGAAAAGGATTGGGAAAACATTGAGGCAAAATAAGAAACTGCTGATAACCAGCAGTTTCTCCTTTTGTCTCAATATTTTCTGGGTTATATCACACACAATATCAATCTTTATTGTCATCAGCAGCAGCTTTTGAATTGGACCTGCCTAAAAGTTTGTCGTTTGGGAAAGGGTTAATGTGATTTATGTCAACGTGGCTACAGATCATCTTGCATGTACACGCAGTCTGATCAGGAACCGTGTTGTTCACCAATAACCGCTTCATAACCTGTATACAACAACCAAAATCAAGGGTCCACATCAGACTGCTTTCGACAACATCAAATGCCGATTGATAAACAATGTAGTTTCAACCGTTCATTTATCCAGACTCCGCCACATATATCGTCGCTTTTCAACAAAAATCTCGTAACTGCAGCTTAAATAAGCTGCAGTTACGCTCTTTTAGTAGTAAAGCTTCGATATCATGTTCAAGACACAGAATCAAATTTACAACTACTAATCAAAGTACTGACAGTACTGTTTGGAAGCAAATTTTTCAAAAATGTAGGCCTGTCCAGACCCCAGTTTCTCGAAAAAAACTTAAGTATATTCTCATGAGAACATGCTCAACATCAAAGGGATACTCTCCAACGTTGAAGGGTATTCCATTGAAGTTCACATGGATTTCATGCGATTTGAGCACTGTGCTCAGATTTGAGCATGAGAACGTACTTAAGTTTTTTCGAGAAACCGGGACCAGAAATAGAGTAGTTTGATTAGGTACTTTGATTATCCATTTGAATACCTTGATTACTTTGATTCGTAGAGTATTTTGATAAAGTACTTTGATTATCCAGAATACCTTGCATACTTTGATTTCATGATGGAGTTGTATTTATTTTTAGCACAACTTCATGCATATTAATCGTTTGTGTAAGCTGAATGTATTTCATAGTTCAGTAAACTCGACTGACCCATTTACAAGGAAGGCCATTGGACTGATCTTTGAACCATAATAAAGAAAAATTACTACCTGGATCTTTTCATCTCTCAGAGACATGATTAATTGAATGTTTCATTTTCAGTCACACAATTCAATATCTACACATAACTTCAGACTTACATATTGAATATTCGAATGACTGTTACTTCATTAATCTTTGCTTTTGATAGAACTATTTATAGTGAGGAAGACCAGAAGATGTTGTGTGGTATGCAGAGAATGGTAAAGTGCAGAGACGCATGGCTGCTAAGAGAAGCAAATTTGGAAAATTTGCTTCCAAAAATTATTCCATAAACCCATTTGTAATTTTGTCCATATCTTTAAACACATACGTGAATATTAACGATAACTTTGCGTGTCCACTTTTTATTCAAGATAAATCGTTTCATTTAAAAGTGAATCAAAGATAATGTAAAATTAACTTCACTTTTGAAGTAGCTATACTGGGCCCAAGTTCTGAATAAACATGAGATATCTCCAAGTGAACATGTCTTAATCCTTTCCCAAACTGCCAATAGTAAAGATGGTTTGATTTGGAATATGTTGTATATGATAGAATTGATGTCGATAAAGGAATGATTTCTGTACAATAAAGCCAAGAAAATATTTAGGCAAACGATGAAAATGTTGATCATCAGCATTTTCTTCTTTTGCCTCAATATTTTCTCAATGATTTTCTATTAGGGACGTCGACACAAGGTCTTGTTTGGGAAAGGGCGAATCCTTTCCCTGACCGTTTTAGACTGCTACAATTCGAAAGAAGTTGAAGACTACAACATATTTAATGCCATAAAGAGGAAATGCTAATGTTATAGCATGTTGACTATAAAGGCAAAAGGTAGAAATGCTGTTTATCAGTATTTTCATCTTTTTGCCTTAATGTTTCTCCCATGCTTTTCTGATGGGACCTCTACGAAATGAAGGCTTTGCTTGAGACAAGGGTTAAACATGGTGCCACAACAGAATGGTACCTATATATTTATGATGTGAGCAAAATCTTGGTTTTTAAGCAATTCTAAAACTTCTTTAGCTGAACTCTGGGCAGTTTTAACACTGTTCCAAGTTCCAAGTTTGTTTACGACATACCGGTACTTGTACTCACAAATACAATCTGCTAATTGTCTCTCTTAGCTCTTATCCAATTACACGAGAGCGACGCCTTTTGACGCCACGCAAGATAAATCCTTTGGAAAACATTGCGGGAAATGAAGACATTGCTTGTTTTTGGCCCGACAGACCTCAAAACTTGTAAAAAAAATGATACAAAATTTAACCAACATCAAAAAAAAAAAAAAAAAAAAAAAAAAAAAAAAAAAAAAAAAAAACCGTTTCCCCTTTAGAAATGCCCAGTATCTGTTGTACTTGAACTTCGAGAGGCCGTTTTATTCTGTCTTTGACATTTAAATCTTAGCAATACTCGAGCGTTGATAGAAAGGACTAACTCGTTACTATAGAACAAATATTTCTTTGAAGTACCCCCTAGTTTTCAAACCCTTGGCTTGTCAAAAAAATGCCTTTTAAAGAGACATCCCACCGTTATTTTCTCATAATTTCACTTTTATTTTTACCTGATTAATATAAGCATATTTTCTTCAGAAATTCTGAACATTCCAAGCCAAAGTGTTGTGCCACTTACCGGGAATATATATTTTACATTAACACGGTGGATAATCACGTGATACAATATTTTCAGAAAATCTTCATTAATTTTGTAAATACTGGACCGAATTGAATTCGGTTTGAAGCAGAGAATGTGGACAGACGTCATGCATTAGATAGACGTAGTTGATTTTTGAAAAATCAACTGATAAAACAGTTATTGAAGATAAACCAAAATTTTGGTTTATCTTCAATAACTTTTTTATCAGTTGATTTTTGAAAAATCCAACACGTCCAGCTTATCCCTGGCATTTGTCCACCTTCTTTGCTTTAAACCGAATTCAAATTGGTCAAGTATTAAAAAGATATTCAAGATTATCGGAAATTCTGAGTCACGTGATTATACACCGTGATTAAACCGTGGTTTACCACAGTTCACAAGTAAATAGAAATTGTCAATTCCTTCTTAATTTTAAAATTGTTTTTTTTTTGCTTATCATTAACAATTAACAATTACAATTTGAAGAAAAAAAATGAATTAGAATAACCAATCTTAGCAATATAACACAAGCGCGGATCCAGGTATTTTTCCCCCCTCTGGATCCGCGCATGTAACATTCTTTCGAAAAAGAAATGGGAATGGGAATGGAATGTCTCTTTAAATATGGACTTGAACCAGGAAAATGGTGCCCTTGTAATACTTGAGACAACGGTGTTATCGGATCAACCCGTGTTTAACCCTTTCCCAAACGACAAAATTTTAGGATAATCTAATTCAAATCCTGCTGCAACACTAATTGATGTTATACGATACAAAATCATCGTACAAAATTTGGTGTGTGTGCAATATAGCGTGGAGGATATTGATGCAAAAGGAGGAAATGCTGATTTTCAGCATTTCTTATTTTGTCTCAATGTTTTCTTAAGTGTTTTCTAATTAGAGACATCAAAACGAGAAGTCCGATGTATGCATGCTACGATAAGAGAATTACTATAGTTTCTGAAGAAGCTATTATAGATCATCATGGATCTTGATCAGACTGCGTTTATACGCGTAAACGTGTAGGCTATATCCTTTATATCGTCTTTTTTTCAACGAAAACCTCGTAACTGCAGCTTGTTTTAAGCTGCAGTTACGAAGTTTTCGTTAAAAAGCGATGATATGGTGGAAATATTCAGGAAATGGGAAAATGTTGACGATCACCAATTTCGTCCATTTGTTCAATGGGCTTCCAAAGCTTTAACATTTTAGTGCGTCAAAGGCGTCACTTTTTGGGAATGATTTAAAGATACACAGTGTCATAAAATGGTAGCCTATGACCACGAAATTGTTTAACCTTTCCCAAACAACACTTTTAGACTCTTCCAATTTGAAAGGTGTTACAGACGGCAATTTCAAGTTGATGAATTTTAAAAATATGTCTGTTTTTTGGTTAGAAAACATTGTGGAAAATGAAGAAATTGCTTGTTACAAGCAATTTCTTCATTTTCCACAATGTTTTTTCAAGCCTTTTCTTGTGAGGGAGTCAAAAGGCGTCACTGTGCAGTAATTGGTTACAACGATTTTCTTGACGCCATTTAGATTTTAATTTAGATAATAGCGCATAATTTGCATTGCGCTTAAATTATTGAAAGAACAATTATGAGAAGAAATGAGTTTTTTCCTCTGAAGTTAGAATTTTCCGCTAGATCAACAATTTGCTCAATAATTCCCTAACAAAAATTTGAAGAGTATCCATTCACCCGTTCCCAAACGACAAATCTTTAGGGTAGTCAAATTTGAAAGCTGTAGCAGACGACAAAATGATTGTTGATAAAAAAGTAGAATTTCTATAGATCTACAATATGGCGTGGAAAATATTGAGGCAAAAGGAGAAAATGTTGGTTATCAATCCTATTTGTTTGGGAAAGGGTTAACTATTCATCGAATTTGATATTCGGACCTTTTCTAAACGAAACGTCTTAAAAGCCTGGCTCAAATAATATATGCATAATAAAAATAAAAAGATTTGCATACAACAAAATTATAGTTAATAGGCTTATAAAATGTATAACTTTTAACACACAGAAAGCATTGAAAAGGGCGAAACTGCTGTCTTAACACCTCAAATCAACCTAAAAGAATAGGCTCTGGAAAACATAGAGACGAAATAATCAGATCATCATCATTCCTCTTTTTGTGCAATATTTTCTGTGCTATATACTGTACACCAATCACATTTTCATCGAGATCATCAAGATCCATTTTGTTGGTTAACCCTTTCCCAAACATCAGAATTCTAGAGTGCTCCTATTTGAAAGCTGCTAAGGACTACAAATTGGATTTTATTAAAGACCAGATTTGAGTGCAATATAGCACAGAAAATATTGAGGCAAAAGGAGAAACTGCTGGTCATCAGCAGTTTCTTCTTTTGTCTCAATGTTTTCCCAAACATTTTATCAGGGACGCCAAAACCAGGTCTTGTTTGGGAAAGGGTTAAATCAGCGTTCAGATCATTCTATTCTTTAAAATGTTTTACGTTTTATTGTGATGACTGGTGCACAAACCAATATATCATAGTGCTTCTCGCTTTGGTACAAACACAATATCAAATCCAAACGACGAATCTTGTGCATGCTGGCCAATTTCGACACCATTAGACAATTATAATTCGAACCTTCAGCTGCTTCAGACAACAAAACGGATCTTGATGAAAATATGATTTGTGATCAGTATATAGCTGCTTTTCTACAAAACCCTCGTAACATTCACGAGTTACAAGGCCAAAGTTCACACAATATTCAATTAACAAAGAATGCCATCTCTTTGTATAAAGGATCTTATTTAACGGATAAATATTTATATCGATTTGCCAGGAGATTATCATTATATTAGCGACCCTTCTCTGTTTATATGGGAAATATTAAATCTTTCCTGAACAAGAACTGATTTTGATGTCCATTGCAGAAAAGGTTTTGGGGAAACATTGAGGCAAAAGAAGAAAATGCTAATAATCAACCAATAACTAATTGTGTAAGCAATAACTTAATGCCTAGACATTAAACCTATTGGCTAGATTTACTTATTGCCGCTAACGTTTGAAAGCAGCCGGATGCGATGTATCTGTCTACACCCAGCAGATAAAATTTTGAGACAAAAGGAGAACAGGCTGGGTATCAGTATTTTCTGATTTTGTCCCAATATTTTCCAAACTACTCCTACGTCTTTGAAGGACGTCGGAATTAGGGTTTGTTTGTGATTTTTTTGATAGGAAACGATTTTATCGAGTAAACAGTGACGTTTGTAACAGTTTATCTTGGCCCCCCTGGGCAGCTTGGCCCCCGGGGGCTAAGCTACCCGCGGGTAGCTTGGCCCCCACCCTGGGTAGCTTGGCCCCCACCTAAAATCTTTTTCCAGAGTCCCCCTAAATACAAAACAATGTCTGTAAATGTTACGCCTACTGTTAAATGAAAAGAAAAGCCAAAGTTTAATGTGTTTTGGTCAAATTAATTTTTCGCCTTTTTTGGCGTAGAATAGGGGCGGGGGCCAAGCTACCCAGGCCTGGGTAGCTTGGCCCCCACCTAAAATCTTTTTCCAGAGTCCCCCTAAATACAAAACAATGTCTGTAAATGTTACGCCTACTGTTAAATGAAAAGAAAAACCAAAGTTTAATGTGTTTTGGTCAAATTAATTTTTCGCCTTTTTTGGCGTAGAATAGGGGCGGGGGCCAAGCTACCCAGGCCTGGGTAGCTTGGCCCCCACCTTAAATCTTTTTCCACAGTCCCCCAAAATACAAAACAATGTCTGTATATGTTACGCTTACTCTTAAATGAAAAGAAAAACCAAAGTTTAATATGTTTTGGTCAAATTAATTTTTTGCCTTTTTTGGCGCAGATTAGGGGCGGGGGCTAAGCTACCCAGGCCTGGGTAGCTTGGCCCCCACCTAAAATCTTTTTTCAGAGTCCCCCAAAATACAAAACAATGTCTGTAAATGTTACGCCTACTGTTAAATGAAAAGAAAAGCCAAAGTTTAATGTGTTTTGGTCAAATTAATTTTTCGCCTTTTATGGCTTAGAATAGGGGCGGGGGCTAAGCTACCCAGGCCTGGGTAGCTTGGCCCCCACCTAAAATCTTTTTCTAGAGTCCCCCGAAATACAAAACAATGTCTGTAAATTTTACTCCTACTGTTAAATGAAAAGAAAAAACAAAGTTTAATGTGTTTTGGTCAAATTAATTTTTTCGCCTTTTTTTGGCTTAGAATAGGGGCGGGGGCCAAGCTACCCAGGCCTGGGTAGCTTGGTTCCCACCTAAAATCTTTTTCCAGACTCCCTCAAATTACAAAACAATGTCTGTAAATGTTACGCTTACTGTTAAATGAAAAGAAAAACCAAAGTTTAATGTGTTTTGGTCAAATTAATTGTTCGCCTTTTTTGGCACAGATTAGGGGCGGGGGCCAAGCTACCCAGGCCTGGGTAGCTTGGCCCCCACCTAAAATCTTTTTCCAGAGTCCCCCAAAATACAAAACAATGTCTGTAAATGTTACACCTACAGTTAAATGAAAAGAAAAACCAAAGTTTAATGTGTTTTGGTCAAATTAATTTTTCGCCTTTTTTGGCGCAGAATAGGGGCGGGGGCCAAGCTACCCAGGCCTGGGTTGCTTGGCCCCCACCTGAAATCTTTTTCCATAGTCCCCCAAAATACAAAACAATGTCTGTAAATGTTACACTTACTGTTTAATGAAAAGAAAAACCAAAGTTTAATGTGTTTTGGTCAAATTAATTTTTCGCCTTTTTAGGCTTAGAATAGGGGCATTGTTTTGTAATTTGAGGGAGACTGGAAAAAGATTTTAGGTGGGGCCAAGCTACCCAGTCCTGGGTAGCTTGGCCCCCGCCCCTATTCTACACCGAAAAAGGCAAAAAATTAATTTGACCAAAACGCATTAAACTTTGGTTTTTCATATCATTAAACAGTAGGCCTAACACTTACAGACATTGTTTTGTAATTTTAGGGAGTCTGGAAAAAGATTTTAGGTGGGGGCCAAGCTACCCAGGCCTGGGTAGCTTGGCCCCCGCCCCTATTCTACACCAAAAAGGGCAAACAATTAATTTGACCAAAACACATTAAACTTTGGTTTTTCTTTTCATTTAACAGTAGGCGTAACATTTACAGACATTGTTTTGTAATTTGAAGGACTCTGGGAAAAGATTAAAGTTGGGGGCCTAGCTACCCAGGCCTGGGTAGCTTAGCCCCCGCCCCTATTCTATGCCAAAAAAGGCGAAAAATTAATTTGACCAAAACACATTAAACTTTGTTTTTTCTTTTCATTTCACAGTAGGTGTAACATTTGCAGACATTGTTTTGTAATTTGAGGGACTCTGGAAAAAGATTTTAGGTGGGGGCCAAGCTACCCAGGCCTGGGTAGCTTGGCCCCCGCCCCTATTCTAAGCCTAAAAAGGCGAAAAATTAATTTGACCAAATCACATTAAACTTTGGTTTTTCTTTTCATTTAACAGTAGGCGTAACATTTACAGACATTGTTTTGTAATTTTAGGGAACTCTGGAAAAAGATTTTAGGTGGGGGCCAAGCTACCCAGACCTGGGTATCTTGGCCCCCGCCCCTATTCTACGCCAAAAAAGGCAAAAAATTAATTAGACCAAAAGACATTAAACTTTGTTTTTTCTTTTTATTAAACAGTAGGCGTAACATTTACAGACATTGTTTTGTAATTTGAGGGAGACTGGAAAAAGATTTTAGGTGGGGGGCCAACCTACCCAGGCCTGGGTAGCTTGGCCCCCGCCCCTATTCTACACCAAAAAAGGCAAAAAATTAATTTGACCAAAACACATTAAACTTTGGTTTTTCTTTTCATTTAACAGTAGGCGTAACATTTACAGACATTGTTTTGTAATTTGAGGGAGTCTGGAAAAAGATTTTAGGTGGGGGCCAAGCTACCCAGGCCTGGGTAGCTTGGCCCCCGCCCCTATTCTAAGCCAAAAAAAAGGCGAAAAAATTAATTTGACCAAAACACATTAAACTTTGGTTTTTCTTTTCATTTAACAGTAGGTGTAACATTTACAGACATTGTTTTGTATTTTAGGGAACTCTGGAAAAAGAATTTAGGTGGGGGCCAAGCTACCCAGGCCTGGGTAGCTTGGCCTCCGCCCCTATTCTACACCAAAAAAGGCGAAAAATTAATTTGACTAAAACACATTAAACTTTGGTTTTTCTTTTCATTTAACAGTAGGCGTAACATTTACAGACATTGTTTTGTAATTTGAGGGACTCAGGAAAAAGATTTTAGGTGGGGCCAAGCTACCCAGGCCTTGGTAGCTTAGCCCCCACCCCTATTCTACGCCAAAAAGGTGAAAAATTAATTTGACTAAAACACATTAAACTTTGTTTTTTCTTTTCATTTAACAGTAGGCGTAACATTTACAGACATTGTTTTGTAATTTGAGGGACTCTGGAAAAAGATTTTAGGTGGGGGCCAAGCTACCCAGGCCTGGGTAGCTTGGCCCCCAATCTGGGCCAAAAAAGGCGAAAAATTAATCTGACCAAAACACATTAAACTTTGGTTTTATTTTTCATTTAACAGTAGGCGTAATATTTACAGACATTGTTTTGTATTTTGGGGGACTGTGGAAAAAGATTTTAGGTGGGGGCGAAGCTACCCAGGGTGGGGGCTAAGATACCCCGGGGTAGCTTGGCCCCCGGGGGCCAAGCTGCCCGCGGGTAGCTTAGCCCCCGGGGGCCAAGCTGCCCAGGGGCCAAGATAAACTGATACAACGTTATTTCGGACAAACCTTAGTTTTTCCGTAGGTATTGTAATAAAATCTCGTACCTACGGCTTCAATCAAACCGTAGTTACGAGATTTTATAACATCACCGATGGTTTATCGAAACATAATCGTAAACCCATTCTATTTTTATCACAAAATTCATTGCTATTCGCCCCTTGACTTTATTTAGATACAGTTTATTTATAGCATAGGGATTTTAGGTGCGGGATTAATTTCTGAAGGGATTACCGATTATTAATTATCCGAATTTAACCCTTTCCCAAACAGCAAAAATATAGACTTTTCTAATTTGAACATTGATGCAGGCGAACAAAATGGATGTTGATAAAGATGGGATTTGTATACAATATAACACATATTTTTAATGTAATTGAAGAAAAGGCTGATTATCAGCATGTTTTTCTTTTGCCGCATTGTTTCTCATGCTTTTTATTAGGAATATAGAAACTCGGTCTTGTCTAGGGAAGGGTTAATCCTTTGCTAAGCAATACCCCGCTGACCTGAACTCTAAAAGTCTTGGAAAGTATGCACTTTAAAGAAGAACATGATGGTAACCTGCATTTTTCCTTTTGACTCGATATTTCTTACTGATAAGCACCATTTTTATCCTTTTCTGTGATTTTTTTTAGTTTTGGTGTGCGAAGGTTTTTATTTTGGACCAATCATATTTCAGTAGCATGAGAAAGGGTTTGCGATAATTCCATATATAAGTTCATTCAACTGTTATATAGTATTAAAGCATTTTCAAACGACAAAATTAGTCAATAGCGGGGTATCTCGTGAAACATTTCCGATATCGTCGTTGTAAATGCAAAACTGTTTTCGTAAAATCTTAAAGGAGAAGTAACGAATTGTAATTGTAATTACTTGAAATTTGGACGTATTGTTTGCAAATAATGTGTCATTAATAGGCCCTACTGATCAGTAAAAATATCTCACCATCAAATTCTTTACGAATTGAACACATCGTCTGGAGAATGTTTCGCCCATTACCAGATGGCAAAATTTTGGACAGTTCCAATGTGAAAGGTGTCGCAGACGACACTTTGAAGTTGATCAATTTAAAAAAAAATACTTCTCATTTTGGGTTAGAACACATTGTGGAAAATGAAGAAATTGCTTATGACAAGCAATTTCTTCGTTTTCCACAATGTTTTCTTAATTAAGCATTTTTTTCTTGGGGCGTCAACAAGCGTCAATGTTATTGGAATGTGTTAACATTTTCATAAACGACAAAATGTTGAAACGGAAGAACGCCAAAAGTGTTGTGGGCGACAAAACCAATTTTACAAAAAGATTTTATTCTACAATCATAAACATTCTAAGACGGAAGGCATTTACAGAGCTTGTTTGAAAAAGGGTTGTGATAATTCTTTGTAAATTCGTTTAATCTATTATGTAAGGTTAAAGGTTGTATTCAAAATGCCACAAAGATTTAAGATAGCATATATTATGGCAGATTTTAATAATTTAAAAGAAGTACTGCAGCACTTATATTTGAAGTATTTGCAATGTTCATGTAACGTTTGTGTTAAATTTTAGACTAATTAAAATCAAAAGAAGTTACAGACGGCAGATCCAATCCGAAAAAAAAAAAAAAAAAAAAATGCAGGCCATCGACATTTTCTTGGGTTATGAATATGTAAAATGTTTTTCTTATCATGAATGAAAAAAACTTCATTGTTTTTTTTTTGGAAAGGGCAACAAATGGGGACTGAAAATCAAACTATGTATTTGCATAGACCTCAAGTTTCTATAAGCTGTAATTACGAGGTTGTTTTATGACAAGCAGAAAGGGCGGATCCAGGATTTTTTTCCAGGGGGTCCAAGCCCAAAGATTTTTTCCAGGGGGGGGGGGGGGTCCAAGTCCAAATAATGGCTTTATATACATGTGTTAAATATGTAACGTTATATAGTCAAAAATTTGATTTTTGCCCAATGCCAGGGGTGGGGGGGGGGGTCTGGACCCCCGACCCCCTATAGTTCCGCTCTTGAGCAGTGCTGTGTTTTCTACAGTGACAATGACATTTTTTTGGGGTAAAATATCATTTAGAATCTTGAAAAGGGGTTGTTATGACATTCTATACCAACAATCCAACATGATTCAGATTATGATTCCTGGGTTCTCCCAAGAATGCTTTGAAGCCGTAGTGGCAAATTATAAGTATAAAATTTGTACACCTTCAAATGCATTGTATTCATGCAAAAAATTGTGAATAAAAACATCATGGGAAAACAAAGAAATTTCTCAATTTGAGCAATTTCTTATTTTCCCATAATGTTTTTATACAGAAATATTACATTTAATTTTATAAGAATACATTATTTATAATTTTCTGACAGGAAATGTCTATAAATCTCCCTATTTGGTGCCCTTTTTTAGAAAATCAAGCTGTGAGGTAGTTTTGAAGCTGTAGTGGCATTACACCGGTTGACATGAAGCTGTAGCGGGACCGATACATCTTATTGGGCTCTAGAGAACACTGGATTCAGATCAGACTGTTTCGAAGTGCAATCCGGTCAGATTCCATATTGTTCTCTTACTGTTGCTACAAAGCTATGAGATTTGTACGAGAACAAAAATGGCTCTTGATCATATTACCAGACAACCAGTTTATCATGGAAGACAGAGAAGAAGAAGAAGAAGAAGAAGAAGAAGAAGAAGAAGAGAGGAGGAGGAGGAGGAGGAGGAGGAGGAGGAGGAGGAGGAGGAGGAGGAGGAGGAGGAGGAGGAGGAGGAGGAGGAGGAGGAGGAGGAGGAGGAGGAGGAGGAGGAGGAGGAGGAGGAGGAGGAGGAGGAGGAGGAGGAGGAGGAGGAGGAGGAGGAGGAGGAGGAGGAGGAGGAGGAGGAGGAGGAGGAGGAGGAGGAGGAGGAGGAGGAGGAGGAGGAGAAGAAGAAGAAGAAGAAGAAGAAGAAGAAGAAGAAGAAGAAGAAGAAGAAGAAGAAGAAGAAGAAGAAGAATTCTGTTTTCTTTTCAAAGCCCCTTCGCTCTGATGCATTTGAAATGGATTTCACATCAAATGAAATGATTTGAATATCTTTTTTTTCGCAATATTTCTTACCATTTTAGTAGACCTGTCGCTATTGTCCGAACGATTAGAATCCATTTTTGAAAATCGTATCTCAATGGTTTCACGTTATTTCACAACCATGAGTACAGGTTTATAAATCCACACAAATTTTAAAGCATCGTCACAATAATTTTAGTTAATTTTATATCCAGTATTTTTGGAGACCAATGTAGAAATCACGCGTAATGATCAACTAATGGTCATATTTAAGACATCCTCAATTCAAGTAGCTTTTCTATTTTATGTCAGATTCGAATCCCAGTGAACATCCACCTTGAAAGTTTTATTCAAATGAACAATTTCTTGAGAAATTCTATCACGAAATGGTATAACTATTGTATTTAACTCCTTCTAATTCTTTCAAAAACCTGATTTGAGCAAGACCTAGGAATTTCTATTATAGTATCCTAAGGATTCCTTTTTGCGTCACTTTTCTCTTTATGCCAGCAAAACGATCGTTCGTTTAATAGAAACACCAAAAGGCTATTTTGACAATTCTATCTAAATAACATCCGTTTTTCTTTCTTTCACAAAATTCGCCACACAATCCGTACAATTATTGACAATAAAATGGGAAGACCGGGTTACAAGTTAACACCAATATTCTTACAATACATTCGATAGGTATTTTTCAAGTCTACACCTTTCTTTAATAATCGGCAATCACCTTCAATTTTCAACCCTTGATCTTTTCCCATACGATAAAATATGGACCTATCAAACAATAAATTAGAAAGGCTTTGCAGACGACACAATTAATAACATATTCCAAAGGCTTTTTCAAAAGCTTTATTCAATCATAGAATCATGCAAAGATTAAGTGACATTTCGCAGATTTTTTTTCATGAATTTTACTTTTATTTTGGTAAATGAAAGAGCATATTTTCTTATGAAAATTCTGAAAATTTCAAGCCAAATATTGCGCCGCTTACGAGAAAAATATATTTTTGTGCTGAAATTAAACAAAATTGTTGTCCACAGCAGTTCAGATTTATATGGAATTTGTCATTTCTGTCTCAACTTTAAAGGTGTATTTTTCGCGTATAAACAACAACTTAAAGAAATAATAGCATTTCTACGCACTAAAATAACCAATCTTTGCACCAAGACACACTTTAAAAAATGAAATTTGAATGTTATGTCCCTTTAACACAAGAAAACACATTATGAATAGGGCCTGTCTTAACATAGGTGATGGCAAATCATAATATGGATGGAAAAACATTATCTCTTTTGAAAATTTCAAAGAAAAATCTGAAGACATACATGTAATATCAAGATTAAGTTTGTTTGTTGATTATAATCTAAGAATTGTCAGAATTTTCTTTCCCTTCACCAACATATTTCCAAGCTTCAATCCTTTCCCAAACAACACTTTAATTTGACGTCCCTGATTAGGTCAAATTTCAAAAACAAATCCAAGACTGGGAAAAAGTTGATAGTAAGCTTTTTTTCTTCTTTTTAGTAGCGGTTTTCAACCAAGGACACAATGACTACTTTCCTTCTCTCTATTTTACTACACTTTAGGGTCAAAATGTCATATTTTCGTTAACATGAATTTAACTATTATTAATTTATATTCCAGTTTTCTCCCATTTTCATATACTGATAATTAGTATACGCGACCTTGGGCAAATAACTTTAAGGGGGGAATGCTCCAGTTTTCTAAATTTTTTCCCAATAATAGAATCTTTTTATATTTTGTATGTTGAAATTACATGCTATTACCAATTGAAAAATGAAATAAAAATGGATGGTCAGCGATCTTGTTTGAATTCTATAGGCATTCGTATCACATACCCCTACATCGAAAAAATGCACACTTTCTTGCACCTATCCAAGGTCACTAAAATGCTATTAAAATGCTGTATCTTCATCGTTTAGTCCCGAAAACGGATTTAAAGTAAAGTCTTACATCTAATAAGAACAGAAAACCCAAAATATGTGCTTCTGTAAACGCGCAAATGTATAAAACAGCATGCTCATGTGTTCGGTTAGATCAACGAAGCTGGAGTGTTTTATGTCAAAATTTGCATATTTTTGGAAATATTTCAAGTTCTACATAACAGAATTTGATAAAACTCCCTCCATGTATTAAGCAACATGTCCTGGTAATAATATGAAAAGAAAATGTATAGGTCAGCGCACTTATTGGTGAATTACAGCAATTTTTATCAGCTACACTTGAATAAAATGACGCAAAACAGTGGTAACTGCATACACACTTACGACTTTCTTGCTCTAAATAATCCATTTCCATCTTAAAGAAATCAGTTTTGCATAATAAATACACTTTTATCGTCGAAAATGGTAAAATGTAATGATGTGTTATATTATTGAAAATATGGTAGCGAAACATAGGCCTATTGGCACGAAACATTTAATTTACTACAGAAATGACCGAGTGTTCCGAAAAACTGGAGCATTTCCCTTAAGGATTTCAACCAAGCATTTACAACAAAAGATTTTGTGCATCTTCAGGCGTCATCTGTTGAAACGGAAATTGACAAGGATATCCTATTCATTTTCCCTTGTCACAGTACTTGGAATCTAATGATGGGTTGTTATCCGTAAGCTTTTAAGTCATCTTTTTTGATAATTATAAATTAGCAAAGACCTTTGTCAGTGCCCTTATGAACGGTGAATCTAGACCATACTGTGGGTACATGAATATTGATCAAGTCTCAAAAGTTATAAAAAGCCACATGACAAAAGTGTGTATCAATCACGCGTGTGTACTTTCACTTCGAAATCATATGCAGTATAGCTCACGAAAAATGGCCTGGCAGAGCATGCTCTGCCAGGCCATTTTTCGTCAGCTATAAATTGAGATAGACGACTGTAAACACATCTATGGACGGTAATTCATTTTGTTTATTAAAAATTCAGTATTCTGGGCATAACATTGTAAATCAATTAGTTCCAGCTACAAAACCTAATTTTCCAAATGAGCCTACCTTGTATTTGACATCATTGTGAGAAATGAAAACATACTTGTGACAAACAATATCTTTTTACCAAGAAAGTCTGAAAATGTTGAAATCCATTCATTTGAAATTGTCGTCTGCATCATCTTTAAATTTGGAAAGCTCTAAATGTTTGTCATCTGGTTATTGGTTAAATGCGTACTAGTTTAAAGAGACATTTCAGAATTTTTTGTCATGAATTTTACTTTTATTTTTATCTGAAAGAGCATATTTCCTTATGAAAATTCTGAAAATTTCAAGCCAAAATATTGCGCCGTTTACGAGAAATTTATATTTTTGTGTTAGAATTGAACAAATTGTTGTGGACAACAGTTCGGATTTATATGCAATTTATCGATTATGTCTGAAATCTAAATGCGTGTTTCTCGCTAATTGGCAACAACTTAAAAAACTAATAGTATTTATACTCATAAGAATAACCAATCTTGGCATCAAGACATACTTTAAAAATTTGAAATTGGAATGAAATGTCCCTTTAACAGTCTCTGGTAGAAAACATAAGGAATGCGGAATATGCTAGTCATATGTATTTTTCTTCTTTTCGTTCAAAATTTCAATTGCATTTTCTTTAAAGAACATCCTGAGTAGTTTTCATTTTGGTAAGGGTTAACCCAATTACACAAATACTTAATGTACACAACGAAAAGAAAGCGTTCTGTTCACAAATTATTCTTTTGCCCTTTTGAAAGGAATGTTTGCGTTTCAGCTTAGTTGAAAACTTTCAGTTCAAATATTTCCCTATACATACATGTATTTCCTCAATCATTTTAAAAACCATTGAAACATGTATCTTTGAGAATTTCCCAAACTTTGAAGGATTAAGCCTTTTTTTGTGTGTGAAATTGAATTTATGTGACCATACGATAAAACAATGGTAACAAATGTTAACCCTTTCCCAAACGACAAAATTCTAGGGTGATCCGCTTCAAAAACAGCCACATATGATAAAATGGAAGTTATTAAAGATAGAATTTGTGTAAAGTATAGCATAGAAAATATTGAGACAAAAGGAGAAACTGCTGGTTATCAGCAGTTTCTTCTTTTGTTTCAATGTTTTCCCAAGCCTTTTCTATTAGGGACGTCAAAACCAGGTCTTGTTTGGGAAAGGGTTAAAGAAGAAAATCGTCGCTTTTCAGCATAAACCTCATATCTGCAGCTCAAATCAAGCTGCAATTACGAGGTTTTGATGAAAGGAATCGAAATACAGTCGACACTCGTTGTGTCGAAGTCGGAGGGACCGTCAAAATACCTCGACATATCCGGAGTTCGACTCATCCGATTTCTGTTCGGCTTCGATAAAGTTGATATTTGACCGTTTTGAAACTAATCAAGTACGATTATTATTGAAGTATAGTAGAAAAAGGAAAGAAATTGCTCGTCTGGAGCAATTTCTATCCTTTTCCTACTATATTTCAATAGCTATATTCAGTTTGAAATTATTTTGTTTGAAAAAGATATGTCCATTGATGAGGACGGGACCAGATTTGAACTTTGACTAAAGCGGAATTTCGACTTATCCGATGTCGACATAACGAGTGTCGACTGTTTTGGTTATTAACTCTCTCCCCTAAGAGAGTACATGACTGATGTTCGACGTTTACTTTGAGGCACAAGAAGAAATTTTTTGACAACAAGGATTTTCTAATTTTGCTTTTATACTTAATATTTCTTTTACTATTTTGTGCACACAGTCTGCTTTTTTGATTTATGAAAGGGTTTAAATAATTTAAATCTAAAATCTGGCCTAGTTTGGTCGTACCCCGTTGCCAGGCTATTTCTAACGATCGCACTTGTTACCATGATTGAGATTTCGAAAACTAACGTTTGGAAATTTGTTCCCTACAATGTTTAAACTAAACTTTGAATTGATTAAATGTAAACAAAACTGGCAAGTGGTAAAGATAACGGCCACTTAGCAAACATCGTTTGATCAGGAATCGATCGGAAACGTCGTAAATCTATCTTGTGGAAATTACATTTACGACAATTTCAGTCGTTAACTGTCGATTTGCGTCATAATTTACGGATAAAAAAGTCGATGAACTTCAAAAACGCCGTAACTAAAGATCTCACAAGCTCTGGTTACGACGCTTTTGAAACTCTTCGAAGATATATGGCTACTTTTATAGATGGTTACTACATTTGGAAAGTGCAGATAAGCAAAAAATGTTAGATGAATGAAAAGATTTGAATGAATTTCGCCTATATTATTCATTTCCAAAAAGCGAAACTCTGACCCGAATGCTTCTTGGTGACTATAATGGTAGAATTTGTGTACATGACAGCACAGAAAATATTGAGATAAAAGGAGAAAAATTAATGCTAGTTATTAGTTAGCACTTTCTTCCTTTTACTCAGTTTTTTTTTTTCGTGTTTTTGTTCATTAGGGATGTCAAAACCAAAACTTGTTTTTGAAAAGGATGAAAAATGACAGAAATGGGAATACTGCTGATCATCAGCATTTTCTATATTCTTCCCTAACGTATTCCACCCTTCATTAAATACCAAACACTTGGATCAACTCCAACTTCGTAGTTTTCCATGACAACGGAAATTGACGAGGTTATCCGGATTTCAAAATCCGGAAAACCTCGTTAATCTCCGTTGTCACGGACGACGTCGAAGTTGCACGGAGCGTTTGGTATCCGATCACAGGGGAATCAAAAGCTTTGTTTGGAATCCAATTTCTAAAGTTCGGACACAGCCCAGCATTCATTCCGTTTTCTATAAGTATTTTTCAAAACTTTTTCTGGACAAGACGTTAAAAAAGAGCTTTACTACCAATACATATACGGATAAAGCAAGGTTTATTCAACAGCCATACGCTCGAAAGAATGACAGACAAATGAAAAAACTCAGATTCCACAATGATAGACAGAAGGAGAGACAGAAAAAACAAAACATGTTTGTTTACATTGCCCGCGTTTCCATTTATTTTGAACTAGGTCATACCTATAAAACCTTCTTAACGCATCGATCTTTACGTATTGATTCACCGCCAGCTTAACAAGTCAAGCTAACACCTTTACCCGATTGACGAGCCGAATATTTCAAACTCACTTCAGCAAAGATTCTTTTAAAATATATGCCGAGTCCGGAAAGCTCAGTCGGTAACGTCGGAGTTTGTCAATCCTGGGTCGTGAGTTCGAACCCCGGCTCGGCGAATATCCATTCTGACATTTGACGAAAGTCATTTGTCACTCACCAATAGGTGTGAATAATCTATGTAAGACAGCTGGAGGCTTGGTTTGGATATTGTGATAGTACTTGTGAGAGAACTAGGCCTACCAGGAATCCTCGGTTAGGTAATCCAGCCGCCGACAGTTGAAAAACGACGTTAAACCCCAATAAATCAAATCTTAAAAATATCTTATGGCAACTGATGACAACATGGATCCAGATCAGCATGTGCATACGCACAGTCTGATCAGGATCCATATTGTTATCTAAAAGCGTCTTCAAGAAATGCAGCAACCATAATATAGATTAATAACCCTGATCAGACTACATTTAGGCTCTATCTGACCTGGAACCGAAATGTCTAAAATTGTTTAAGGACCACTTTTCCAGAACCTGGTGCATATAGTTATTTCCATCAAATTCTGAGCTTTGTTTGTGTATTGATGTTTGTCTACATGTAAGTGGATGTAGTCTTGCTAAGTTGAAATATTGAAATATAGCAGACAGATCGAGAAAAACAATTTGTGACCCGTCGCGCTAAAAGGGACCTTATAGGAAGTGTGAAAAATATCGATCATAGTCAGTCTGCGCAGTCCGCGCAGCCAGACTAGGGCCGACACTTTTCATTTTTATGTAATTTTCTAAATCCGGAATGTTTTCCCTACCTTACTATACATGTTCATTTTTTGCATACAGGAACTAGTTGTCCTGTGCTTAATCTGAAAAGTTTGTCAAAATTTTGATTTTTGGAGTTCGGATAAGGTCCTTTTTAGCGTGACTGGTCACATTTCTCTCTCCCCCCCCCCCCCCCCCCCCGCTAGTTGTAAACAGAGCTAAGGATAAGATGGGCATGACTTTTCAAAATGCAGCAAAATGCTAGTATCTTTCAATTTAATCAAATCCTCAAAGGCTATTCAAATGAGTATCAAACACCATAGGTTTTGGGAGTTGAAATAACACATTTAGAATGTCGTTACCCACTCCTATCTATTGCTCTGCTGTTAATAATGTGATCCACTATTCCCATTGATAAGCACGGAACTCAATTTCTATATCGACATAACCAGTAATTTGGATTAACGGGTGGCGAGAAAACAAGTGTCAACAGTATTTACTCTTTCCCAAACGAGACATGCTATTGGCGTTTCTAGTAAAAACTCTTTTCTACAAATAGAATGACGTTACGTTTGAACAAAAAGGGTACGAGGCAAACTTACGGCATTTTTCCGCTGAATAACGCTAGTAGATTCCGTTTGGACGCCACCGTCCATTTGGCCCAAATCATCCGTTCCAACAGATTCGTCATTGCCATTGAGAGGCTTTCCATTATTAGCATCATCGGCGTTATCTCCACGTTCATCGTCATTTAGACGTTCATCGACGTCAACGTCTTCCTTGTTAACGTCAGCGACGTTATCTTGACGTTCGTCTTCCGTTTGTTGTTCCACAGTCTCGGTTTGATCTCCACTGTCTTTCTGCATTTTATTAGAATTTGATCCGTCTTTGTTTCTTCTTTTCTTCCTTTTCCCTGATTTGCCGTCTTTTATTGTTTTCTCGTAATATATTTTAGTCCCGTTCACTTGAGTTTTTCCCTGTAGCTTGTAAAACTTATCCATTGTCTGATCTTAATCCATTTGACATTATTACGTCACACAACGTTGGGGT
The DNA here is from genome assembly GCA_963680895.1 of Fragum sueziense. Classification (NCBI taxonomy): domain Eukaryota; kingdom Metazoa; phylum Mollusca; class Bivalvia; order Cardiida; family Cardiidae; genus Fragum; species Fragum sueziense. Next base: position 32,767,117 of record OY804596.1, read on the forward strand.
TTGACTTCATAATGTCTTGGATTTTTGTGTAAGGTTGCTCCATTGTTCTTTTCCTTCTACATGGAATAACTAATTACGTGTATGTCAAATCATTATGCGCAGTTATTTCGCTATGTCGCGGCTTTTCAACGAAGACCTCGTAACTGCAACTTGCTTTAAGCTGCAGTTACGAGGTTTTTGTCGACAAACGACGATATACTGCAGTATGATTAAAATCCTATATTATTTTGTCAGTAATATCTGACAGACACCAATTAGGGGTCATCTTCTGGGACCTTTTCTTCTAACCAATCAAATAAGCGCTTACTTGAATTCCGAAAGCAATCAAAGCCATAAACAAGGCCACGAGGACATAATATTTCAGTGAAAAAAGTGCTTGCACACTGGTCTTTGAAAATCATAAACATCAAGATATTTATAAAATTGATTAGAGTGAAAATAGAAGACTTCAGTTTTCCCAGGGTCAATGAAGATTAACCCTAATTGGTGCCTGTCTGATTTTACTGTAAGTTAACACTGGATTTTAACCAGACTGCTGTGCACTGTTTTGAATATCGTTGCTTTTCAACAAAAACACGTATCTACAGCTTTTAACAAGCTGTAGATACGATGTTTCTGTTGAAAAGAAGCGATACATTTTACACATTTAACCCCTTCCCGAACAATTCTGGTTGTCGACGTTCCTCATAGAGAAGACTAAAAGTGAAGAGAGAAAATATTTCCAGAATTTTCTCCATTTCCTTCAATTGTTTCTATACCATAACATGCAGGGCACGACATACAGATTAAAGATATCTGTCTGTTGTAAAAAACAATTTTCTCGTCTGCAACATCTTTGAATATGGATCAGATTTTGACGTTTGGGATATAGGGGTTAAGTTACTAAATCTAAGCACAACAATACAATACGGTGGGTAATCCACGTGACTTTTGGGAAACGTTCACACCGAAAAATCGTCCTCTTCAAGTATGTTTTGTTTTATTTCTCAGCTCATATTCTACGGATTGTGACGTAATAAAGTGCACCGTACGCGAATTTGAGAGGACCATTCCCGAGTCTAAATCACTCTGCACAGAACTCCATGATTTTTTTTCAAACATTCCAGCGAAAGGAATAATTTTGAATGTTTGAAGAAATCATGGGATTAGATGCAGAGTGCGTTAGAAATGGGAATGAATATCTCAAAGGTGCTTATCTCGTCAAAATCCATAGAGTATAAGCTGAGAAATCAAACAAGACATTCTTGAAGCAGGCGATTTTTCGGTGTGAACGCTTCCCAAAAGTTACGTGGGTTACTCACCGTGATACACTTATGTTCCGTTGGATGGAAATTAAAATTCTCCATAAGACTGGCACACGAATTCCTATGTATCACATCAAAACTTTATGATATAGCTCACCACCTGAAAATGACCTGAAAAAGCATCCCTGGCTAATAGCTAGGGATGCTGTGCCAGGTAATTTATCGTGAACTATACCAGGCGACTAAACATATTCCAAAATAAGAACTGGTTTTCGCACATATCCTTAGATCCTTGGACTTAGAAAAACTATGACGACAAAACAAGAAAATGTTGGTTATCAGCATTTTCTCCCTTTATCTCAATATTTTCTCTGATATAATTCAAACATATTTTTCATTAACATCCTTGCTAAATTGCACACAAATCCTATCTACATCAACTTAGATCACGTCTTCTTTAACTGCTTATAATTTGAAACAGTCAAAATCTTTACGTTTCGGGAAACGGATTAAATCGCAGCTTTTCAACAAAAATCTAGTAACTGCAACTGAAGACAAGCTGCAGTTACGAGGTTTTTCATTGAAAGGCGACGAAATTGTAATTTCTTTTGAAATAATTATAAATTTTCCAAATGACCTTGATTTGAAGGGCCATTTGACAACGTTTGTACAAGGGATTTTGATTTAGATTGATATTCAATTTTTCGTACCATTAAGGCATTTTTAACCACTACAATGTCTTATATTTGATCCAAGACCACTTTTAACCCTTGTCAAACAGACTGCTTCATATCAACCATTTCCAAAACGAGATCTGCTCTATGAATGACAGTCTCACAAAACGTTGAAAGAGAAGAAGAGAATACTGATAACATCGAGACAAAAGAAGAAAATGTATCTACATCAGACTCTACAATGGACCATCCTAAGATTTTTTCCGTTTAGGGGGAAGGATTAACCTGTTGCCACATTCCGTCACTGATCAACACTAACAGAAAGCTGCAGTTACAGGGTTTTTGTCAAAAGGCATCGGTTTGCTACAATTTTATGGCACGGGTCCCTTGTCTCTGTTTTAAACTGTAACATTTGCTTAGGATACAAATCACCAATGCAATTGAACATTTTATCACAATCATGTGCTTTTAGGTCCAAGTATCACGTTTACTTCGTAAAAATTCCGTCAAATCAAACACTTTTTTATATAACAGTCCTGCACATAAAAGTCCAATTCCATTAGACAGTCAAAAAGGCTCGTCCATAAAAAGCAAACATTTTAGAACTTTTTCTTTGTCTTAATATCCAAAATCACTAATAAAAATGATAATTCGTCTAAAAGTTCCTTCCAATGAACACAGATTATTTATAGATCTATAATAAATACATTTTTCTCACGCATTTAAATCCTTTCCATTTGATAATGAACAAAACCGCACAAAACAAAACCCCACATTCATGAAGTCCCTAAGTCAAGATTTTATGACATCTTCTATGCCATAATGAATGCCAAATTAAACATTTTAGTCCACGATGTACATATTTGATCTTTCTAAACAATGGTTGGTATCGGACAATCTTTGACTATGTAAATATTATAAAAATCATAAAGCTGATTTTCATCGAAAACCACGTAACTGCAGACTGAAACAAACGTCAGTTGCAAGTTTTTTTTGTAAAGCATCGAAATATTATAAAGTGTGTCCAAGTATACAAGTTAAACACATAGCTGCAGATACGCGAGGGTTTTGTGATTTTTCAAAATGCAAAATATCGTTTAATTGTTTACCGAATTCAATGTTGTGGGTACTCATTGGAATCGTCTCTTCAAGACGATTCCAATGAATACCCACAACATAGGATTTAGATTTGAAATTATAAATTCAGAATGATTTTACCCCATCTTATCAGTTACTCTGCTAAACATCGCCAATCAAAAATCACTTAAAACAATAGACCCACAACTGTTCTATTGAACCCATCAAACTAGAAGATTAGTCACGTGACGGATTTAACCCTTTCCCAAACAAGACATGGTTTGGACGTTCCTAAAAGAAAAGATTTTTGAAAATATTGACGAAAAAGAAGAAAATGCTGATAACCAGCATTTTCTCCCTTTGCCTCAATATTTTCTGTGCTCATTCTACACAAATTTTGTCCTTCTCGAAACCCTTTTTTGTCTGCGGAAGCTTTTTAATTAGGTCGCTAGATACATTTTTGCCGTTCGGTAATGGGTAAAACCTTTCATAGCGATGGAATTATGAACCAGTCCAAATCGAAACAAAAAGTGCCCAGAATGTGAATTTGAGTTTGAAAATTTTATTCTTAAGAGCAAAAATAACATTGTAAAAAAGACAAATGCTAATCGTCACCGTTTACACTACCAATTTCTTTTTCCTTCAATGGTTTTCAGTAGTCTTATTTACGAGATACATAAAAATCAGATATTTTGGGGAAAAGGGTTTAAAGAGGATCATTTGTCACATGATCGTAGAAGAACAACCGAAACATTTGGACTATGTTGCTCACCTGACTGTTGAATAACCCGTTCCCAAACAACAAAATATTGGAGTGATTCAACTGGAAAGCTGCTGCAGACGACAAAACGGACGAACATTACTAAATGTTACATTTGTTTAATAGCAATGATAAAATTGATCCCTATTTAGATTATAATTTGATCTAAAAGGAAACATTGGCGAATACGATCCCAGGTGAGCTTAAAAAGATGGCGACCTCTATTCAGTAATATTGGATTATTATCTTCATCGATTAACCCTTTCTCATATAGAATCCGATTTTGACGGCTCATTTAAATACAACCTGGGAAATAAACGAAACAAAAGAAGAAAATGCTGATGATCAGCAGTTTTTCCTGTTGCTTCATGTTTTCTATGTTAAATTATAAACAATTTCCTTTCTTAGTTCACATTCGGTTGTTCTTATGCAGTACATTTCAATTGGAATGATCCAATATTCGTTGATGTTTTTAAAAATTGTTCATCGACTCGTGGAATCATTTTGATCTAGTTCTGGCCTAAATGTCACGCGGTTTGCTACACTTAATTACACCGTATGATTGATTGATTCTGTTGATTGTGTTGATACTAAATTGTTTGAAGGGTGAAATAGACCAATATTTTAACAGTATTCCAGTCATATCTTGCGACTGAAGCACCTAACAATAGATTCCTGGTATTTATCTCACCTTAACTGTCAAAACATCCTTTCTGAGCACCTGCCTCACTGGTGGTGAACTCGACCAAAGCCATGAAAGCGAGGGACATTTTTTCGCGAACAATGTATTCCGTCGTTACGAGATTTTATAACGACGCCGACGGTTTGTCAATACAAAACGGTAAACCCGGTCTATCTTTAGAACAAATTCATTGTCATTAGAAAAAATATCTTTAAACTCACATTTAAACGCAAAATATCTATACCTTGTTGTAGCGAAAAAAGTCCATCGCTTTGGCCGAGTTCACCACCAGTGTGCATGCTCATCTCACTTAGATTTACGCTAAACATACTTGTACATGTACATTGGTTGGAGATATTATCATTTCGGAAAGGCTATTCACCGTGGCTGGGAATCGAACACAAATCGCAATGATTGAGAGTCTGACGTTTTACCCATTGATTTGGCATCGGACGTGTTTAAGGTAGAATACCCGTACGGTGGCATTAATCGGACATGTACAAATTAGTGGGTAGTTGTGCCGAAGATTTTGATGCCCATTACCCCTTTTCTTCGTTTTGAATTAAAAGGATAAGAACATTCTTTAACTCTGTTTAATCCATTCCCACACAGTGACGCTTTTTGACACCCCTGTTTGAAGAAAAATGCTTGGGAAACATTTTGGAAAATGAGAAAATTGCTTGTAACATTCTTCATTTTCCACAATTTTTTTAATCCAAAATGGAAAGATTTTCAAAAATTAACTTGAAACTGTCGTCTGCAATTTCTTTCACATCGGAGCAGTCGTCCAAACTTTTGTCATCTGGTAATGGATTAAGTAATATGGTTCAAGGAAACTTTCGAGATGAGCTATTCACCCTTTTTACTCTTTTTCAATCTTTTTTTACTCTTTATCGAACTAGTCATTTTCAATGAGGAGTGACACCACATCACTGTTTTTCAACAACAAAAGAAACTCGTAACTGTAGCCTAAAACAAGCGACTGTTACGATGTTTCTGTTGAAAAGCAACGATATATCGATGACCGTCGAAATTAAGGTTCAAGGACTGAAACCAAGTGTACACAAGACAAGATAACATACATATACTAAAAAGAAACTCATAAGTACCATGGTTCAAGAAACGTTCAAGATCTTTAAATATCAAACAATCAAGTGCGTTTATGAAACGTGCAATGATGATCACCAAGATCCTTATGATGTTGTTGACGACGACGACGATGACGACGACGATGATGATGATAATGATGATGATGATGATGATGATGATGATGATGATGATGATGATGATGATGATGATGATGATGATGATGATGACCATGTTAATTTCTACCGCACATTTTACATCCGCAAATAGTAGAGACGATCTAAATGAATACACACAGAAGAGGGTTTGTATTTGAAATAAGAATATTTTCAAACCTTCTGTTCTGTGGCTCTTGTGTGAAAGGGTCTTTCAGAAAAAGCATAGTTTTAGACTGGTCCAAATGGATATGTGGTCGAGAAGACCATAGAGGCAATACACTTAAAACAGAATTGAAACGTTTAAAAGCATTTAAGTAGAGGCTAAATCTTCGAGGGTACAGGAGAAAATACTGATCATCAATGATCCGCTAATTCTTTAAAGCTACTATTTCCCAGATTTGGACCCAAAAATTGTCAAATACAAAAGAAATGTACACTTTTTAAGCTTTATATGACCTGATTAAATGATTACGAGAAACTATTGAAGCAACGACTCATTTTTTCGCAATTTGATACCAAATTCATGAAGCGATGTCGAAAGTAGGTCAAAACAGTAGGACATGCGACTTTCTTAAATGACGTCACAACATACATGATGACGTCATATTGAAATTTAAGTATGAATCTCGTTTGAATCATGGTCCGCGCTGTATGCGCATGCGCAACAATTTGAAAATAATTCTAACCCCCATCAGTGATGGGGTTGAATTTAGGCTTGGATTCTCCCTAAATTCAGCTATCTGTCTTGTAATTTCGGCTCATTCTCTGTCTGAATCGCATATTATTAACCATCCTGAGGTGGTCAACACAAAAGTTTTGCATATTTTTTCAAAAAATTTCATTTTTTGCAATTAGATCATCTGTTACCGTCGCCCTTTAAATTTCTCAAGAGATTCTAAGCTACCATACATTCCATAGAATCTCAAAAACAGGGCTTGTTATAAAAAGGGTTAAAACACGATTTACAATGTATGCTTCGAACATGTTCAAGTGGCAATTTGTTATATTTTAACAGGGAATTAAGTTTTCAAGTATCGACACTTCTTTTCGATGTTATTTATCGGTATCTTGGGTATGAAGCCCTGATGCAGTGGCTATGCTTCCGGCCATTTATGCAGACATTCCAGGTTCGAAGCTAGGTTGAGGAACATGTTTCTTCACACCCAAAAATAACCATCAGAGAAAGTAGTGAGAGATGTGAAACAACAACAACACCCGAAGTATCTATACTGAGGTTATTCAAAAATATGTCACTCGAAGTCGAAAGTGATATTGTCCAAACAAAAGTAGAGATAGTATTTCGTCTCTTTTCTGCAAAAACATCGTATCTGCAGCTTAAAACAAGCTGCAGATACAAGGTTTTTGCCGAAAAGCGACTATTTATAATTCAAATTGTTATTGTCACGTGATCATTCACCTTTGATGACGTCATCTAATTACGAAGCGATAGCTGAGTGTTTTGACAAACAAATGGATAAGTTTATGTCAATATTTTGTATGATTTATCATCTGGATTTTGATTTCATTATCCTACAATTTATTTCTTAGCTTGGCTGATTAAGATTTTTAATCGTTTGCCAGTAACAAAACTGGTGTCGATCAACTTTTGAGCAATATTATACAGACAAATGGGGAGAGGCGAATCTTCGAAATGCTCCGCAGTAGAGCTATCGGTTGTTGACAAAGTGGCATCAAACGAACTAAAGACTGACAGAAAAAAAAATACATGCCAAATCATCTTATAAAGATCGACACAATTTTGACAAACATCGACCAAACATAGATCTGCCAAATTCCAGCAAATCCATCTCATTAGTTTACCTTCTCTGCTTCAAACCGAATTCAAAGTGGTAACGTGTTGACAGAACTTTTGCCAATTTCCGCGTATGCTGTAGTTTTTGTTGTTGTGCCACGCAATTTCGCATGAGAGAAAAGAGAAAATATAAACTTGAGTATGCTATATCTTGAGGGGATACAAGAGGGTTTGAAAACAAATAAAAGGCATGGTTTATGTCAATATTTTGAATGATTTGAATATTCCCCATTTCAAATTGATGGCCTCAGTCATTTGCAAATTGATCATTTATCCCAAACGTCCCATTTGCAAGAACAAGTGCGGAGATGGGTTGTTTCCAGATTAAGGCATTCCATCCATTATGAGATTGATTGATTGATTGACTGATTGATTTATTGATTGATTGGCGTTTAACGTATCTTTCAACTACTATGGTCGTATCGCGACGACTGGAGCACTTAACAACGGATTCCTGGTATTTCTCTCACCACAATATCCAAACCGAGCCTCCAGCTACTCTCTCACATAAATAATTCACACCCATTGGTGAGAGGTAAATAACTTTTATTATAATATATACATTCAACAATTTTCAAGTTGGAATAGTTCTAATTGTGTCGATGGGGAAAATGTCAAGTTAACTTCATTATTTTGAGTGCTATTAGGCTTTAAAGTGGGACCTGTCTATGAACATGTTTATGACTGTCGTTTTGAGAAGGGGCTAAATAAAAACCAAGCGAAATTACCTCAGCGATCAAGAGATAAGTGTCTTAAATCATTCCCAAACGACAAAAAATTAGGGTGTTCCAAATTCAAAGTCATAGCAGACGATAAATTCAAGTGAATGAAACTCAAAATTTGCTGATCATTTTGGGTAAAAAACATTGTGAGAAATGAAGAAATTGCTTGTCACAAGCAATTTCTTCATTTTCCACAATATTTTCCAACACAATTGCCTTGTGGGGAGTAAAAATAGTCAGTGTGTGGTAATGGTTTGATCTTCATATTAATCTTCATTATTGACATCATTGAATATCCGCGTGTAATTTTGAGTCGAACCATGTTTTATTAACCCTTTCTCAAACAACCAAAGTCTATACTTCTCCATTATGACAACTGCTAAAAACGCCGAAATTGAAATTGACGATTACTATTATACTTAATCAAACTTATAAGTACTCCGTTTTATATTATGCGCAAAATTTTCCCCGATAAAGGATTATCAAAAGTCGATATTGTTTTTTATTCCCTAACTTCATTACTTGACCGATATCATTTTCATTTTGCAAAATTATTGTGCAAAATGGTAACTTCCGGTCGACTAAAGAAAATTCAAATACGCCTCTTGTGTTTCATTCACGAATCCCACGTGCTTAATTTACTATTCATTCTTTTATGGATTGACGTGCTAAACATAAAAACATAAAATGCGTCGGAAATCTTTACAACAACAACCAATAACAATGGGCGTTTGACAAGGTGGTGCAATAATAGCGTAGGTAATATTCTCATACCCACATTTCCAGTCGTTCTATAGAAATTTAGTTCAAAATATCGTTCGTAAATGTCAAACATCAACATTTTTGTTCCATTTGAGCCATTTTTCTTAAGAAATTCAATCCGTATCATAAATGTACATGCAACTGCTGTCACCTAATTTGTGGCCGAGTACAGACGAACCGGAAGTGCTGCCAACCTACCAAGACAACCACGTGATAGGAAATCAAACCGTAATTAGGACCGTGACATTGCTTTGTCTCGCCTACGTGAGTTGAAGAGTCCAGTGGCTGTCACAGAAAGGGATACATTATGCCTTCAAGGGACACCATTCAGTGTCCAAACTATCCGATAACGGCACAATTCATCATGACAAGATGTACAACATGCATAAAGCATGACCTCACAATTAACAAACCAATGTTCAGTTGCCAAGGATGCATTAAATTTGCTAATTGTGAAAAAGCGTTTTACAGACTAACGATTTCCTGTCCAGTATGATGATGATCTGGCACATGCTTAGCAAGCATAGAGATTCTTACATCGACTTCTAAATTATTAAGAAGATATCCCTACAGCATAATTCAGGAATTACAAAATGTTTATGCGTTCCCGGCACCATGCTATTGTGTAAGCGAACGTGGAACACACAAAATCTTGACTTTGTGACTTTTGCTACCAACAGTGGTCTCCGTTAGCTGCTTCTTGTTCAATTCATGTTCTTGTGAAGTTTATGAAAATTCAATAGATGATGGTAATATGGTTAAAGTGAAGTTGTGTCAAATTTGGTTAAGATATGTTAAGCCTGTCCTGAGATATGCCATATAATATAGTCGGAGTACTTATAAGTTTTGAGTAGTGTATAAAGGTAGAATTTGTGTACTTGATATGACACAGAACATATTGAAGCAAAAGGAGAAAATGCTGTTTATCAGCATTTTCTTCTTTTTCTCCAACTATTTCTCAAACCTTTCCTATACTGTACATGGAAATAAGGTGATATTTGGGAAAGGGTTAATCGATCGATAAATAATCAATTAGATCATGTATCGATCAATAGGTTATCGTCTTTACGAAGGGTATCTACTACATGTATCGTAGCGTATCTAGTGTGAGAAAGAAATCGATAGAATTGGGCTTAAGGTTGTCCACCCCAATAGTCGCGCCGTCGGAAACATTCGGGCGCCATCGAAAACATTCGGCAGCGGAACACTCCACCACCGAATGTTTACGACTGCGCCCGAATAGGTTCGGATACGTGACGCCGCCGCTCGAAAAAAAATCAAAGCACTGAAAGTACTGTCGGGAGGCAAATTTGTCAATAATGTAGGCCTGTCCAGAAGTAGAGTACTTTGATAAGGTACTTTGATTATCCATTTGAATACCTTGAATACTTTGATTCGTAGAGCACATTGATTATCATTGACTAAGTAGCCAGTCTACAATTTCCAGTCTATTTTTTATTATATTTCGGACTGACTAATTTGACGCATCACTTTATCCATTTTTGGATAAATCACTACGCGTTGCGCATAACTCCAAAATCCTGTCGCCAAAAAGTAGCAAGCAGAAAATTGAAATAAAAACAACATTTGCAGCAAAATAAAGTTTGATTTTCGTCTCAATTTTATCGAATAAAATAATTAATTCAAATCGGATTATTCATTTTACTTTATACAAGCATGTGAAGCAAATGTGCCGCGTGACAGGAAGTACCACGTGCATGCACTTTACGGGCGCTGACATCTTGAAAGTAGTTAACCCAGAATGCCCACCATAGATAAATGATAATCGACGGGTGGCGACATCTATTGGTAGATATTGCATTGATTATGTACTTTGATTATCCAGAATACCTTGAATACTTTGATTCCATGCTGGAGTTGTATCTATTTTTAGCACAACTTCATGCATATTAATCGTTTGTGTAAGCTTTGAATATATTTCATAGTTCAGTAAACTTGGCTAACCCATTTACAAGGAAGCCCATTGGACTGATCTTTGAACCATAATAAAACATATTACTACGTCGACCTTTTCTTCTTTTAGAGACATGATTAATTTAATGTTTCATTTTCAGTCACACAATTCAATATAGATCTACACATAACTTCAGACTTACATATTGAATGTTCGAATGACTGTTACCTCATTAATCTTTGCTTTTGATAGAACTATTTATAGTGAGGAGGAATGGAAGATGTTGTGTGGTATGCAGAGAATGGTAAAGTGCAGAGACAGGTAGCTGTAAAGAGTAGCAAATTTTGCAAAAATTTGCTTCCAAAAACGATATATGAATCTCAAAATGGCGACATTACGTGGATTCTACGTTAAAGCCATTACAGACAATGTTTCAGTAGCATCGTGGCAACTGGAGCACCTAATCATAGAGTCATGTAGTTTCTCTCACCAGTACTACACAACATCATTTTTCGATGATTCATGTGATTATCTTATCTAGGTCTATTATCATTATTCACCAATTGGTGGGAGACATATCAATAAGGATATTAGCCGTTGCCGTTGATCGAACCCGGAACTCTACGATAGAGAGCCCAATGCGCTACCAACTGCACCATCAGCAGATTTATACTTTTCACAGAAACCAAACATGTTGTCACACATCAACTTTCAGTCCGAGCTGCTCTAACAATGAAGAAACAAGACAAAGAGATGGACCTCCACAAGCCTCAGGCTTTCCTTCGGCCCCGGTACAGTACGAGGGGTGTTCGAGAAGTTTCGGGACAAGTGGCATAACTTCTTTTTTCATGTGTGGTTTCCTACGAAATTTGGAACGAATTAGAACTAACATATGATGTCTTGAATAAAAATGTAATTTTGATGATATCAATAACCGCCAACATTTCAGCGTCACTATGGTTACGTCATGTCAGGCTGAGCGGAGCACGCAGGTTTTTACTGACGAAATTAAATAATTTTGGATTGGTTTCTTGTGGTTAAGTATAGTACTCACGTCTAATTTCTATCTACATTTTCTCAAAATATTCCCCTGAATGTTTGATGCACTTTTCCCATCTTACAACCCACGTTTTGAAACATTTTTGGAAGTCCTCAGCTGGAATTTTGCGGATCACTTCGCGGACAACAACTGGAAGGTCATCGACGTCGTCGAATCTTTTTCCACGCATCTCCGACTTGATTGTGGGGAAAAGGTAGAAATCGCATGGTGCGAGATCGGGTGAGTATGGCGGGTGTTGGAGTGTCTCGATATTCATCTGCGTAAGTGTTGCCTTGGTAATTGCGGATGTATGGGAAGGGGCGTTATCGTGGTGGAGGATGAAGTTGTCTTCCATGCCCGGGCGTTTCTTGCGTATCGCTTGTAACAGATTCCAGTTTAGCGGTCCCCGGAAGTTTACAATGATTGTCGGCTTTTGCGCATGTCCGTCGTTGCTAGGAACAAGTGAAGCGAAAATTGCATATGGCGGCCATTTGCATTTCTCGCTTCGCTAAAAACAAAAGCAAATCCAATGAAATTCTACTTTATAAAAACTCCGGTGTTTATAATCATGGCGAAAATGACTTTTTAATGATTTTTAGGGAAATAAGCGGGGGGTGGGGGCGGCAGCCCCCACAAACAAAAACAAAACCGGCGAATTTTGGGGCGAAGTAGGCGGGTTTCCAAACAGCAAAATAAAAATGACTTACTTTAAAGTTGAAAATCATCCAAGCTGTCATTCAGTGTATTAAATGGAATTGGTTTCAGGATTGGCCTGGTATTTTTGGATTTTTCTGACTTCTTCTGGCGGTGGGAATTTATTTCTTCTTCTGTTGGCGTGAATTTGGGGTCATAGACGACTTTTACCAGACGCAAAAACTCGAGAAATGGGTCCTCTGCGTCCGTAAGAAATCTCTTCCTTATACAATATTGGGCGAAATATGTATCATAAAGGCCCTTACAAGTCCCGTGCCTGGGTAGAGATTTTTTAAGAGCTCGCCAGGTACTCTCAATTGTGTTTGTATGAGCTCCGGTGTCGGGGTCAACAAAATTGACAGAGTGGTTGACAGTTAAGTGAGTGAACTGTTCCTGGGATAGGGAGCTGTACGCCTTCCAACAATCTGAAATGATTGTTGTTCCGGGCAATATATTTTCCTTTATGATGTTTATCAGAGTTTCAGCCGATCGATCAGGAACGCACTCAAAAAATGACTCCTTTGTGTCCCTATCAATGCCTCCAAAAACCCACACTCCGTCCACGCGTCTTCCCTTGTGATATTTTCGTTTACCAAATTTAGATTCGTCTATTTCTATAATGCGTCCTGGTCCACCAATCTTTTTAGTGCTTTTTTCTAGAATAAATATGCAAACTTCTCTAGAAAAGTTGTACCAATCAACGATTGTCGTGTGCGAAATGCCTAGTTCATGCTTTACAAACTCTTGCTCTGCTCTGTATACCCAAAAGTATGTCAATAGAAGAATGTTTTCGAGGCTTAAATTACTGTTACTAAACCAAGATCCGTACCGTAATGAATTTTTTTTTGCTGCAATCTTTGTTTGAACATCTCCAACAACATAAGTCCGAGCTGAAGCTGGAGTCCTTCCTCAGTCCGAAATGTCCTTTGTTACAGAATTTACAACAAACCCCACTCAAATTTAGCAACAATCCAAGTTGGAATAACCACTCGATAATACTTTCTATGCTTTCTGTCAATTTAAATAGCTGGCGTAGTCTCAAAGGCATTTGTAAAGAGTAAATGCGTTTCAATCCGTTTTTTACCGCTGTGACACCTCAATGTTTACATTGGAATGCGTGCGCGTGGTTCCGGTTTTGTCAGATAGTCACGTGACTAAATCAGCTGACCGAATTAAAGTCAACAAACGCCATTAAGGTCTAGTTTGATTACTAATTCAGTTAATACCTTTCGGTATTACATACCGAAGGTATTAACCTAAAAAATCGCGACAAACACGATTTTGACGTTATTTTTCGATTTTAGTGCCTAATAAAGCAAATAGTCACGCTGTCGCGCGACTTTCTATATAGAATATAAATACTTACATAGCAACGCGCGTTCCGCGCTTTTTATCGCGTGTTTTTGGGGACCGCTAAACTGGAAGTGTTCCTCACGTTTTAGCACCTGAAAGAAACACAATAACAGTTTCCTTTTGTCACATAACGTTTATAAGGCAAGTCTATATTAATTATCAATAAATCAGGTTTGAACCTACCTTCGAGTAATATTTTCCTGTGACCGTCCTGCCGATTGGAACCGCGTGGCACAACACCACCCCTCGCACATCAAAGAAGACGATGAACATCATTTTCTTTGCTGATTTTCTCTCCATCGCTTTTGTAGGTGACGGCGAGCTCGGAGTCTTCCAGATGCTGGAATCTTGTTTAGTCTCGGGATCGTAGACGCTCACCCAGGTCTCGTCTGCAGTAATTATTCTCTCTAGAAATCTGTTTCCTTGCTGGCGATACTGTTTTAATGAGGATGCACTGTCCGTAACTCTTTGCCGTTTCTGTTCATCTGTGAGAATGCGGGGGGATCCACCTAGCGCACACTTTACTCATTCCTAGGTCGTTCGCGATGACCGAATGCACTGATGCAGTTCCCAGTCCCACTTTTATTGAAATGTCCCGTACCGTTAGTCTTCTATCACTGTCCGACAAAGATTTGATCTCATCCGCCTTCTCTGACGTCGTGTTAGGTCGTCCACTTCTTGGTCGGTCGTTTGCGTCTACTGTTGCGTCGTTGCTGAACACATTAAACCACTCATATATCCTCGTCCGTGACATTGCATCTTGCCCATACGTCCCCGTGATCATATTGTGCGTTTCTTTCCGTGTTTTCCCAAGCAAAACACAAAATTTTATCGAATATCGCTGTTCTAATGTTTTATTCATGTTTGTAGATGTTATTACCGCTTGTTTATATTTAAAAACCGGAAATGACGTAAGTTGACGTCGTATGACGTCGTAAAGCAATTGCGGGAGACGTTCATGCACATAATTGTACATTTTTGACGTTATAATCTTCACTAATCCAGTTGCAAACAAGCATGATTTAACGAGGATTCGCATGACGTCGCGTAAATGCTCCGCCGACGCTGACATGACGTTGCCATGGAAGCCGTAATTTCTTAAATAGTATATGTATGTAAAATTTCTTCGGTGGCCTTATAGATAGGACATGCATATTGAACTTGACAAATTTTTGCCCAATTAAACGCAATATTAAAAAAGATATGCCACTCGTCCCGAAACTTCTCGAACACCCCTCGTAAGTTACACTAAGGTTTACGCACTGAGAATGAAAACACCCATTTCTAACTATACGAAATGCATCTAATTACACACACTTGTAAATACACTTCATATAAGTTGATTCATCATGTCGGATTTCGAGATTATGCTTCAAAAAGAAAATACTTTACAAATATTATTTCACTCTATATTTATATGCAAGGGAGGTAATTTTGAACATTTTTGTCAAATATTTCCATAAGCCTATACATTAATTCAAAATTCTAAACCATACAAATTGCTTATGTTAGTATTTGGAATGGAAATGTAACACAGTTTAGGAATTACTGGCACTTTTCAAATTTCGCCTCTGGCTCTGCATTTCATTCTCAGTTCGTAGCACCTGATACAAAAAAGAAAAAGTTATTTACGACCAATTTTTCCTGTCTTCTTTTGTATCAAATACCTTTTTTCAAAGCCATGGAAAAAAAACCCTTCCATCATTTTACAACGACACGGCTTCCTCTTTGGTTAGTTATTGGTGACTTTGAATTAACATGATAACTTGTCTAATTCCCTTTGAAGTACTATCTATGGCTTTTAAGTAAAATTCAAATTGAACAATGTCAAAAGTTCAGTCACCGAATAAATGAAAATATATCGTCGTTGGACAACCGAAATCCTGGTCACTATATCGTCGCTTTTATTGCAAAACCTCGTAACTCCAGCTTGATTAAAGCTGGAGTTACGAGGTTTTGCAATAACACCGAAGATATGGCTTGTTAAACCGAATCCAAAATAACAAAATTTTAGAATTATCCAAATTGAATTGAACATCAAAAATCACTCAGGGATTATTAATTTAGTATACCAGTTGCAGATCATATCAGGGAATGCTTTGGAAGAAACGAGGAAAATAACTGTTTTTTAGCGTTTCTTCTTTTATTTCTTTGTTTTCAAGATAATCTTATTGATCAGTGAAGTAAAAACCAAAGCATGAACTGGTTAAAGAAAAGTTCAAATTTGATAACTTGGAAAATCTCAACTCATCACCAGATGGCATAATCTAAGACAGATCAAAATTCATTCAAAAGATGTTGCAGACGACAATTTCAAGTCATTAAAATTTCATTTGTTTTGGGTCTCCTAGGGTTGAAAACATTGTTGAAAATGAAGAAATTGCTTGAGACAAGCAATTTCTTCATTTTTCACAATGTTTTCCACAGCCAAAATATCTTGTGATGCGTCAAAATGTGTCATTGTGAGGCAATGGGTTAGAAATAAACAACAACGAGAGAAAATGGAGTTACCAGCATTAGCATTTCGTCGGTGTAAATGCAAAACCTCGTATCTCGTTTTTGTAAGATTTTAAGGAAAAAAAAAAAAAAAAAATAATAACTTAACCGAAACTGAAAGATTTTACTTGAAGTTTGTACATATTGTTCACATATAATGTTTCATTAACATTGATAAGCAAAAATATCACGGAATCTGCTAGAATTATTTAAACTGGACAAACAATCGCAAAAATGGACATACAAGGTTTCGCATTTACACCGACGATAAGCTGATTACCAGCGTTATTCTCTTTTACTCCAACAATTTCCAAAGGTCCCGTGTAAGAAATACAGGCATGAAAACCAGTTCATTTTGTAAAAAGGTTACGGGAATTTGACCGTTTCGTTCTCAACCGATATAACGTCGCTTTACTTAAAAATCATCGTAACTGCAGTTTGTTTTAATCTGCAGTTACGTGGTTTTTGATGAAAAGCGACAATATATTGATCGATTTTGGAATATTTAGATATTTACACCTCTATTCTCCACCCAATTTTATTGATGTGCACATCTCATATGAATTTATTATCCTCTTTATTCATTTTCCCTTTACATGTATTTTCCCTTCCTAATATTGTACCTCCCCATTCAAGTCGACAGTTTAACCCATTACCAGACGGCAAAATTTTAGACTGGTCCGAATTCAAAGATGTTGCAAGCGACAATTTCAAGTCAATGAAATTAAAATAGTTTGTCCTTTTTTGTGTAGAAAACAGTGGAAAATGAAGAAATTGCTTGGCACAAGCAATTTCTTCATTTACCACAATGTTTTCCAAAGCCTTTGAATAGAAAGGTGCCAAAAAGCGTGAATATGCGGGTATGGGTTATGATAGAATATCCGTAATGTAGCCATTTTGGGATTCATAAAACATCGGCTTTTTTCCGAGCGGTGTCGTTACGTATCCGAACATATTCGGGCTCGGCCGTAAACATTCGGCGGTGGAAAGTTCAAATTCCGAAGTCACACGAATCTCAATATGGATGGACTACCTTAACATAGCTAAAATTGGAAAGGAGAATTCATATAGAACATGTCTGATTTCGAACGTTTGCTGATTTTGTCTCTGCGCCTTCGTAAAATAGCATAGATATAATAACTTTCGACATAAGCGCTTATTTGAAAATAAAATAATTTCGAGATACGGATATCCCATTGAACTATAACGCTTTCTCAACTTCAACAAATTCATGTTTTGATTTTTATGATAAGGAAACATTGGTTAAGCATTTAAAGAAAAGAAGAATTGACTGCAGTTTCTCCATGTTCTCAAACAATTGTCTTTCACCTTACTTCCAAAATTTCATTTCAAGCTCCATTATGCCTGCAATAGGCTCAAAATTCGTCCAGTAAAATGTTTTATCGATTGCGGATAGGGATAGATCTACATGATTTTTATCGTCAGATTTTTGGCAAATTGTCTTATTTGTATCAGGTTACTACTAGCATGACAAATGAATGACTTTGCAATAATGACGATGCGGAATATTGCTGCTTTTTAACGAAAACCTCGTAACTGCAGATTAAAACAAACTATACTTACGAGGTTTTCGTTGAAAAGCGAGAATGCAATCGATGAATAAGTGCAAATCTAACACCGTTTTCAAATGGTGTGGTCATACCGCGGTGTCTGGAGCACCTAACCATGGGTTCTTGTCGTTTCTCGGACCGGTACTACCACAGAACTCTAACCGAACCTCCAGCTGCTCGACCACATAGGTTAAAAACTTCAGAGCAACTGATAAAAGGGGATAAAGGCATTCTGAATTTGTTATTTTAGATCCAAACCCTACGTTGTGGGAACTCATTTAATCGAATATTTCCTAACCCCAACCCCTTCCCAAACGACAAAACTTTAGGGTGATCGATAGCCGCCATAGGCTGCGAGATGACTGTGTTAAGATGTACGTATATAATGATAATTAGAACAAATATTATGAAAAAAAACTAAAATGTTAAAATTGTTTTATGAGCCAATATTTTATTTCGTGGAAATCGCTGTCGTAGCTTATTTTCTCAGAAATGGCTTTTCATAAACATGTCATTTTAGGTACATCGTGTAACGACCATCACTACCAACAATATAGACAGTTTATTTGGCCTGGTAGATGGAATATTTCTGAAAATATTGCACTTTTGTACCGGAAAATGACCATTTTCTCTTGTCCCTGGAAAAAATTATCAATTTCCAACATGATATTCGATATAGAATAATAGGTAAAGATCGGATTTTTCTTCATTTTATTTATGTTTTATATTTCACATTATTAATAGTGTCAGCCCTTTTTGAGTAAATATAAATTCGACGAAGATTTTTGGCCATATATGTCTGTCCCTGGATTTTCTATACGAAATGTCCTCGCAATAACCTACATGTGCGTAATCAAAATATTTTTGGTTAGATTTCCTTTAAATGCAACCCACACGGAGGTAGAAACACTCATCAAAGCTACGATGTTTAATTGAAGACAAAGCAATACTTGGTTTCGAAATTGCGAGGCAAATTAGGTAGGCCGTTGGCTGTGTAGACGTATTTTTTCGTTTTCTATGCAACGCGATCAACCACACTATATTGCTCAGATCTTTAAATCGTATAGCTTTACTTATTCAGATATAGAATCATGTCGTTTACAGCATGCAACATATTTTCTCCATAGTTATTCTTGCGTGTAACTTGGAGCGAATGGTCGCGGAATTCCTCGCAATAACAGTCCTCGCAATAACGACAGTTATGTTACTGGGAGTACGAAAATCGTTACCGCAAAGACATAATAAGTTTTCTTATGTAATAAGGACTTTTTGCCAAAGAGAAAAAGGTCCTGATGCATAATTGTCTCAAACTATAATAGGTAAGCGTAATATTTCAGCCGAAAAAATATGATTACTGTTGCCAAACATGTGTACCAATCAGTTGTTACGGGGCGGACTTGGAATCGTTATTGCAAGGAATCCTTACACATTTATGGATTCTTGGTACCGCAAATGAATGAATTTTATCAATAGTCTAATGGAGATATTTTGCCAATTACATTGGAATGTTGTATGAAGGATATAATTCTAGATTAATTGACAAGATTAATTCAAAATGGTCGTTCTGAAATGACCTTTCCTCAATGTCGGAGAGACATTATACACTATATGTCTTTATAATGTATGAATCTGTATATCTTTGTTCCATGGGTTTTGAAGATGTTACTTAGTCATTTTTTACAGTGGTCACGGCAAAGGAGCCCCTGATGCTATAGGGATGCCGTGGAAAGACAACTAGATTTTTTTTTAATTTTCAAGGCAGTTTACATGTATTGATTCGAATCGTGCATGTAATCTTGCAATCACAACACTTCATTCCGAAAAAAAGGTGGAATATTTTTTGTCAAATATTATCGTATCTAGGTAAACAAGAAGTTAAGAATAAAGCATTTTCAAATTTCTTTATTTCTTTTTTTTCTTTCTTTTTTTTGACAATCAGTTTTAGGACACTCAACCTCTTACAACCGTGTATCTAAATTATTAGGTGAGCCATCTTCCAAAACAGAAATAACAACAGTAACAAATGATCTGCGTATATTGCTAAAAGGATCGAACTCAATCAGTATGCCAAGACTGTACAGTCAGTCTATGGTCGAGATTTTTCCCTCCTAAACGATTTACTATACCTTGAATGTTTTTTACTTGAATTTTCATTATTGTTATGTTACTATTTTCCCAATGTGATATTTTATGGTTTGAAGAGAAGGTTTAAGACATTCCATTTTTTTCGTCATATTTGTAATTGCTTAACTTTCTTCGCGTCTTCTCATTTTTTTCACAACAAAGAAGACTTGGTTTTTACTTCCTAATTTACACTTAGGTAAGAGAAGTAAATGCTGATTACCAGCTCTGACTCCGTTTAGGCTACCTTGATATCCATTCATCTATATTGTACACACAAGTTTTAATAAGCTTCATTTTTGTAGTCTCCAACAGCTTTCACGTTGTATGATTTTATGCTAGGTATTCACTGCCGATTAAATCAATTGGACCAAGCCGAATCAAGCGATCGAGTACAGATCGAACTCGATTTTATCCGCACAACTTTGTCATCTTTCTCTATTTGTTAAAATGTAAAAAAAAAAAAAAAAAATATTTGTGTAAGATTGGATAGATAGTTGATCGCAAAGCGATCTTGTTTTTATCGGATAGGCGATCGACCAGATCAGATATCAATCAAATCTGAAGATCGAGTGTGATTGGATTAACATCTTTATATCGATCACGTGGCCTTTTACTCAGTGGCTCCCAACCACATCTCGATCAACTCGATCAGTGCTTTATCTGTTCATTCGAGCAAATAGACGGTAGAGGTCTGGTTGATCGAGTAGAGATCGAGAAAAGTCTTTAAGTCGGGAATACTTGGCGAATTTGAGTGTGATCAGTGTGAATTCAGTGTGATCGATTTGACTTGATCAGCAGTTGTAACATAGCATAAAATTTAACGTTTTTGAAAGGGTTTAACCCTCTACCAAACAAGACCTGGTTTTGACGTCCCTAAAAGAAAAGGCTTTGGAAAACATTAAAACAAAAGAAGAAACTGCTGATAACCAGCAGTTTCTCCTTTTGTCTCAATATTTTCTAAGCCATATTTTACACAAATTCTATCTTTAATTACTTGCATTTTGTCATTTTTGGCAGTTTTTGAAGTGGATCACCCTAAAATTTTGCCATTTGGGAAAGGGTTAACAAAGTGACTTTTACATTTAAATGTATATATTTTTTACAATTGCATTGATTTTAATATTTAATGACCATATACAGGTCAATACAATGTAAGAAATGGAAAAATAGTTAAATGTAAGTCCTCGCAGTAATGGTAAATGTCATTCCAATAACAAAGACTTTTTTAATTACAAACTGCAGCATGGTTCGATAAAAATTATGTGTTTTGATGGTAAAATTGGTATGTTTTTGAACCTAATTATTTGAAGTTTGAATAAAATAGTGAAATTAAATTCTTTCTGTTTATTTCATAAAATAGCGAATATTGTCCTTGCAAAAACTAATATGTCCTCGATGTAACGATGCTTTTTCAGTAAATTATTTTAAAAAAGGAGTTTCGCTAACTTTATTGTGCCTGAAATACACAGAGAATAACATTTTCTAGAGTCTAAAGTACATGCACATACATTTTCTCTTAGATAGAAGCTTTATTACATGTGAAGCAGACAAAATTCTCTATTGAATTATGAAAATACAACACTACATTGAAAAAAAGCCAAACGAATCATTTTTGGAAATCGACTTAAACATAAGTCCTTCAGTCTGGTTTCTTATTCTTTAAAAAACATACTTTGAAAAAATTTTAAAACTTGCAAATCGAATTTCTGAAAGAAAATGTGATTGTTACAGCGAGGACATTTCATTGAGACCATAGGTTTATAAAAGACGATCTCGAGCATTTCCATGTGCATCGGAATGTTCCTATTAACGTTACTTAATACTTTAAATGTAGTTCTTTCATCCTGAACCAAAAATTTACAGAATAAATTGGAAATAAAAATTGAACCTTTCTTCGTCAGATTTCCACGAAAATAAATATTGGCTCTTATGTATTTCCCTAAAGTTTCTCCATT